>QRFJ01000266.1:243960-806482 GCA_006176705.1 Cocos nucifera
CGAAGGCCTCGTTCACTGATAAGCATCATAAATTTACCAATAAAAATATTAATTTATTAATTAATTTATATTAATTTTTAAGAATTATTAATCAATTTATATATAATTTTTGAAAAATTCATATTTTTATTAATTAAAAAATTAATTAAAAAAATAATAAAAAAATAAAAAATTAAAAATAAAATTTTATTATCAATAGAAAAAGCTCATTTTTTTGATCATAACAAAATAAATTTTACATAAAACGGAGCTAAAACGAAAAAGATATAAATTTTTAAAGATATAAAATAAATAAAAATTAAATAAAAAAAGAAAACGGCTCAGCCGGCTCCGCAAGCCGAGCCACCAAGCTAAGCCGAGCCACCAAGCCAAGCCAAGCCATCAAAGTCGACTCAGCCGTTGAAGCCATCAGCCGGTCCACGATCCAGGCGTAGACTGCCAGCTCAGCAAAATTCGGCGAATCGGAGCTTGCCATGTGGTGCACCTAGACCCTAAAGGGTCTACAGAATTTTATCGCGGCTCACAAGGGTAATTTAGTCTTTTCGCTCGACAATAGAAGCGCTGATTGGTTGCGGTGTGCGGTACAGTTGGTCTACGCGGTCCATGGGAACAGTGATTGTGCGATCGGACGGATGTGGTTGTTTGCGGTCAGGATCGGACGGCTGTGGTTGCTTTCGAATTTTATTCAGCTATAGACATCACGCGGATCACCATCGGATGGCAGCGCTCGATCCAGGCAATGATCCGACGGTCCAAAAAGCTCCCGACGGCGATCAAACTCTCAGGCACGTGATTTGCGGCCAGATTTCCTCCATCAAGCGCGATCCAACGGCCAAAATTTAATCCGACCCGATCTAAGTTGATCTGCATCCGATTTTGATGATTTTTGGACCGTTGGATTTCTATTGAATGGTTGGATTTTATCAGATTTATCAGAGACATATCAGAGCTATTTTAATTCAAATTTTATTCAGATTTTGATGATTACAAAGGCCATTAGTCCACATTGCCTTTAGAAAAAATTTCCAACCCTCCTAGCTCTATAAAAAGGACCCCAGGCCTCCAAAAATCAACATCTCTGATCAAGTGAAGCTTTGGTACAGGGCGAAGCCAGGCTATGGGTTAAAGGCTGCTTCGAAGCAATGGGATGCCGAGAAGAAGAGCCGAGCTTCTACACCATCTTTCTACCAATGTCGATCCAAGATCAGAGATCCGGCTATTTTATTTTTTTACATTCTATGTATTTAAATTTTAAAATTTTAATTAATAAAAATTTTATTTTTATATTTTAATTTCTTACTTTTTATTTTTATTGTAATTTAATTTCTGCACTTTAAATTATTGTTTTGCAAGTAGATGCTAAGATCTAACTAGTAGATCTTAGTACCAAGTTTAAATTCCTGCACCTTTTAATTTTCGCTTTTCATTTTCCGACTTCACTTTTAATCCCAAAACTTCTTTTTTTTTTCTTTTTCTTTTAAAAATTAAAGATTTCAAATCTAAAATACTATCTTTCCTATGGATTCGACCCGACTCACCGCTATCTATGCATTTTTAATTATTTTAAGAAGTCGGATTAAACTGATAAACACGATGTCTTAACGACAACATCGCGTTCCTATCATTCACCTTAGATGAGATGGGAGGAGATGGACGACGGTCCGAATGTGCCCCCACAGCTCGTTAGGAACAGGAGGAGGACCTCATCCTAATGCGAGCAAAGTTGAAGGCCTCATTCATGAAGGATGAGATGGAGGGAGAGGCACGGATGACGTCCGTATGTACCCCCACAGCCCGTTAGAAATAGGAGGAGGACCTCATCCTAACGCGAGCAAAAGTTGAAGGCTCGTTCATAAAGGACGAGATGGGGGGAGAACACGGACGACGGTCCGTATGTGCCCCCCAGCCCATTAAAAACAAAAGGAGGATCTCGTCCTAATACGAGCAAAGTCGAAGGCCTCGTTCATCTTAGACGAGATGGATGAAGATGGAAACGGTCCGAATGTGCCCCCACAGTCATTAGGAACAGAAGGAGGATCTCGTCCTAACATGAGCAAAGTCGAAGGCCTCGTTCATGAAGGACGAGATGGGGGGAGAGGCGCGCGACGACGGTCCGTATGTGCCCCACAGCCCGTTAGGAACAGAAAGAGGAACCTCATCCTAACGTGAGCAAAGTCGAAGGCCTCGTTCACCTTAAAACGAGACGGAGGGAGACGGACGACGGTCCGAATGTGCCCCACAGCCCGTTAGAATAGGAGGAGGATCTCGTCCTAACGCGAGCAAAGTCGAAGGCCTCGTTCACAAAGGACGAAATGGGGGGAGAGGCACGGACGACGATCCGTATGTGCCCTCACAGCCCATTAGGAATAGGAGGAGGACCTCGTCCTAATGCGAGCAAAGTTGAAGGCCTCGTTCACCTTAGACGAGACGGGGGCAGATGGACGACAGTCCGAATGCGCCCCCATAGTCCGTTAGGAACAGGAGGAGAACCTTGTCCTAACGCAAGCAAAGTCGAAGTTAGGAACAGGAGGAGAACCTCGTCCTAACGCGAGCGTCCGCATCAACCTCGGCCAAAAAAGATAAGATCTCCCCCAAGGAAAGCTCGACCGTAGGAGATCTCCCCCGAGTGCCCAGTACAACCGCATCAACCTCGGCTGGAGAGCTTCAACTTCAACCTCGGCTAGAGAAAGCAACCGTGTCAACCTTGGCTGGAGAGCTTCAACTTCGACCTCGGCTAGAGAAAGCAACCGTGTCAACCTCGGTTGGAGAGCTTCAACTTTGACCTCGGCTAAAGATAGGATCTCTCCCGAGCGACCTTGTCAACCTCGGCTGGAGAGCTTCAACTTTCACCTCGGCCAGAGATAAGATCGGAGACAACCTTGCCCTGAGATCAGATCTCTTCCGAGCGCCCGCATCGACCTCGGCTGTAGGAGATAATGTCGCCCCCGAGAAGCGCAACCTCCGACTTCGATCGCAGCAGACGAAGCCCCCCTCAACCTCGGCTGGAGATGGGATCTTCTTCGGGCTTCAACTTCGATATCAACTTTAGCTGGAGGTGAGATCTCCCCCAAGCTTCGACCTAGACCAGCAAGGAGCTCAGAGGAAGACTTCGACAGTCGCCTTTCCTACACTCCCTTCCTTCAATTTTCGAACTCAGAAGTGGAGGGGGCTAATGTTGGGGATAAATCCCGCTCCCACCGAAGTCTAGCTCGATGCTCAGCCTAATGCAACCAGTAGCCGCAGAAGAGCTTCAGCAGATGGGCTTCAACCAAACCCCCAGCGGCCGAGCTTCTTCTAACCCGTTCAGTCGATCGAGCTACTTACCTGTCGAGCTTCTTCTAACCCGTTCAGTCGGCCGAGCTACCTACCCATCGAGCTTCTTCGGACTTCTCAACCTTCGAGCTCCTTCGGACTCCTCAACCGTCGAGCTTCTTCGGACTCCTCAACTGCCGAGCTTCTTCGGACTCCCTTCATCATGACTGAATTCCTCCAGCCAGCCGAACTGCTTAGTGGCCGAGCTCCTCGAACTCCTAGCATTCGAGCTCCTTCGAACCCATTCAGCCGGCTGAACTGCTTAGCGGTCGAGCTCCTTGGACTCCAAGCGGCCGAACTTTAATGGAATCTCCCAGCACCCGAACTCCTCAGCGGTCGTCCCTCGACCGAACTCCCCAAGTGGCCGTTCCTTAAGCCGACCGAGCTCCTCCGAACTTCTCTACAACCGAACTCCTTCCGAGCCTTCCCTTCAGTCGGACTCTCCTACAAGTCCGAACTCCTCTGGATGAACTGTCGCCATCAGTCTGCAACAGGCGACGAGATCGGATGATATGGCCACCACTATTGATGATACCACTCTCTCCGTAACTGGCCCCATACAGTCCGGACGACATGGCCACTACTACTGACAACGCCTTCCTCTTTGTATCGAACTCCATGCAGCTCCCGCAGCTCGCTGCCAGGCGGTATGGCCATCGCCATCAACTGAGCTCCACCTATAAAGGACCCTCCAGATACGGTAACTCTAATCTCTCTAATCCTTAAGCTCTCCTTTTCTTCTCCAAGCTCCGAAACTCATTTCCGAGCAATTCATTCCTATTAGCCTGAGCTGACTTGATCGTCGGAGGGTCCTGCCGGAGCTACCCCCACCGACTTTGGATGGAACTTTATTTTACAGGTCTCCAACGGCGATCTCGTCGGCTTCAACTCCAGCGGACTTTGGCGACGACCAGTTTCTACGTCAACAGATAGAATCCTAGTAAGACTAGGATTCCTCCTTGCGCCACCTTAGTCCCAATGCCTTCATGCTTATTTTTTAGGTATTTTTTATGAAAAATCTCCTTCTTCTTGATCTTCACGTACGCCCCCTCTCTTCCTCTCTTTCTCATATGGTAATTGGGTCAAAGACCAAGTCAAAAAAGGAGTTTATTTTGATATTGGATTCTGTGAGATAGAATCCTAACAAACCCAAATTCTTTCCAAAAGGTGTTGCCTCCTCTCCCGATTAATTTTTCTCTTATTCCATGTGAAAAACTTCTTTTCTTGTGCACCTTTTCTTGCTAGTACATGCCAAAAATTATGGAGGAGGGTGCCCAAGAGTTGGGCGTCCCTTGACTTGCCCTGTTTGACCTTTCCTTATCTAGTATTTGACCTAGACAAAGACTTTTTTCTTATATATTTTGAATGAATTTTTGCTTAAAATTTTCGTGGGTTACAGACCTTTGAGAGGGCTTTGAGGTATGTGAAAATCAAGGAGAGAGAATCTCTAGGCATTGAGATTCAATAGATACAAAATTAGGTGTCTAGGTGAGAGCAAAGAGAAGAAGAATAGGGTCTTCTTCTAGGGTTGTTGTGTTCATCTCTTCCCTTCGTTCTTGGATTTTCTAAGAGTGTCTCACATCTAAAACATCTTCTCTTCCTCCTCTTTGGAAGAATCCAATCTAGAAGAAAGAAGATATCTGATCAACCATCGAAGAAAGATCAATATAGTACTAGCATACTGTGCTGATTTTCAGCATCTTGATTTTTTATCATGATCGTGGGCTCGTGTGGATGACTTCTAGAGGCCGGACGTATGTACGGCTTGCACCTTCATCCTTAAGCCCAGATCAGCGAGTTAGAACATCTAACTCGCTCAGATAATATATCTGATCTATTATTTTTTTTATACATGCATGAGATATAGTGTAGATCTAAGTTGATGTGATCAATCTTTCCTTCTTGTTTAATTTTAATTTTTGATTTAAATGACATACAATAATCATATAATATGATCTTAGATCTAGGGATTATCTGATATTTGAAATTAATTAGATTAATTTTGAGTCTTCCACTGTTGATCTAGAAAAAGTTTTAAGATCTAGTCCTAAAATTCTAGATCCGGTTCCTTCATTTGTAGACTGATTTGCCGTGCCAATGCCTTCTCAAGCTACTCCCAACTGACGATCTTGAAAGCATGTGAAGAGATGCTTGTCTTAGATCAGTAGCTCATCGGCGTATGTTCGGGCCTGCATCGAATCCTCTTAGAGTGCTCATACCCTAAGACCTGATACAGATGGTCATGAAGGCCAGAGGTGTTTGGGCTCTCGCTCGCAAGCGCGTCCTTTCTATGCACATGACTGGCCATAGACTCACGATCGAGAGTGTGCATATACTTCTAAGCCATCCGATTCTTTCATTTCTGCTAGGAGGTAGTCTAAAAAATATTTAAATTATAAGTATTTAAATAATAAATATTTAAAAGTATCTAAATATAATTATTAGTGTATTAAAAAATTTAAAAGTTAGAAATTAAATCTGAAACTCCTGGCTCCTTTAATGCCTAACCATCCCCTCCCACTAACTTGGGGGACCGTTCTGAATCCAAGGAATAAGCTCCTCCAAAGTATCCTGTCGGTGCTCTAGCCATCCTCTGTAGAGCTTGATCTTATAGTTTCGGTATAACTCTCCAATCTTCTTCAGTCAGGCATCTCGAGTCCGCTCATGATTTGAAAAATCATGTCTTTTCTGTATAAAATTATCAGAAGTCAGTTATGAAATTATTCTAATCAAACATAGTATAAACATATCAAATACATAAATATAATTAAGATACACTTACTCATATTTTCTTCTACACTCGGTTCCTGATACCAGCGTCCATTAATCGTCAGTCTATGGACAGTACTGGAATGATGTCGGACCATCTTATAAGCACTTCGAAAAAAGAATGCATCTTTCATGTGGCCTTTCTTACTAGCCTTTCCTCCTGATCATACTCCATTATGATCTGATACGAGTAGTTTCACACTATGGCATGCATATAAGATTACGAATGTCCTACTAGATGATGCACCTACAATAAAAATATATTATAAATATATGAAAATATATAATAATTAAATAAAAATTAATTAATTAATTAATATAATTATAATTACTGCAATAGCCTCCATCTATTGTTCTGTTGTTATTCCAAGATTCTGCCGTTACTTCGTATCTGCGTTCAACTTGGAGGTTTATAGGATCTACGGTAGACTGCTTTTTGATATACAGAGCTGTTGTAATCTTCTACAAGTTGCTGTATCATTACCTTCTTATTTTGGACTATATGACCACTGCTCTCACCTTATTACATGCGTTCCTTCCGTTGTAAATCTTATAAGCTTTTTCTTGCGTTTGTGTTTGAATTACGGGGGGTTTTGGTCCTTTTGTCATTCATTCGTGTAATGACCTAGTACCTTTCTCACTTTCCTTAATATACAGCCACTGGCTCCGCTGCTTTATCAAAAAAAAAAAAAAAATCATTTTGCAAATTTCTAGTGGCAATTCAACTGAGCTACGGAAACTTATTTAGCAAGGAGCAGTGAGTTTATTTAGACCATGCACGTAGTCGTCCACCAACATGCCCCCATGCACGTGGCAGGCAGAGAGATGCCCTTGTCAACATTCATTCTTGTGGGCACCATGATGAGCTGGACTTGATAGGTGTTGGTCCATAATTGGAGCCCACCGACCTTTCATAGGCCTATTTCAAGCCCAATCATTCATTATCCCGCCATGCACGAGGACTAGGTTTTCTGTTTACTGTCGAAGAGAGATGTTCGATTTTTTGGATGATTCTGGTTGCCACTTTAAACATGTTTCACCACGAAACAATCTAAGGTTGCGCCAGCCTCTGGGGTCTGTTTAATTACTCAAAGCTAGGAGAGGCCTCATGAAGTAAAGGCTGAAGCAAAGTTTTTGCACATTTATTGGATTCCTTCAGCAAATGAGGCGGCAGGGTACAAGAGGTTTGAAGACCAGCAACGAGTACAACCGTGGTTAGACTTTATCTCAATATTTTTGACAGGGAGCGCTCAATGGAGGCGGTCGGTGATCGAGCAAACCGACGAAGGGACCGATCGATGGTGTGGAGTATAGCTAGGGCTCGGATAGAGAGAAGAGAGAATAAATGAGAGAAAACTAGGCGTAGAGAAAAATTTAGCCTAATATATGACAGTAGTTTTTGAAACCGCTGTCATGAATCTATTATAGTGGTAATATAAAACCACTGCTATTTAATCCATAGCAGCGATTATCAACCATTATAATAGATCATGTAGTAGCGGTCATTGCAACCGCTTCTATAGATGTATAATATAGATTTTTTTATATTTTTTTAAATATGATATAATTTTAAAATTTAAAATCCATCTTCATCGTTCATTATCAAATAATTATCATTAGAGTATCATCATAAAAAATCATCTCGATCTGATAATCCTAGCTATATCGATCAATAAAATTTGAACAAACAATCGTATAATGATTTGATAGATAAAGATCATTAATTTGAAAACTTGCAACGATGATCTCGATGATGTTTGTAGCATACTATCAAAATTTTACTTTAATTAGATATCATTATCATGATCAATCTAGCACTGGATGATTTCGATCGTTAAATAAAAAATGAGTAATTAAAAGACCAAACGGTATCTGATTGATAGACGATTTTTTAGATAATTGATCTTTGTTACCATTACTACAAAAATGGCCTATGACAGCACATACTATGGCAGCGGTTTTTGAAACCGCTGCCATAACTTCTATGGCAGTGGTCTTCATTAACCGCTGCTATAGGTCGGATCTATGGCAATGATTTTTGTAACCGCTATCATAGGTCTGACAAATAGCAGCAGTTATAAAAAACCACTGCCATAGGTTAGACCTATAGCAGCGGTTACAGAAAATTGCTATGATAGATCAATCTATAGCAGCGGTTTATTGTAACCGCTGCCATAAGTCGGACCTATAGCAGCGGTTAGTAGGAACTACTGCTATAATCTGATTTATGACAGCGATTAATTATAACCGCTACCATATATATATATTTTTTAAATATTATATAATTTTATAACTTAATGTCCATCTTCACCGTTCATTATCTAAATAATTATCATTAGAGTGTCGTTGCAAAAGATCGCCTCGATCCGATGGCCCTAGCTTTGTCGATCAGAAAAATTCGATTTCGACGATCACGAACGACGATATGATGATTTGATAGATGGAGATTTTCGATAGATCCAAAAATCTGTAACGATGATCTCGATGATGTTTGTAGCGTACTATTAAAATTTTACTTCAATCGAATATCGTTATCTTGGTCAATTTAGTATAGGTTAGTTTCGACCGTTAAATGATAAATAAGTGATCAAAGGACCAAACGGTGTCCAATTATGAGAAATTTTTTTTATAAATGATCTTGGCTACTATTTTAATCATTTTTTATGATGGTGATTATAAAATTCAACTCGTGAGATGAAGAACGATCTAAAACTATACGTCTCCTGATAACCATTCTGAAACTTCACTAGTTGTTATGCTCGTACTTTTGCAATATCTGCTTAACATGAATAGTTTATATAAAAATGATTTTGAATTTTACTATCATCATCGTATAAAATATTTAAAATTATAACAAAGATCATTTAACTAAAAAATTATCTCATAATCGAGACGCCGTTTAACCCCTTTGATCGCTTGTTTCTAATTTAACGGATCGAAATCATTCCATACTAAATTGACTCATGATAACGATATCCGATTGAAGTAAAACTTTGATAGTATATGCTACAAACATCATCGAGATCATCGTTGCAGATTTTTGGATCCATCGAAGGATCTCCATCTATCAGATCATTCGCATCGTCATTCATGATGATCGTCGAAATCAAAGTTTTCTAATCGATGAAGCTAGGGCCATCGGATCGAGGACGACCTTTTGCGATGACACTCTAATGATAATTATTTAGATAATGAATGATATCAAGATGGACATTAAATTTTAAAATTATATAATATTTATTTTTTAAAAAAATAAAAAAAATTATTTTCCAACCTATGGCAGTGGATTACCAAATAATCGCTGCGTATAGATCTACAACAGTGATTCGATAGAATCGCTGTCATAGATCTATGGCAGCAGTTTTGGATAACCGCTACCGTAGATCTATGGCAGCGGTTCAATAACTATTGTCGTAGGTTAGGTTAAAAATTCTTCAAAATTTTTATGCTTCCCTCCCGTGTGCGCTCGATCTCTCTCTCCCCCTCCTCTTCGTCGTCAGTAAGGCTCCTTCCCCTCCGACCGATGTCGCCCCTCCTTCCCTCTCGGCCGACACCGCCCCTCCTTCCCCCTCCCACTCCGACCCCCCATCCCTGGCCACCCCTCCCCACCACCCACCATCCCCCCCACCGAGCCTCCCACCCCTCCATTCGACCCTCCCTCGGCCTCCATCGAAACCCCTCTCCGACGAACCCCCATCCGACCCTCCCTCGATCCCTTGCGAAACCCCCCTCCGGCAAACCCCCCTCCACCCTTCGACCCTCCGTGAAACCAACCCTGCTCCCCACCGACCCTCCTCGCCCCGTGTTCCTCCCCCACTCTATCCTCCTCCGACCCCGGTGCGAAACACCCCTTGACCCCCTCCTCCTTCGGCCCCTACCCCCACCCATCCCGCCCTGCTCTCTCTCTTTCTTTTTCTCTCTTCTCTATCTCACTATCTTGCTTTTATTTTGCAGGTTACCTCTAGTGCCATCGTCCTCCTCTAGCATCGTCATCGGTGACCCTTGGAGCTTTCATTGCAATCCACTCTCTATAGCTGCAGGTAAATTTTTTTTTAATTTTATAGTATTATTTATTAATCATATATATTTATAATAATTTATAAAATATTTATAATAAATATTATAAATATTGATTATAAATATTATAATTATCTGCATATGCCATAGTTTTTGGACCGTGCCATGGTGGTAGCCTTGGGCCGTGCCATGTCGGCGGATGTGAACTAGATCTGTCAACAGGTTGGATTTGGATCGAAATCTGGATATTCAAATCCAGATCTAATTTTAATTATCGATATCAGATCCAAACTCGAATATCCGATGGATCTGTACTTAAGAGAGGAAGGGAGGGATCCGACCTCGCTGCCATCATTGGAAGGGAGGGGGTCCAACCTTGTCGGCGAGGGAGATCGAGAGAGGGAGAGTGGGAAGATCGAGAGAGCGAGAGAGGGAGGGAGGGGGTCCGGTCGCCGCATCATTGGGAGGGATGGTGTCCAGCCTTGCCGATGAGGAAGATCGAGAGAGTGAGAGAGGGAGGGATGGGGTTTGGCCTCGCCGACGAGGGAGATCGAGAGAGGGAGAGGGAAAGATCGAGAGATAGAAAAGCTGGGAAGGAGGGGTTCGGTCTCGTCGTCGTCGTCGGTGAGAGAGATCGAGAGAGGGAGAGAGGGAGTGATCGAGGGGATGGCACACAGCTGAGCCGGCTCGGATACGCAGCCGAGCCATGATCGAGCCAGCTGGAGGAGGACCCTAGCCGGATGTCTCAGACAGGAGCCGGCTGTCTCAGGCATGGAGCCGGCTCGGCTTCCAAGCGAATAATTTAATATATCTCTCTAAGGTTCCAACTTTAAGCCTTAAGATGCCACCATTATCTACTTTATTCTTCTTTCATGTTTCTGGATTAACACCAAGATTTGCGCAAGAGATCGGATCTATGACTGTTGCTCATCTTTAATTATTTATGAATGTAATTCATATTGTAGAATTTATTGTATAACATTTTTTGAATGTTTATATCATATTGCTTTTGTTTATTGCATTGCATAATGATAGATCCGTCAATTGATTAGTGTACATATTAGAGACTATTTATTGATGCTATACTATTATTATTGTTCAACATGTTATATTGATTAATGTTCATTAATGTTGAAGGTCATGATGGCATCGAAACATCATCTAGCTTTCACCCCTGTCCCTCGGTGGGTTATGTACAGTTCAGCATCCAAGAAGCAGTCGGAGCATACTCCATTCACCTCGGCATCGACTACTCAAGGACCTCCACTATCGGCATCTACTCCACTGGCAGCATCTACTCCATCGATAGCTGAGCCTCTACCATCATCCATATCTGAGGCACATGCTACTACGCAGATATCTGAGTGTACGTTTTTATTATATTAGCATAATTTTATTTTTTATATAGTATTTGTACACTTATATATTTGCATAATGTATTTACATTATAGGTGCATCATCCAATCGAATATTTTATGGTCCCACATGTATGGCACACGTGTGGAACCGCCAGCATCAGGTGATGGTCTATTACGATGTGAAGGAAAGGTTGATAGAGAAGACTGCGTGGGAGATATATTTCTTTTTTGGAGTGCTTGTGAGATGGTCGGACATCATTTCCGTAAAGCCTAAAGACTGGCGTTTGATGGATGCTGCCATCAAGAACTAGGTATGGAAGAAGATATGGGTAAGTAAGCGCATCTTAGTTATATTTATGCATTTTATATATTTACACTATATATATTTAATTAGAATAATTTTGTAACTGATTTTTGATAAATTTGTGCAGAAGAGGTATGACTTCTCCGATCACGAGAGGGCTCGAGATGCCCGACTGAAGAAGATCAAGAAGTTATATCGGGGTTATAAGGTCAAGCTTCATAGAGGATGGCTCGAGCACTGATGAGATACTTTAGAGGAGCTTATTTTCTAGATACAGGACTGTCCTCCGAGTTAGTGGGAGAGGATGGTTAGACATTGAAGGAGCCAGGAGTTCGAGGTAAAATTTCTAACTTTTAAATTTTTTAATATACTTAAAGTTTTATTTAAATTTTTTTTAAATATTTATTATTTATTTGAATATTTGTTAGGCTACCTTCCATCGAACCAGAAGAACCGTGCAGTCCAAGAGTATACGCACACTCTAGGCTGCGAGTCTATGGTCAGTCGTGTACATAGAGAGGTAATTAATTCTAAATCTTACTAGATAAATTAAATTCATATTTTTTATCATTTTTTTGATAAATTTATTCTTTATTATAGCTGATGAGAGATGAAGTGATATCCAGCTGTAGCGAGATCTTTTGATCCAGCTGCACGAACAACACGGGTAGGTCGATGAACGTTGCGATCGAACGTATTTTTGTAAGTATTAAATATATTAGTATATATGATTAGTATTATAATATTTTTTATAAAATTTTATTTTAATTTATAATTATAGGATCAGTTAGATGCACTTACGAGCGAGGGCCCAGAGACCATCTGTCTCAGGTCTTGAGGCCTGAGCACTCTAGGAGGATTCGATGTAGGCCCGGACACACGTCGATGAGCTACTACTTCGAGACAAGTGTCTCCACAGACTTTTGATGTTGTCAGTTGGAAGGAGCTTGAGGAGGCATTGGCATGGGCAGATCATGCTGCGATGCGAGCAGATCGGGCTGAGGAGCACGTATTTCATCTGGAAGGCATCATAAGAGACATGATGTCTGCACTCAGCACGTGTTTTGGAGTCACGGGCTTCAAGAATATGTTGGCTTGCATTCTAGCTCCAGCTCTGGCTCTGGCTCTAGCTCCAACTCCGACTTTGGCTCTGACTCTGGCTCCCAATGACGACGACGATGATGTAGATTAGGAAACTTTTGATGTATTTTATTTTTTTAAAAAAATATTATAATAAATTTTATTTGATAATAAAATTTTAGCATTTTAGAATAATTTTTGTGTTTATTATATTTTCTTATATTATATATCTATATTTATCAGATAAAATATATTAAAAAAATAAAAAAAAATATTTTTTTAATTATTCAAGATCTACGATAGCGATTTTATAACCGCTGCCATAAGTTCCTAGTGCAAATAGTGATAACCGCTGCATTAAACCTCTGCTATAGATTATCTATGACAGCGATTATATATCCGCTGCTATAGATTAGCTATAGCAGCGATTACATAACCGCTGCTATAAATCGATTTATTGCAGTGATTTATAAACTACTGCAATAAACTATCTATGACAGCGATTCAAACAACCGCTGCAACAACCGCTACCATAAAGCTACGGCGACGGTCGTAGTAGTAGTGGTTAGAAAATCGCTACCATAGCTTATGACAATGATTTTTTGGACTACGATTTGGACTATGATAGCGGTTATGAACCACTGTCGTAGTCCTTTTTTGTAGTAGTATATTATTTCAATTATTTATATGATAGTAATCATAAAATCTAAATAGTATCTATATTAACTATCCATATTAAACATATCTTACAAAAATACAAGCATAATTATATAAGATCTTTAAGAACGAGTATCAGGAGACATATAGTTTTGGATCGTTCATATATATATGTTTTGAATTTTATGATTGCCCCCATACAAATGATCAAAGTAGTACTAAAGATCATTTATCTAAAAACTTAACTTATAGTCGGACGTTGTTTGGCCTTTTGATCACTCATTTTTTATTTAATGATCGAAATCATCTCGTACTGGATTAACCATGATAATGATGTCTAATTAAAGTAAAATTTTAATAGTCTGTTATAAATATCATCAAGATTATCGTTGCAAGTTTTGAATCAATCGATAGTCTTTATCTATCATATCATCACACGGTAGTTCATGATCGTCAAAATCAAATTTTATTGATCGATATAGCTAAAGCTATCGGATTAAGGCAATCTTTTATGATGACACTCTAACGATAATTATTTAGATAATAAATTATGAAGATGAGCTTTAAATTCTAAAATTATACCATATTCAAAAAAAATATAAAAAAAATTATATTATGCACTTATAGTAGCGGTTACAATTAACCGCTTTCACTGATTGAACATATAGCAGCGGTTGATTAACCACTGTAATAAGTCAAATTTTTGATAGTGGTTAAGTATAACCGCTGCTATAGATTTAATCTATGGTAGTGATTTTTTGTAACCATTATTATAGGTCGAGTCTATGCAATGGTTAGGTATAACCGCGGTCTTATTGTCCTATGATAGTGATTTTCGAACTACTGCAATAGTAAGCATTGCTTAACTCCATTTTGTAGTAGTGCATATTATTGGCAATCTTGGAAATCTGACTTCCAACTCTCTATATTAAGGCTTAGATAGTGTGCAAGTCGAAAATGGTAAAGGTTTGGTTATCAAACACATGGAATCTTCTCATATCAGCACTTCATCCCAATCATTTATGTTAAATAATATCCTTTATTATCTAAATGCATAAGCCAGTCTACTTTCAATATAAAATTTTGCTCATGATAGTAATTACTTTGATACTAAGAAAGAATTGAAGATTTTTTTTCTTTAAAGAATGAGAATAGTGGTCACATTTTATCATCTTGTATTATATTATATTTATAAACTCATGTTAGATAAGAATATAAATGAAAATTTTGATTGAATTGATTTGGACTTAAATTATAAAATTTAAAATTCAAATCTACTGTCATGTTAGTGTATCTTGCAATTGTATAAATCAAACCTGATATCAATAGTTGATGTTTGAAAGTCAAATTCAAATTTGAAATATACTGAAAATGATAATCATATTAGCGTATCTTGTAATTGTATGAATCAGATATAGCTATTATTGAAAATTCAAATTTTAAATTTTAAATAAATTTCATGTTGGTATATCTTGTGATTGGGACATGTGTGAATCAAGTCTGCAATCACTTTATTCACTTAATAAAGTCGAGCAAAGCTAGATTTAACTCTTGTCTCATGAAGATCAATTAAAAAAAGTTTTAAGATTAATTTTAAGTACTCATGGATCCATGTATCTATCAACTTGGACTTTTATCTTACTTTTGGACTGAAATTCCTGAAATTCAATTTGATTTTTAATGCATGTCGTGCCTAATTTAGAATAGTTCTACCTAAATTTTTCTGATATCCATAAGCAATATATTTTTAATTATTCATGCCTGATATGAGACTTATGATAATATTCAATTTTGCCCAAAAGAGATGATATTTATTTAATGATAATATATGATAATAGTGGCTTTACACTAGTTGATATACCATTGATTAGATGGGAACTTGTTTGGTTCGTAAAAAAAAAAAATTTCTTAGAAAATAATTTTTTAAAAAATTATTTTCTAAAAATAAAATTTTGATATGTTTGATTAATTATGAAAAAGTAACTTATTAAAAAGTAGCTTATGTTTGGTTGAGCGTCTATTTTTCTAGGAAGACTGTGTAGAATATCTATTATACCCTTAATAGTTATAAGACCATACATTTTTGCTCCTAAATTTTATATAAATAATAATATTATATTTATATTAATATAAATATAATATTAATATATTATAATATAATATTAGATCATAATAATTTATTATATTAATATAATACTAATATATATTATATTAATATAATACTACTATAT
Source organism: Cocos nucifera (assembly GCA_006176705.1). Taxonomy (NCBI): domain Eukaryota; kingdom Viridiplantae; phylum Streptophyta; class Magnoliopsida; order Arecales; family Arecaceae; genus Cocos; species Cocos nucifera. The sequence continues at coordinate 259,689 of QRFJ01000266.1, forward strand.
ATTATATTAATATAATATAATATAAATATTTTAATATAATAAATTTATTAATAGCTTAAAAATATAATATTATATTAATATAAATATTGATATATTAATAAAAATATTATATTAGTATTATTAGGGATAAACTCCGCTCCTGCCAAAGTTCAGTCCAATGCTCAGCTTAATGTAATCGATAGCCACGGAAGAGCTTTAGCGCCCGAGTCTTAGTCGAAATCCTTCAATCTATCGAGCTCCTCAGCGGTCGAACTCTTGCCAAACTTTTCAGCGGTCGAGTCTTAGCCAAACTCCTTCAGTCGGTCGGACTCCTCAGCGGTCGAGCTCCTTTCGAACTCTCCAACGATCGAGTCTCAGTCGAACTCCTTCAGTCGATCGAACTTCTCAGCGATCGAGCTCCTTCCAAACTTTTCAACGATCGAGCCTTAGCCACACTCCCTCAGTCAGATGCCTACGAGAGTCGAACTTCCTCCGCACTCCTCCAACCAAACTCCTATAGGAGCCGAACTTCTTCTTAGCTTCTCCTTCGGTCAAACTCCTCCAGGAGTCCGAACTCCTCTGTAATTGATACATGCCGAAGTCCACCAATCAATGCCTGCTTTCTCAGAGCCACGATTATTAAATCTGGATGAATTGTCATCATCAGTCTGCCATAGATGATGCGATCGGACGACATGACTACCACTACTGGCGATGCCACTCTCTCCGTAACCAGCCCCATGTGGCCCACGATCCATCAGTATGACTATCACTATCTGCCTGACGATGTCTTCCTCTTCGTATCGAACTCCATGTGGCTTCGAGCGGCTCACGATCGGATGGTATGGCCATCACCATCAACCCGCTACAAGCTCCACCTATAAAAAGGGATCCTCCAGATATGCTTTCTGGAAGCTCTCTCTCTTCTCTAAAACTCTAAGCTCGCTTCTTACTACTGAGCACTCCATTTCTGTTGGTTAGAAGAGCTGACTTGACCGTCGAAGGATCCTATCGGATCCACCATCATCGACTTCGGACGAAACTTTATTTTGCAGGTCACCAACGGTGACCTCGTCCTCTCCTAGTCCAGCTCGATCCAACGTCAATCAGATTCTGCACCAACATATTTGGCACTAGAAGGAGAGCCCCTCTACCCCTGAGGTTTCTCTGTTCTTAAAGAAGTGCTCAGCGATAACCTCTCTCTTTCCTCTCTAGAGATCTTCATTCTTCCTCTCCAGAGTTCTTTTCTGAGAGAAAATGCCTCCCAGGAGAGCTTTGACCCGACGATCGTGGTCTCCGTGGCCCGATCCCATCTAGATCCATCTGCTCCTGCTTCAGCCCCAGTAACTCAGATTTTATCTGTACCCATGGTAGATGCAGAGCAGTTCAACCTGCTTGTCTAGTAGGTTCGTGGCCTCATGGAAGTAGTGCAGGCCATGCGGTGGCTTTCGACAGTGACTCCACCGAAAAATCCATCATCAGGATGTCGAAAATCGGCCCCAAGAAAGAGTACTTAGGCTAGCATACCCGTCGCCCCTGAGAAGGAGAAATAGAGAGCAAAGGATCCGTGTTCAGATCATGGTTCTCCTTTGGAGGACACTTTCCCCATCTGTAGTCGGAAGCCCTCCAAAATCCGCAACCAAAACAACATCCTCGATCACAGACTGCGAAAGATGGATCGATAGATTGAGGAGCTTGACCATATCATCACAGCTCACCTTGACAACGTCTGCACCGATCCTCCTTTCTTCCTCCAAATTATGCAAGAGTCCATCCCGCCGAACTTCGAGATCCCTCAATTCAAAAGCTACGACAGAACTTCTGATCCAGTTGATCATCTAGAGGCCTTCTGGACCATGATGCTACTCCATGGTGCAACAGACGCCATATTAAGCCGAGCCTTCTCATCTATCTTAAAGGAAGCAGTGAAAAACTGATACTCGGCATTGAAGTCGGGTACGATCTTCTCTTTTGATTAGATAAGCCATCAGTTTGTGACTCACTTCATCAGCAGCCGACGTCCATACCGAAATTCAAATTTTTTGATGAATGTCAAGCAGAAGCAAGGAGAATCCATCTAGGCTTATGTCATCCGGTTTAATGCCACGGCATTAGAGGTCCGAAACCTGGACCAGTCCATTGCGATGGTCGTGCTCAAGGGTGGCCTTCAGAAGAATGACTTGCTATTCTCCCTGGAGAAGAAGTATCTCAGAGACTTCGTCGATCTGCTGGCTCGGATCGAGGGATATGTCCAAGCTGAAGAAGCCTTCAAGTTGAAGGATGAAGAAGCCTTAGGAGAGCGACGGGCAGATGAGTATAATAGATCCACCATCGATGGAGAGCCGAGCGAAGTTCGATCGTGCTCACAGACTCTCCTCGGGTGCAGGCGAGCCTGAACTCCTCAAGCTCGCCATCAAGAAAGCCTCGACAGAAGGGCGCGGAAAAGTCCTCCTCCTGGAAGGTTCCACGACTATGCCCCCCTCAATGCTTCTAAGGCCCAAATTCTGATGGAAGTTAAAAATCAGCTACCAAGACCAAGAGAATTATGATCTCCCCCAAACAAGTACGATCGAAGCAAGTACTGCCTCTACCATTGCGACCACGACCACGATACTGAAGAATGCATTCAGCATTGAGACGAAATCGAGAAACTCATCAGGAGAGGTCAGTTGGGTCGATTCCTCAGATGCCAGCCTGAAGGAGGAGAAGATCGGCTAAGGGCACTGCCGTAGTCAGGAATAACAAAAAGGTCGGTCACCTTCCGTACCATCGATGCCACATCAAGCTCGCTCCAAATTGAGGAGGCCAGTACAAAATATAGGAGGTCGTCAGATTCCAGAACTTATCACCTGAAGGAACTCAGAGGAACAATGCTCCCTCGATCTGAGGATGCACCGTCAGTAACTTTCTTTCAATAAAATTCTTTCATTTCGATAATATTATTTTTTGATGCAAAAATTACGTGATGATAGGAAAGAAGCAGTCAATAGTTACCGTGTTAGGTTCAGAAGGAGAACCTCATCCTAACATGAGCCGGCAAAGTCCTTCAACCTCGGCCATAGGAGATAAGATCTCCTCCGAGGGTTCGGGCCGACCTCGACTGCAGGAGATAAGATCTCCTTCGAGCGCCCGTAACAACCTCGACCGTAGGAGATAAGATCTCTCTTGAGGGTCCAGGCCAACCTCGGCTACAGAAGATAAGATCTCCTCCGAGCATCCGCAACAACCTCGACTGCAGGAGATAAGATCTCTCCAAAGGGTCCGGGCTAGCCTCGACTGTAGGAGATAAGATCTCCTTCGAGCGCCCGCATCAACCTTGGCCGTAGGAGATAAGATTTCTTCCGAGGGTCCGGGCCGACCTCGGCTGCAGAAGATAAGATCTCCTCCGAGCGCCTGCAACAACCTCAACCACAGGAGATGAGATCTCCTCCGAGGGTCCAAGCCGACCTCGACTGTAGGAGATAAGATCTCTCTCGAGCGCGCCGCAATAATCTCGACCGCAGAAGATAAGATCTCCCTCGAGGGTCTGGGCCGACCTCGGCTGCAGGAGATAAGATCTCTTCCGAGCATCCGCAACAACCTCGATCGTAGGAGATAAGATCTCCCTCGAGGGTTCGGGCCAACCTCAGCTGTAGGAGATAAGATCTTCTTCGAGCACCCGTAATAATCTCGACCACAGGAGATAAGATCTCCCCCGAGGGTTCGGGCCGACCTCAACTGTAGGAGATAAGATCTCCCCCGAGCGTCCACAATAATCTCGACCATAGGAGATAAGATCTTCTTCGAGAGTCTGGGTCAACTTCGGTTTCAGAAGATAAGATCTCCCCCGAGCGTCCGCAACAATCTCAACTGCAGGAGATAAGATCTCCCCCGAGGGTCCGGGCCAACCTCGACTGCAGGAGATAAGATCTCCCCTCGAGCGTCCGCAACAATCTCGACTGCAGGAGATACCCATTAGGAACAGAAGGAGAACCTCATCCTAATGCGAGCAAAATCGAAGGCCTCATTCATTTTAGATGAGATGGAGAGAGAAGTCCTGACAACGGTTCTTATGTGTCCCCATAGCCCGTTAGAAACAGAAGGAGAACCTCATCCTAACATGAGTAAAGTCGAAGGCCTCATTCATTTTAGACGATATGGGGGGAGAGGCCCAAACAATGGCTCTTTATGTGCCCCCACAGCCCGTTAGGAATAAGAGAAGAATCTCATCCTAACGCAAGCAAAGTCGAGAGCCTCGTTTATTTAGAATGAGATGGGGGAAGAGATCCTGACAACGGCCCTTATGTGCTCCCATAGTCCGTTAGGAATAGGAGGAGAACCCATCCTAACGCGAGCAAAGTCGAGGGCCTCATTTATTTAGAATGGGATGGGGAGAGAGGCATTGACAATGGCCCTTATGTGCCCCCACAGTCCGTTAGGAATAGGAGAAAAATCTCATCCTAACGCGAGCAAAGTCGAAGGCCTTGTTCATTTAGAACGGGTGGGGGGAGAGACCCTGACAATGATCCTTATGTACCCTCATAGCCCGTTAGGAATAGGAGGAGAACCTTATCCTAACGTGAGCAAAGTCGAAGAATGGGCCTCAAAGTCTACGCCAATCTCGACTAGAGATAAGATCTCTATCGAGCGACCATGTCAATCTCGGCTAGAGATAAGATCTCTTTCGAGTATTCATAACAACCTCGGATAGAGATAAGATCTTTTTCGAGCGATCGAGCCAACCTCAGCTAGAGATAAGATCTCTTTCGAGTGACCGAGATCGAGTCAACCTTGGCTAGAGATAAGATCTCTTCCGAGCGATCGTGACAACCTCGACTAGAGATAAGATCTCTTTCGAGCGACCATGTTAACCTCGGCTAGAGATAAAATCTCTCCCTAGCGTCCGAGTCAACCTTGGCTAGAAATAAGATCTCTCCCGAGCAACCACCACAACCTCGGCTAGAGATAAGATCTCTCTCGAGTGACCGCGATAACCTCGACTAGAGATAAGATCTCTCCCAAGCAACTGAGCCAACCTCGACTGGAGATGAGATCTCTTCCGAGCGACCGTATCAACCTCGGCTGGAGATGAGATCTTCCCCAAACTTCAACTTCAACTTTGGCAGGAGATAAGATCTCCTCCGAGCTTCAACCTCAGCTACAGGAGATGAGATCTCTCCCGAGTCAACCTCGGCTGCAGAAAGAGATGAGACCTACTTTAACCTCGGCTGGAGATGAGATCTTCCCCGAGCTTTAACTTCAACAGCAACTTTGGCTAGAGATGAGATCTCCCCCAAGCTTCAACCTGAACCAGCACAGAGCTCAGAAGAGGATTTCAGCAGTCATCTTTTCTGCACTTCCTTCCTTCGAATTTCAAACTCGGGAGTGGGGGACTATTATTGGGGATAAATCCCACTCTTGCCAAAGTCTAGTCCGATGCTCAGCTTAATACAATCGATAGCCGCGGAAGAGCTTCAGCGCTTGAGTCTTAGCCAAACTCCTTCAGCCTATCAAGCTCTTCAACGGTCGAGCTCCTACTGAACTTGCCAGTGGCCGAGTCTTAGCCGAACTCATTCAGCCGGTTGAGCTCCTTTCGAACTCTCCAGCGGTCGAGTCTCAGTCGAACTCCTTCAATCGATCGGACTTCTCAGCGATCGAGCTCCTTCCGAACTCTCCAGCGATCGAACCTTAGCTATACTCCCCTAGCCAGACGCCTACGAGAGCCGAACTTCCTCCGCACTCCTCTGGCCAAACTCCTACAGGAGTCGAACTCCTTCCTAGATTCTCCTTTGGCCGAACTTTTCTAGGAGTCCAAACTCCTCTGAAATTGATACATGCCGAAGTCCACCAATCAATGCCTGCTTTCTCAGAGCCACGACTATTAAATTTAGACAAACTATCACTATCAGTCTGCCACAGATGATGCGATCGGACGATATGGCCACCACTACTTGCGACACCACTCTCTCCGTAACCAACCCCATGCGGCCCACAATCCATCAGTATGGCTGTCACTATCCGCCTGACGATGCCTTCCTCTCTATACCGAACTTCATGCGGCCCCGAGCGACCCACGATCGGACGGTATGACCATCACCATCAACCCGCTACAAACTTCATCTATAAAAAGGAATCCTTCAGATATGCTTTCTAGAAGCTCTCTCTTCCCTCTAAAACTCTAAGCTCACTTCTTATTACTAAGCACTCCATTTCTTTTGGCCAGAAGAGCTGACTTGATCGTCGGAGGATCCTGCCGAAACCACCACCATCGACTCCGGACGGAACTTTCTTTTGCAGGTCACCGACGGCGACCTCGTCCTTCCCCACTCCAACTCGATCCGGCGTCAACCAGATTCTGCACCAACAAATATAAATATTATAATATTAATATTATATTCATATAAATATTAAAATAATATTAATATAATATTATATTATTACTATTTAATATTTCATCCTAACCATCCATGATATTTTACAAAATCTTAGTCATAGATCTTAAAAGGATATTTTGGAAAAGAAAAAATCATCACCACTTTTCATCTCATAAAAAATGCCAAAATTCATCTTTTTCATGAATTTTTATTTTTTATGAAATGTAAGAACTAACTTTCTATGGAAAGAACTTTTTTTCGTTCTCTCTTCTCTTAAAACTTAACCAAAGAAGAGGCTCCTTCTCTACTTTACAGGGACTATCTCTTCCTCCCTCCATTTTTCATGAACCAAATCAGTTCGAAAAAATTTTAAAGAATAGATTAGTTATGTTGGAATAATAATAAAATTATTTTTGACTAAGTATTAAACATATTTTTTGTTGCTACTCGTGAAATTCCAGATTCAATCCAGAAAAATCTTGACCCAATGTACATTAGGTGCCATATGAGCTTTAACATTAGGCATGACCTTTTTTTGGAGGGACATGACGTGATCCTTTAATAGACCAAGTACTTGACAGCATTTAGACCTGAAAACCCCGGTGAATCGGATCTGAATTTATCTACATTAGGCTTTATATATCTTTAATCACTTTTATTCATTATAATTCATTTTAAATTAAATTTGTAAAAAAATTCGATAACTAAAAATAGTTATTAGTTTTAGTTTGGCCAAATTTTTGATATCTTAATTCTAATATATCGTTCGAGAATCTCAATCTTTTCAAAATTTCGTAGATAATCTTCGGTGCAAACACTCTCTCTCTCTCTTTTGTGAAAGACCGCTAGGGCATCGTTATCAAATTTATGGCGTTGTTTTTTTGAGAAAAACTGCTCCGGTTCATTTCAAATATTACTAACTTTTGCTTTCAAGGTCCAATTCTCGTGCGGGATAAATTACCATAAGTCACCAATCCCTTCGGGAGAAAATATCCCAAGGCTGAACTGGCGCCCGCGTTCCCTCACCACAATATGCCATAGATGGCAAGGCAATAAAAACGAAACTTTTAATAAGAATCCTGGTAGGTGCTCAGAATTGAGAGAGGCGATAAAAGGAAGGCGTGCGTACAATTATGAGTCGCATAACTCGACTGTTCACCGTTTGAACGCTTGTTCTTCCCTTCTCCTCCCTTAGAGGTAGCGCTCGCATCCTTTTTACGTTCTTCTGGTGGCATGGCATATATAGCAGTCATATATCTCTTTTTGAGTGGTGGTATAGCATAGCAGGTTCCATGCCCTGTTCCTCGACAATGAGCCTCTCCGCCGATTGCGCCTCCGGCCGTGTCGTGGCCCTCGTCGGCGCCGCCCTCCTGTTTTCGGTTGTCACATATTCCTGCTTGTGGCCGCCGCCGACGCCGACGGCATTCTTTCGATTCCAACGTGCACAAAATGTTGTATGTCTCCTTGGTCCCATAGTTCATGCGTTTGTTTTTTTATCATATGCATCTTATTATAATATGGTCCGATCGTACAATAGAAGAAGAAATTAATGAAACCTTTTTTTTTAATTATTATTATTTTTTAATAAAGTAGATTGAAGTATACGTTCATTCCTTTTCTCTCTCTCTTTTTTTTTTTTGGTTTCAAATAAGCTGCACAAATTTATCTAGTGATCAATTAGGGTTGGACTCTTTTGATGGGATTATGAGATATAGTTAATATACCGGTGGAAGTTTAAGAAGTTTTAGCAGTCCATCCTTCGGTGCAATTTTTTTAAAAAAAAAACAGAATTTGAGAGCAATAACGTTATGGCAGAAGATTTGAGTGCATATGAATTCCTCATGTTCTACTACAACCGCGGAGATATGGTTTACGTGTTGGTTAGTCACCCTCATCATCTTTTATGATCATTCTCTTTTGTTAGGAAGATCAAACCATGGTGTCGACTCCTCCTCAATTAACTAAAGCACCAATTCACAACGTGTCATACCGACCTTTGGATCACGCCCGAGATGCGTAAAAGTGTAGGGTTACATGTGACATCAAGGGTGGCCCATGCTGCACCCGAGACCCAACCCTTTTCCCATGCCAATTCCCAGATTTCAGGTCCTCTAAATGCACTTTGCACAGCACAATATAATAGTTGATATCTACTAATTGTTCATATTTGGTTGAGATAAACTTTTAACTTCCCTTAAACTGAAAAGGTTTCGCATGTTATAAGCCGCTACGTTACCTGCTAGACTTCAGAGAAAGAGAGAGAGAGAGGCTTACGTGGATGTCCTGAACTTTACAAACCGAACCACAACCCAATGGCTGCAACCCTCTTCCTACAGAAGTGTTTCACCAAGCGGTGAAATGGTTAACTTTTCATCATTTCTGTGAGTTAATTGGTAGTGCTCCCAAAATTATTCTGAAAAAAAGAAATCAAACAAAAATTAGTGTATAATATTTTATCATATGGTCTTATAACAAAAAACAGTGATACAGTAGAAACTGTTTTGGAAGAAATATAAGTTGTCAGCATAGAGCTCATGCACTTGCTTGTGCTTTATTTGGCCAGACGACAGTTGCCCCAAAGGATGAACTAGAAACAGCCTTGGAGAGAGCTTCCATGGGGAACAAGACCCTGATCATAGCGGTACTGAACAAGGCATACGTGGAGGATGATGGCATGCTAGACCTCTTCCTCAGAAGCTTGCGAGAAGGGGAGGACACTGAGTTCTTGACCAGACACCTTCTCCTAGTTGCAGTAGATCAGACAGCCTTCAACCGGTGCAGAGCACTAGAACTCAATTGCTACCAGCTTGTGACTGAGGATGTTGATTTCTCCGAAGAGGTGCTCTACATGTCTGAAAATTTCATCAAAATGATGTGGAAACGAACTCTCTTTCTTGGAGACATTCTTCGGCGTGGGTACAGCTTCATCTTCACAGTAAGTTGTAGAGACAACACATCTGATTATATCACCATTTATGATAATCTTTATCATAATTTTATGATGTACGGTGTAAATTAATGACTTTGTCTCCATAGCATGTAACGTTCAAATTCACTGTGAAGGCAAAATGTACTTGTCTATACTCTATAGCTACTGAAGTTTCGTTCCTTTCGGTTCTTGAATTCGTATTTTATGGTTTTGTAGATCATATGGTACCGAAATTTCTGTAACTTTGTTATGTTTTTATTACTTGTATAACATCCTTGGTATATAAAGTTTTAGCTAATCTGGATAGAATTTTGACAAGCCAGAGTTGAACAATCAAATTACTATAATGTAAACAAATAACAGCTAATCAATGATTGGATCACTATCGATCAGCAAACAGCTTAAGAGGTCACACCACTTTAGCCACCCCAAAGAGATCAACTTCGTATGAACAAGTCCTCTGTCGTCCTAAACCAAACCGGATATAATGATGCCATGGTTCTTACCTTCACTTTCTGTTAACAGGATATGGATGTGATGTGGCTGAGAAATCCATTTGCACGGTTGAATCATGATGGAGAGGACATGCAAATAAGTTGTGATCAATACAACGGCCGACCGATGGATGATTCCAACAGCATCAATACAGGTTTCTACTTTGTGGCCTCAAATAACAAAACCATTGCACTCTTTGATGAATGGTATGCATTAAGAAATAAGTCTGAAGGCATGAAAGAACAAGATGTGCTATATAAAATGAAGTCCGAAGGCACATTTAGGCGGCTGGGCATGAAAGTGAGATTCTTAGACACAACATACTTTGGTGGGTTCTGTGAAGATAGCAAGGATTTCAGAAAGGTGACTACGGTGCATGCAAATTGTTGCCGCAGTGTGAAAGCCAAGCTCGCAGATCTGACGGCGATCCTCAAAGTCTGGAGAGAATTTAACGATACATCGAATCTCGCATGGCCTGTACACAGGGCATGCGCTGCGTCGTGGCAGGTATGAGTTAAGAACTAGACTTACGAGGTTACAGGACATACTGATGACTTGCAAGTGATTCTATAAATGGTATAATGCGTGTAGTCTTTGCACCAAGATTATATGCTATCAAACCTGATTGAAGGAAAAAATCATTTGCCAGGAAACATTTAAAATTTGCACTTCAAAAGCATCATCGCAACATATGGTGATAAATTTCTCATAGCTAGACATCTTAAAGATCCAGTGCCTATTTGTTGTTTTCGTACAGGCAAAAGCTGACTCCGTAGATAAGCTAGGAACAGCTCTGCAAGAAGCTTCCATGGGAAACAAGACATTGATCATCAGTGTACTAAATGAGGCATATGTGGAGGAGAATGGCATGCTAGACCTCTTCCTTCGAAGCTTACGAGAAGGGGAAGGCACGGAGTTTTTGATCAAACACATCCTAATTGTTGCGGTTGATCAGATAGCGTTCGACCGGTGCAGGATCCTAAAGCTTCATTGCTACCAGCTAGCTGCAGATGGTGTTGATCTCTCCAAGGAGCAGCTCTACATGTCTGATGGTTTCATTAATATGATGTGGCAAAGAACTCTTTTCCTTGGAGATGTTCTCAAGCGCGGATACAGCTTCATTTTCACGGTAAGTCGAACAAACTAAGGAATAATGGAAGGGATGCAATTAAAAGTCTAATGGACTTCAAGATCTGGCAATCCACATTCAAGCAATTTGTTTTTAATAACATGATAGGCTCAATGCATGTACTAGACTAGGTACTCTAACCATACAGAGCTAAGACTTTTCAAATGGTCATAAAAACATCAGAGGTCATTACTTCTAAGGAAAGAAGATCAAATAACAAATTGTAACAAATTAATTCTGGGGGAAAAAAAAAAAAGGGGGTGGGGGATTGTGTCTGATATGTTTCTCTCCTACCTTTGGTCTCTCTGCTTTCAGGATATGGATGTCATGTGGCTGCGAAATCCATTTCCAAAGTTGAACCATGGTAACGAAGACTTGCTGATAAGCTGTGATAGATACAACGGCCAGCCGTTCGACGTGGCCAACCCCATCAACACTGGCTTTTATTTTGTGTCCTCAAATAACAAAACCATTGCATTATTTGATGAATGGTATGGATCAAGGAATAACTCAGCAGGAATGAAAGACCAAGATGTGTTGTCTCTGATGAAATATAATGGTGCCTTTGAGCAGTTGGGCATGAAAGTTCGATTCCTGGACACCCTCCAATTTAGTGGGTTCTGTCAGGACAGCAAGGACATTAATGAAGTGATTACAGTGCATGCAAATTGTTGTCGCGGTGTGAAGGCGAAGCTTGCCGACCTGACAGCCATCCTCAATGTTTGGAAGATCTTTGACGGCGCCAGCACGGTCGGATGGCCTGCGCACGAGGCATGTAGTGACTCATGGAGAGAAGAAATCACGGTTTAGGTTCTGCACCCAGAATCCTCATTTTCTTTTATTTATTTATTTATTTTTCAGAGAATCGAGGGGCATCGAAATCATACGTTATTTCAAGATATTTAGCAACGTACATGCATTGGTAGTCTCGGTTCGAGTGTAGAGTTACTTCCACTTATTCCTTTGAGAAGAAGATTAGAAGACCACTTGTAATCTGCTCTTCAGAAGAGTCTCTTCAAATCATAAACTGGCTCAGAAAACATAAGATGGCAGTGTCAACTTGTTTTCAATCTTACTGTCTCTATAGACTAATAAAGGAAGTACCTTTTGAGGACCTCGGCACCTTGGATATTCCGAGAACTTCATGGGAAGCAACATTGTTTCCGTGGGGTTGCAGCGTCTTAGAATAATTGGGCTATATGGACTGCTGCAGCTTGTAGACCTGGGCCGGTTGCTGCGTCTTGAGTCACAACCCAATAACCGCATAGCCCGCCCTCGACACTCCATGTGTCGTGCTCGCTGCTTCCCGTCTGGTAAAAGGCCCGACAAACTCATGCCTACAGCTTCATGGTTTTTGCCTGCAATGTGAAGTGCCCGAGAGAGCTGGAATGATTTGGAAAGCCACGTCCGGAACAGGTCAGCACGTGAATTGTTCGTTAAAATGCCTGAAAGGGGATTTGGTAACTTGGACCACGCGCAAATGCAGGCGTTCCAATGAAAAAGGGAAAAAACATAGCCGCATGCAATTGTCGATACTGCAAATTCGCTTGCATGAGACCCCTAGTCCTGTGCAGGCAATACAATTGCCGGAATGCAATGGCGTCTTTGGCTCTGCCAAGCTGACTTTGGACGGTCCTATAAATTATTAAAATAGGTTTATATTAAGATTTGCTGTTTTACTACCGTCATTGTATTACAATATTGGTATGTGATACACCGATACGAGATATACCAAGATGATACCATCTGATACGACAATTTCAGTTTTATAGTCCCCATAATCGACCGAATTACATTTCAGCGATCACGTCAAGAATTGAATATCATTTTTTGGGAGAAGTCTGTTTTGGCTCACCTACTTCTTGGCAATGAAAGACATTCCCAGAAACAAGTCTTGATCTTGTTTTGGTTTTGAACTTAAAAGTTGTTTAGAATCATGATGCTATAATCATTGATTAGAAAAAACAAAAAAAAAGAAGAACATGTTAGAGATGCATTTGAACTTCAATGCAAATAACGGATATTGAGATATTTAGTTATATAACATTTGAGATTCATTTTATGCTTGTACTACGAGATATGCAGGCTACATTTTTTTAATTAAAAATATATAATATATATATTTTTTTTTCCTATTTTTTCATCCTCAAGCCTTCTAAACGGGTGGGAGGCTTGGAGCAGCCAAATAGAAAAACTGGAGACACGTGGCAGATGAGGACTAAAATCTTCATTTTAATATATATGATATAGATAGGGGACGTGGTTGAATCTGCTCTGAACCTTCGTCAACTCGCTGGCTGCCATAAGGCCTGGCATGGTCCAATTGATAAAACCCAAGAATCAGGCAATTGGCCCCTCCCCATTCTTGCTACGAACCCCAACAAAAGTTGGCCATGACATTATATGTGGTGAAAGTCTATCACTCTATTGTTGAATCTTGCTATGCCAAGAAGTCCCATCGCCATCAACTTCTGGCCATAATAAGCATAATATATGGCCAGACTCTATTGTTGAATCTTGCTATGCCAAGAAGTCCCATCGCCATCAACTTCTGGCCATAATAAGCATAATATATGGCCGATCTTAGTTCAAATGTTTGCTTATTTTTTTAAAACTTAGATCTATTGGCTACATTTAGTGTCTCAAATACAGTGAATATTTTTCAAGAGGATTATTTTGATAGGAGTAAAAATGTTCCGAATATTGATTGTGTTGTATTTGGAGTTGTCTTATGTGTAGTTATACAAAAATAGGAATGTTTATATTGCAATGGAACTTTGTTAGCACTATTTTAGATTCTTGTTCCGTGTTTGGTTTTGAAAAAAGGTCTTCCTAAACCAAAAATCAATAATTATTACATTAAAAAAAAAAATTATCTGATGTGAAACTAAAATTTAGTTTAAGTTGTTCGGTAGCTCGAAGTTTGACCCAACTAATCATTGCCTTTCATTTAAAATTCCATCTAAAATGCCCCTGGTTCATGATCAATGACCATTGTAGCTTTGTTTAGTCCAAAATTTGGCCGATACACCGGCCATGACACTTGGCAAAAATGGGCAACCAGGTTCATTGTTGATTAAGATACAAGGCATAGCCGGTTAATAACTTCCTCTCCCAGTGAGCGGTCTCATGTTCAAATTTGAGCAAAGGTGTGTCATCACTATATCTTCTAGAAAAAGGTCTCCTCAAAATGCCAGTCATGATCCATGTACGGGAGAGGATGGTTCTCATTTATCATGAAGAGTGATAACATCCATTGCAAATCAAGATGCAATGCACTAGAATTCGACCTAAAGACTACAACACATGGTAAGGACCAAAATGAGGCAACGCAGAAGCATATGCATGCCATCAAAGTGATGGATGGTTGATGATCCATGTCTTCCCACTTTCTCTACTTAAGAAGATAGGTATTGTAGTTGACATTTCTATGGACACCCACTAAGTGACTTTAGCCATTGTTATGTGGAGATTAATTTATTTAATGTGTGATCTTCATAGGAACGTATAAATACATAAAGAGGACTTTAGATTCAAAGAATCACCTGCTACGCCATACACAACAAATCTATTGCACAAACCCACACTTGCACACGCACATACAACAAACTTTATTCACGACACTGACTTTAAAATATCTACACTTAACGAGCTTAATGCTTCTATCAGTTCCATCAAAATTGATTTATCTACATTTATCAAGTCTGCTTGTAATTAGTGAGCTGCTTGGCTGTGTCCTTTAAGAGCAGATATCTAATTTATTCCCACGTGTTATTGTCATGAATTGAAGCAACTTGTCATAGTGGAGGTTTGATTTTCTATGATGTTTATTTTGCGGTCACCAATCCTCTTAAAACATTTGTAGATGTTCATCCTTGCAGGTTTTTCTCACATATTCCTTCTAGTAAAAAAAATATTTTCTTAAATATGTTCTTGTTTTAATTCGAAGTATGTTTCTTTTCATGTGTCCATACTCGCTCGAACATATTGCTTTCATTGGAAAGCGAGAACTTCTCATTGTTGAGACATTAGAACAATGACATTTAATCTCTGGATAAATCAATTGATGATAGATGCTTATAGGGGCTAACTAGAGAATCAATTAGAAACCTATACCAACTATAAATCCATAATCCCCCATGGATCAACATCGTTATCCAATTTGACATATTTGATTCGTAATATTTAGTTTAATTTGTGAGGCTTGATTCTTACTAGTCCGATCTAATTTATCAGGAAGTATTTGGTTCACAACTTGAATTAGAATAAGAATTAAAATAAATTTGAAATGAAAATCAGAATGGGCATATCCTCCAACGTATTTGATTTATGATTGAAATTGTAATTAATTTTAAATATTAGAAGAAAATAAGAGTTGAGTTTTGAGGAATTAAAGTATTTTTTTTCGATCATAAAACTATAATAAAAATAAAATTCTATCCAATCAAGCAATCCGAATGAGAATTAAGACTATACTTACCCTAGTTCGGTCAAATTTATACCCCATGGTCAATCGATTTCAGGTCTATATCGAGCTTTGACCTGCGCTAATCCCAGGCCTCTCTATGCCAACCCAAAGAGCATCGGGTTTGGTTTCTTGGTGGTACAATTTTTGTTACCCCCAAACAACCCAATAACCGACCCTCTGTTCTGGTCGTGCGGGCGACCGCGGGCCCCAACGTTTCATGGATCATCGAGTTCCTTATGAAGTGACCAAACTGCCCTTGCCCCCTGCAACACGGCTTGAGGCGGTCGCGAGTCCCTTAGCCAGTAGTATTCTCGGTATATTTCACGACTTCAGATTCCTCTTAGAACACTGCCACTTATCGGGTGATTAACGAGGGCACTGTGGTCCCTAAGCCAGTGGTATTCTCGTTATATCTCGCTACTTCAGAGTGCTTTTAGATTTCCACTTCTTATCGGATGATTCTCCGAATTGGATCTCAAGCAGGAATAAATACCCAAGGACCTAGGGTTTGTTCATTGCCAGAGTTGCTCTTTAGGTTTTGGAAGCGGGTTGCTCCTTTGCCTCTTATTCTAGGGTTTTTCATCCCAATTCAAGGTATCGGCGTACGATCTCTCCGACATTCCCTAGGGTGTCTGCACTTCTTTGGTTTTTCTTGGATTGCTATAATTCTAGGGTTTTCTTTTTGATCGGTCGTTCTTTTTCCTTGAAATTACTTCTAACAGTTTAGTATCCGGAGATGCCTCCTCGAGCGGTGAAGAAGGGGTCGGCCGGGGCGGCGTCTGCGAAGAAGACGGCGGCGAGAACGGCGAAGGGGACGCAGAAAACGCAGAGCCAGGCCGAGCCTGTCGAGGAGGCGCCCAAGGTCGAGGAGGTCCCAGTTTCCGTTGAAGAGGAGAAGGAGGAGGTCAAGGTGGAGGAGTTCGCTGAGGATAAGCCGGATTCTAAATCGAACGGCTCTGTTGATGTCGAATGTAGGGCTTCTTGCGATCTTCATTTTTCTTATTTTTCCCATGCTTTATGTTTAAAAATCCATTGAATTTGGAAAGATGATTTCAGTGCTTCCTTGCTGTCCTTCCAATGAAGGATTTCACATTGGAATTTCACCGTTGATTGTTTTCCCCTTCCTTTTCCAGTCGTGTTTCATGCATGCGATATTCCCTATTTATTTGCTGTATTGAAAATATGGTCTTGATCTAATAGCAATTGTTTATATGTTTATTAGTCTTGATCTAATAGCAATTGTTTATATGTTTCTTCAAGTCAGTTGCTTGCATTGCTGCTCTTGATCATATGATGATCGTGTATGTAACTGACACTTGCCGTGTTATCTGTTTTAGTGGATCTTCTGTTATGATTTCAAGCACCGTATATCTTGTTTAGTCCCTCATTTATCTGTTTCATATTGACTTTTATATCGGTTATTTGATTCTCATGGTGATTGGCTTTTATAGATTAGTGGTTATTTAATCAAGTGTACCATCAAAGGATGTTGCTGGACATTTGTCAAAAATAATGCCTTTATTATCTTGAATAGTGACATTGGGATCATATATTCAATCGGTGACTGTGGTTCCTGAGTTTTTACATTTCTCTGATCTCTCTCTCTCTCTCTCTCTCTCTCTCTCTCTCTCTCTCTGTGTGTGTGTGTGTGTGTGTGTGTGTGTGTTTCCCCTTAACATTACCAATTCAAACCTGCTGTACATGATTCTCGAAAATATCCCCTAATATCATGACAGAGGAGGAATGAGATGCAGATGTCTTCATTAAATTAAAGAACCACTTGCTTTTACAGGTGGTAAAATATCTTTTGATTCCATCCTTGTGCATCAATTAGATTTTCTTACTGTCTACAAGCCTTATTGCATTGGTTGTATATTATTTCACTCTCAACTTGTTCTTGCTCTAATATTCATCTCACGGAGGAGCAAATGATATTTATGTGTTGTCATTGCAGATGAAGAGGATTTGAAGGATGCTTATGAGGAAGAGGATAAAGGTGAACGGTTAGAGTTGGAGGACAATGAGCCAGAATATGAACCTGAAGAAGACGCTGCTGTAGACTATGATGAGAAGGATTTGGAGCATGATGATGGACAAGAAGAGGAAGGGGATGAAATTGAGGAGGTTGTTGAGGAAGCTGATGTGGTTGAAGAAGAAGAGGAAGCTGATTTGGCAGATGAGGAGATGGAGGATGGTGGAGAGGACATAGAGGTTGAAGGGGATGATGGGGATGCTGAGGGAGATCACGAGGTTGATGGAGAAGAAGAAGAGCACCATGATGTAGTTAAGGAGCACCGAAAGCGTAAGGAGTTTGAAGTATTTGTTGGAGGTCTAGATAAGGATGCGACTGACGATGATCTCAGGAAAGTCTTTAGTGAAGTTGGTGAGGTTACTGAAGTTCGACTTATGATGAATCCTCAGACAAAGAAAAACAAAGGCTTTGCATTTTTGCGTTTTGCAACTGTAGAGCAAGCTAAACGTGCGGTTTCAGAGCTCAAGAATCCAGTGGTTGGTTTTCCACATCTTCTTTTTTTGGTTTGACTTATATAAAGATTGTGTTTTATTTTATTTTTACTAATTTTGGTTCTCTTTTTGATCATGTCTTTCTTTGGTCATGTTAGGTTCATGGTAAACAATGTGGTGTTGCCCCAAGTCAAGACAGCGACACACTTTTTCTGGGCAATATATGTAAAACATGGACAAAGGAACATGTGAATAGGCTGGATTGTGCTGATTCATTTATTATTTTTGCAGCGTATATTTCTCCTTTCTATATTAATTCACCACCATTGTGAATACATGTGCAGTTGAAGGAGAAACTGAAGAGTTATGGAATTGAGAATGTTGAAGATTTGACACTGATTGAAGATTCAAACAACGAAGGGATGAATCGTGGGTTTGCGTTCTTAGAGTTTTCATCTCGCGCTGATGCTATGGATGCTTATAGGCGCTTGCAGAAGAGAGATGTGGTATTTGGAGTTGATCGAACTGCAAAGGTTGCTTTCGCAGATTCTTTCATTGAACCGGATGATGAAATCATGGCACAGGTATATGTAATTTAAGATCTATTGCATTTTCTTTTTTCGAACCATTTTCATTGTGATAAGTTGCACTGAGTGTTTTTTCTTTGGAGGCAGTCAAGTTTTTAATTCAGTTAACTAAATGTTAGGATAAACATGGCATTACTTGTGTATCGAGTTATTGTATTATTGGTTTCGCCTGGAATACCATGACTACTTCCTTGTTTAGCTGAAGACTTATTATATATCTCCGGTATTTTCATTTTGTTTGTTTTTTGCATGATTTGCCAATATGTTTTCAGGTTAAAACTGTTTTTGTGGATGGCTTGCCTGCTTCATGGGATGAAGATCGTGTTAAGGAGTACCTCAAGAAATATGGAGTAATTGAGAAAATTGAGCTTGCTCGTAATATGCCATCTGCCAAAAGAAAGGATTTTGGATTTGTTACTTTTGATACCCATGATAATGCTGTTGCATGTGCTGAAGGCATCAACAATGCAGAACTAGGCGAAGGTGATAACAAGGTACGTTTGTATCTGTATTTAGGTCTTGTTATTTCTTTCATGCTTTTTCCTTTATAAGTTGCTTCTTCTTGTTCAGCAATTCCGTTTATGCTCCTTTTTATGTGTATATGATCTTATTAACTGTTAGCATGTTGTTTTAGGTCAAAGTTAGGGCCAGATTGTCAAGGCCGCATCAAAAAAGTAGAGTGAAACGTGGTCTTCGAGGAAACTTTAGGATTGGCCGTGGGGCTCCTCGAGGTGGTCGTTTGTCTTATGGTCGTCCTCCACCTCGTAGGTTTCCAGCACATCTGTCAAGACCAGTTGGTCGTGGGGCTCCTATTGGGGCACATGGATTTAAGAGACCAATGGGATTTAGAGACAGGCGCCCTGTTATGGCCATGCCAGAGCGATCCAGGCGTTTGCCTCCCCCAGAGAGGTCATACGAGAGAAGGCCACCAGGTACATTTCTTGTTCTTTCAGTTCATGGGTAGCATGTTTGATGGTTCCTTTGGGCTGGTGATCTTGTGTCATTATTCTTACAGTCTATGTTCTTATTTCTTATACTTTTACGTGGGCAGTTCCTGCATACCCAAAGAGTAGTGCAAAGAGGGATTATGGTAGGCGTGATGAGCTGCCGCCGCCTCTTCCCAGAAGCAGAGCTGCTACCGAGTATGGGTCCCGGGTTCCCACTGAGAGGCGTTCATCCTACAGAGATGATTATCCTTCCCGTGGGTCAGCCTATTCTGATATTGCCCCTCGTGGTGCTCCTCGAACCGCTGATAGGCGGGCCTACATTGATGATGGTTATGGAAGAAAACTTGAACGGCCTCTTCCAACCTACCGGGAAGGACGTAGTCGCGATTATGATTCCATTTCTGGTTCGAAACGTTCATACTCAGAATTGGTATGTTTTTCTTGGCCCATTTGTCATTTGTTGTCTGCATGCTATGGGTTTTCTCCTATTTAATGTTCTCTTAAACTGGTTTTCAAGGATGATGCTCCTCGATATGCTGATGTAAGCATGCGTCAGTCAAGGGCTCGCTTGGATTATGGCGTTGGTGGTAGCAGTGCTCAATATGGCGATGCTTATGGTGATAGGTATGTAACATCTGTTGGAAAATTATTTCTGCATGATCATGTATATAATGACATTTTTGTTCTGCAGGCTTGGGCGATCTCATATGGGATATGGTAGCAGCCGTACTTCTCTTTCGAGTCAGGATGGGCTATATGGCAGTCGTCAAGGCATGAGCTATGGTGGAGGTATTTAAAATCCATTTTTAATTACAATAAATATTTACCATGTTTGGGGTCATTAGACATTCCATCTCAAGTGGATATCTATATAGGTTCTGTTAGCGGCAGCGATGTTGGTGGAATGTACTCATCGAGCTTCAGCAGCAGCTATCTGTCACGGGGATCTGATGTAAGCTCTTCCTTGTTTTGTCTTTTGTGTAGCTATATTTTACACCTGACATCTATTCTTTTGGCCAGGTTGGTGGTAGCTCTTATTCATCCCTTTATTCTGGCCGTAGTTTGAGCGGCAGCGGATACCTAGGTGGTAGTGGGTCAGGTTCATACTACTAAGGTGCTCAAACCTTCTTCCTTTCTTTGCTATATTATTATTATTATTAATTTTTTGGTGTACCACATGAGGAGTCATGTGTGCTTTCTTTGTCATGCTAGCTTTTTATTTATTTGCTGGTAATAATTCCTTTAGAAGAAGGTATGGCTTTGTTTTTTCACTTAAGCTGGCCTGCTTGGTTGTATGGGCCTTCGTGATCACACATGGGTTTGCCTTTATGACACAGATTTGACATCACAGAAGGCTGATGTAGGCTGTGGATTGTAAGAAGCTTCTGGATATGATGCCTACACGCTTGGAAAGAGGGCTTAAACCAAGCAACTCTGTTTGTCTGTGAGAAACCTTCATGAGGTTGAGTTGAGAAGGCATGGACTTTAAAGTTTGGTCAGGGCAGTTATCAGCGTACAGATATCTAGCTTAATTTTATGTTTTGTAAGGGAGCTTGACATATTGGGTCAGAAACAAGATTATCAAGAAAGCCGTAGTGTGGTATGTATGAAACATATTTACTTCTATCGTTATTAAGACATCCATGAGATGGAAATGAGGATCTTAGAGTTTGAGGTATTATAAAGAATGCTACAAGCTTTTCTGGATAACTTTATGTTGCCATGATTACTGGGTTAAAGCTTACTTTAAGAAGCTAGAAATATGTTATTCTCCACTATGAAATCTCAGAGCAAGGATCAGCAAGTGCTGATTGAAAAACTGGAAAAGGCTCTCACAGGGAGAACATGTTGGACTAATGTCATGATTACTTACATTCACATGCTAACCTAGCTAGTTCATATTATTTTGGATTTAACACATTCATTCAATCTCAGCTCATCCTTGCGCTCTTGCAGCTGGTCCTCGAAGACGTGAACATCATAGCATTTGATTGGCCAGAGTGCATAGGTTTACAATGGGGGCCTGGCTGGTTATATTCTCACGTTAACTAACTATATAGATCAGCAAGAATGGATAATGATAAAAGTGTGTGCGTGAATGTTGCTGTAGGCATATGGTTCTAAAAGTGATTTATTTGTTATTGATAATCCATGTTTTGCAGCCATATGATATGATGGAATCTACCTTGGTTTTCTTCACACAGAAAATTGACATGGTGTTTGTTAATCATATACTGAAGTTTGATTCTGCCTAAAGTTTTACATGGGGCTGGGAGTTGAGAAGTAATTAGGATAGAAACATGAGGGCATAGGACATGAGTACATATCTGTTCATGGATATGGAATTTAAATGTCACTTCAACTATATTGGTTTAATTTGCTTTGTGGCCATCGTGGCTTTATCTTGGAAAGGCTTATTTTCTTACCATCCAGACCCCGTAAATGGAGATTTATATGAGATATCTTAGTGGCTTTGATTTGTGGGGTGAGCTTTCTTGATGTTTGTTACTATAAAGTTCAAATGATGGTCAAGAAAATTTATAGAAATCTTGGATGCATTCAAGTCTTCACATGGTTTAGTCGAAGTCAAACTGCACCTTCTCAAGACCTAAAACTTTGCCGATGGATTACTATATTTGTGAACAAAAAAGTTGTGTGAACCAGCAGTTGCATGTATAAACTTCATATTTAGGAGTCATGTCTCATGTCATGAGTTTTTTCCCCGTTTGAGTGGGCACATGGCAACACCAATCTGTTCTTTTTTTAATTATTTTTTTAAAAGTTTGCAATTCATTTTCAGATTGTAACTGAAGGCAAAGAAGGAACATTTCATGAGAGTACTTGGTAAATGGGTCGAGCGTTCAGGATGTTCCATCATTGTTGTGGGTCCTTCACTTCCATTTCATCAATGCAGATTACCTTGAGAAATAGCACTAGAGCTTAAAAAAACATTTATATTTCTCGTGTAATCTGACAACATGGAATTGCAATATGATAATATGGATTTGATATTTAACCAATCACCAGATGATTAGCCTGGTGCCAAGGCCGAGTTGCTGGTGTGCTTTCCAAGATTTATGTGTTCACAGCAAAGGGAGAGATGAGGAAGAAGAGGAGAAGGGTAGGAGAAACAGGATAGGATATTTTACTATGAATTTCATTTTTGGTCTAACATAAGAAGAAAAATCATTGTGGATCTCTCTTTATTTGATATCTGTCTGGTGTCACTTCTTTTCTCGATGATGTGATGGTTTTGTTGATGTATCACTATCATTGCCCTACCAACCTTTTTGGCATGATATACCTTGCATGAGGGCCAGAAAGTTTAATGTACACAGCTGACTTGCCTGAACTATTGACCTGATAACTAGCATGACCTTTTAAACCACCTATCCGTCCCTGCTTTTGGGCATTTAGTTTTGGCTACCGGTAATGTTATGTAAATAGGAACTTGGAGTGAAGTTGAGTTTAGACTGAGAGAGGCTCTATTTCTTGATGTATTTTGTGATTGAAGGATGGATAGTATGAAGTTGCAAGTATTATTCATTTACTGTATTTTAGGTCCTGTTTGGTTTTGTGACAAACCCAAAATAAATGCCCGGTAAGGGGTTTATTTAATTTAGCATGTCTATATTGGTCAATGGATGCATATCACGTTATCCCAAATGAAACTATTTGGTAAGTGGTGGCTGAATAATCTTATTCGAGTCATCAGAGTGGTGCATTTATTTATCTCAGTTTCTGAACTTTATTGCTTTCAGCTATAGATATATATACTCGCGAAGAATTATTTGGAACCACCAGTACGGTTCTAGAAATGATCTTCTGCATAACTTTGACATTAGTTTGTAAGTTTGCATTTCAAGTAAATTTATGTTTTGTTCTTCTGGTGAATGTTTTGGTTACTGAACACGATTTTGAAAAATCTTCGGCAATATTTCTTTAGGCAACTCTTTTTTTTTGTCTTTTTGTTTTGCTTTGGGTTGGTAGCAGACTAGTCATCTTCATTCCTTTTTCATCTGTGAGGACAGAATTATGAGTGAGAATTTAGTGTTAGTGTTGTTAGAGAAGCTTGACCTTAATTGGGATATTTATCATAAAGCTTCATTGGTTTCTGTGAGATATATTTGTTGTTTTTTCCCCCATCTTTTGCTGAATCTTACATCATTCCACCCGTGTGGGGATCACTTCTTCCATTTTGAAAAGAGGTAGATTGGTGGGTTTGCCAAACCTGTCATTCCATGTTAAGAACTTATTCTATTATTTGTAATAAACTAGTAGAGGCCATGTAGAATGTAATGTATTTCAACCATAATATTAATATATAATTAGAAGTATTAGCTTAAGCTATAGGAAAAAATGTATTGAAATGCCTTGAGCCCTTGCCAGTTTTTTAAAGAAAAACCATTCATGATCACTTTGAGTTTGGCTCGAAATTAGATGATTTATCTTGAGGAGAGCTCAGCTTGATTATGAAACAAGCCAAGCTTGAGCCTGTCCTAGCTTGCCTGTTCAGCTTGTTTGCACCTCTCGGGATGGCCAAGTCAACCTACAGTTGTAGGTTTTTTGGGAATGAGAAGGTTACGGAGTTGTTTTGTTTTATAACTGGGATTTTATCTGAATTTGAAATGCTTATCAGTCTTGTTTCCAATGGAGCTGTTGAACATAGAAGTACCAGAGTCCATTTTTTATTTGTTCTTGAATCTGCATGGTAAAGTTTCTCAGCTTTAAGGCAAGCGATTCTTTTTCTTTGAGATTACTTGCAAATATTCCTGGTGCATTATAAAGAACAACAAACGTGAAATTTTGCCGAGTTAAACTAACTGTTTTATGCTAGCTTTGATTTATCTCATGCTTTATAGTTTTACCTTGGCTAAAAGTCTTCATTATTGGTTGTTGTGGGTAACCCTGTTATTGAAGGTTTAGATAATTATATTTTATTTTTCATTTATACAAATTTGATAGACCATCGATCTACATTTTTACCATTTAGGTCGGTTCAACACATCGCTTGTTAGGCATTCATGCCTTTTCTTTCACCCAGTGTTACAAGTGGTGATGTTCTATCGTGTATCATATTTTGACAAAATAGATTTGTTATTTTCTACCAATTGCGAGTGCCCATAAAATTAGATGTTTCGGACTTACTGGCATTCATTAAAATAATTTTAATAGTGTTGAATTGGCACATGCATGTGAAGTCGTGCTGCCTTCATGCGTCATACATCTCCTTATTTTGGGTCACCTGAGGGTAAGGCTGGACATGCTCACTGAAGGGAATGCATGCATACTGCAGCACAACTTTGGTGCCACACCTACTTATATGAGTAGCTTCAGCGTCCTTGTTTGAATTCCTTTGGTAAGGGCTTTTGCAGTCTTTTCCCTTTTGCCAACTGATTCAGTTTTGGAGGCTTTTGTTGCTAAAGTTGTAGATAATGTCGTGAAAATGGACCCTTAAAAGCATACAGTGAAGACTAGACCGTAAGAGCTATTGAGTGTTAAAGACAAGATATGGTGGCATAAAATATTTTAAAACACCACATGAAATGCTGCTTTTTAATATTTTTTTAGTTAGATTATTTGTTACTAACAATGATGGCATGTGGTATGTGACAGAATAAGGTTTGAACTTTTGGTTCACATTATCAATTTGTTTTAAGCTTCGGACCTGAAGTCCAAAGGCATGCAAAGTGATGTTGCTAATTTTTTATTGTTTGTGGCGCTCTAATTTGATGTACATGATTGATCACCATGTTGTAATTATGTGCACCGATCCATGAATTCCATTTTATGCATCGTTATAAACTCTTTTGTAATAATATAAGGTTGGTTTTATTCATTGTGAACATGCTACAGCAATGGCTAATATATTCATGCTTGCTTAGGCGTGGTAAAATTTTTTTAGGGGTTAAAGTTTGGTTTCCAAGTGGTCCATGTTATCTTGCATGCCTGATACAGCTGCACAAAGTTCTATATATATATGTGTGTGTGTGTGTGTGTGTGTGTGTGTGTTTGTGTGTGTATGTATGAATGTAATATGCATGTATGTGTATGAATAAATCAAACACTAATATATCATATGATTTAATCATCCTGTTAGTGATGGTAAGATATGACAGATTGGGGCTTCATTTATGTGAAGGTTGAACGTATGTTATTTGGTGCAACGGCTATGATTTTCGGGTCTCCTAAAGTAAGCAGCGGGGTTTTTTATCCAGCTTACAGAGCTTGCTCTCCTGTCAATCATCATCGGAACTATAAAATGGTGCCAGACAATTGTGGATTTTAATGGGCGAATGATGAGGTAAGTGGAGCCATGCTCTCAAAAGCTGTGAAGGGCTTGGTGTGGTATTTTAGATAAGAGATGGCTGATTGTAGGACCGCAAAAACCGAGGGATGCGACTGGAGGAAAATCTCGTCCTCGTAGTTAGCTGGGTTGTTCCGAAATTTGATCATCGCTCAAACCTTTTGAGTTTTTGAAGGGACAATAAATTATCAAACTTCCATGGCTCGCAAAATAACGTCATTAAAAAAAATGATCTTGGAGTTGGAAAACCAGAGGGTTGGGTCTCTTGAAATAAATGGCCTATTTCCCCTTTCATCAGGCGGATGTGATTGGTGGGGATCGGTGCGGTGCACGGGAGTGATGCGGGGTTCTGTTTGCTGCTCATTTAATCACGGTTTTCATATTGGACTGGAGGTGTTTGGTACAAAGAATGGGTGAGGAGGATGGATTGGGGAGGTAGGATGGATGAATGTTTTCATTCATCTTGTAATATATTTAGTAAGATATAGGAATAGGAGGAATGAAAAAAAAATGGATTGATAATTTTTATATAATAATATTATTAAATTAGTGTTTCATAAAAAAGTATTATTAATAATTTATAATTTTTATTAATATTATATAAAAGTAAAATAATATATATTTATAATTTTAATAATTTATAATTATATAAATATTAATTCTTTATAAATTCTGTATATTATTTTATTTATATTTTAATTATATAAATAATCAATTAAATTATAATTTGATTTTAATAGTTAATTAATTTTATATAAATAATTAAATAAAAGTAAAATTAAATAAAAAAGAAGATAATTCTATTTGTTAACTTGTAATTATGGAAATTATGTATTAAAATAAAATTAATTATTAATCTATTTATTGATAACAAAATGAAAGTTTTTGTAATCTTTCATTATGGGTCTGTTTTTCTGTTGTTATTCTCTGTCACGAATGTATTTTCAAGCTATCATCTTTGGGCACAATGTCACCGGCTCCTCTCCCAATTGGCTCCTTTCGGCTCCGGTCCGAACAATGAGTCAATGTAGAACTCATTGATTGGGCTCGACATCTTCCATGGTCGCATCTTTCATCTTTCTCCCCTCCACGATGGTCCTTTGGGCTCTCTCATCGGTCGGAGCAGGCGGTCTACAGATAAAATGAAAATATATATGAATAAAATGAATGAAAAAAATGAAAATGTTATAGTTTTATCAAAAAAAAAAATTTATAGAGGTTCACATTATTTATTGATGCAAATATATGGGTTAGGAGGGATGTGCAATTTATTTTTTTATTTATTTTAATTAAATTTTTTTGAATTAAATGGTGGATGAGGATAATTCATCTTTTCAATCTTGTACATCCGGCTCTAATCAAATATATGGCCTGTGATTCAGGTACGGATGGATGGTCTGGTAGGTGATTTTTAGAACTAGTCTAAATTATGCAGTGTGAACGGGCGAATTTGGTTTGATGCCCCGTTTTTTATATTTAAAAAATTGTTGATACCTCGAATTTTTATTTTAAATTTTTAAATTAATATTTTAAATATCGTTTTAGGGGCCTAGAAATGTCAAAACAACGAATCCATTTGTTTCTTTTTATTTTGAATTTTAGTGGTTTAACTTAATAGAAGCGTGCAATAATGGCTCATAATTGAATTATATATTTCAATTATCCTCAAACTAATGGCAAACATTATAATCCAAAAGATAATATAAGAAAAAATATGAACGGCGCTACTGCGATATGGTTCATCGGTGAGGAAAAAAGGAATGTATTTTCTGCAAACACAAAATCCATAAACTCAAGTACAATTTCTCTAATGTCCAATAATTTGATCAGTCGCTAAAACTGTCTTCTCCAGAATAATATGATGTATGAAAAGAAAAAAAGCATTTTTTAAAAAAATATAGAAAGAAAGAAAAACTGACGACCTTCAAAATCCACGGATTGGATGGTTTCCCATCCATGGTAACAGATCTGTGCTTGCTATGGTCAAGAAAGCAGAGGCCTCTCTAAATCCTTTGGCGCTGCTCGAACAACGTTTTGTGCGTCCGTCGCCCGCAAGCAGCTTACAAAAACATTCGGGTAAAAAGGTGTATTTACAAAGGCAAAAATAGACGAGTCAGCGAACTTCTGGGAAAAGAAGCAGAAGTCAACGGTAAAAACACTTAGGCAATTTGCTTTAGCTGACATGATGAGTAAAAAAATTAATAACCTAAGTTAAAAAGCTTTTGTTTTTATTTTTGTTTTTTTTTTTTTTGGGCTTGGGGTGGTGGCGCGGGGGAGCGGCGGGGAACAACCGATGCATCACAAGTTTAAGTACATAAATCACCAGGCTAACGGTCGCTAGCATGGTGCCATTTTATAATGCCTACAGAAGTTTTGAGGATATCAAACTGCATATGTATAAAATCTGGGACCACCATGTAAAATTGAGAATATCACCTGGTGCATACAGAAGCAACCAAAAAAACACACAGCATATGGTATGACAAATTAGATGGCAGGTGATAGAAATATTTGAAACGAGTGCTCTTTCTCTGTTCATGTACAGATGTGTCCGACGGACGGCTGCTTGTCATCTCCTTGTATTCACAGCAGAATGTCATGTTGCAATGTCATCGACCTCGGAATTAAAAACAAAACTTGGAAATGTCGTTGTTATGTCCCTGCAGTGTTTGATAAGAGCAACAGTCAGGTCAGACTTGGCAAAAGATGGAGGGAAAATAAGCAAAGGTACTGTTTGATGCAGGCCTGAAAATCCATTTTTTGGTCAAGCGAGTACCCTGAAACTAAATCCCCAGAAACCCTCGAAGGAGCTGGCCATCATTGCTAATGATTTCAGCCTGACACATAATTATCTCTGAATGATAAAACTGATGGCAGATTCTCCAAGTTCTAAATAATCATTAGACATCTCCGACCCTAGACTTCACTTTTTTAATAAGTTTCACCATAGACTTCTTTCCAGAGCCATGCACCCTCTTACGGCACTTATCAAAGTTTTCCACGCAAAAATCGCACAATACTAGCGGTACGATAAGCCTCTTCAGGATGCATGAGCCCTGGAGCAGGGCCAACAGCAGCTACATTTTCACTGGCACAAAGAAGATAAGCTTTACATGATTGTAGCATCGTGCTCACTCTCTGCCTCCCCAATGAAGGTTTTGTAAAATGAGTCTGCTTATGTCTGTATTGAGTGAGTGGAATAACTACCAAATAACGACAATAAGAAGAAATTTCTGGACAACATGGAAATCCACCGGGCACCGCATGCAAGTGCACTGTATTAAGTACCACATACACAAATCCTTGTTATCCATCATGAGATACTGTAAATATCACAACCTATGTATTACAATTTGATAATGCGCATATTCAGTATCGGAGAAAAGAAAATGTGCATGTCTTGGAATGTTTTTGTACAAGCTATAGCATGATTTAGTGAAGCGAAGCTTAGACAAAAAATTTCCAAAGAAATAAATAAATCTTTTGACAATTCAAGATTAGGCCAAAACCATGCAGGGTCAAAACCTGTGGTTAGAAACCAATATAGATTTCTTACTTTAAGGAAATATCAGCATTTACTGTTCTGATAGAAATGTCTTCAATGAATGATACAGTGATAACATGGCCTCGATTCAAACTTGTACTTGTTTGAAAAACATCTAATTGACTAGTTGACACACGATATTCAATACCGAAATCAAGAGCATCTTTATCTCCAATTTATTAAGCAGTATAACCATCGCTAACATCCTAGTCTTAGGCATTGGATTAGCTGGGCCATTGGTTTCCACCAAGCAGTGAAATGTTGCCCCCAAGATAGCCCAATTTCAGTCCTAACGCTTGAGGCACAGTATGATTTGGAAGAGAGGGAGAAGGGGTGAGGATAAGATTGGAATCAAAGGTGTGCAGAAGTTGGGTCCTAGGAGTAGTACGATAATAAGATTGTTGGGGGCAGTGGCAATAAATTAGGCATCATGAGAGTTGGAGGGCTAACGGTCAGATCCACGATATTGTGAAGGGGAGAGGTGCAGGATTTGAGGATGGTTTAAGAGCGAAAAAGGACAACAGAAATGCCAAAGCATATACAAGATAGGAAGCCATCGGTATCACCAGGCTGTCCAAAGAGAAGACTGAGAGTTGAAGGGAAGGTATAATCATTGAAGAGATCAATGTTCCCGTATCCATACCAGTACCATGCTGGTATAATGTCAGTATGCTTCATGTAGAGGTTAGTTCAGTATAACAAGTCATACCAAGACTTTTCAGTATACCAAGTCATATCAAGACTTTGTACAACCCTGTAATGAGCATTGGTTTAATACCACTGTGGTATAGTATGCCTAGAACATGATGGTACGCACTGGTACGATAAACCTTGGAAATAAATAAATTTACTTTTTTATTTGTTTATGCATGATGTTAACATCATTTAAAATACACTAGCTGTAATGAGTATTGGTTCATTACCAATATGGTATGGGTACGGGGTGATACATGCTAGTATGGTAGACCTTGGAAGAGATTATACACACACACATATGTATGTATGCCTTTGTATGCATATATGTGTGCCTTTGTGCATGATATTACATTTATAACATGCACACAATAAAAAATTGACATTGGGTTCCCTTATAGAACAAGTGATTTATAATAAATTTGACCAATTCAGGTCCAATTTTTACATGTTTCATAATTATACAAAAAGAGGCTAAGGTGAATGTAGACTGGTGGGCATAACAATACATGCTATGCTCATAACCAGCCAATGCCTAGTAGTAGGAGCAACCATAGAGATCTAAGAGGGAGATGATTGGGATCGCAAGACTGTCTAGGACCGCCAGCCAAAAGGTATATAGGGAGATGCTGAGATAAGACTAACATGGCACCCACAGTTCAGTCATGGAGGTAGGATCGGTCATGGTCCACCACCTGGTTGAGCTAGGAACAAAAGCAGACCAGGAATAAAGGGTAAGAAAAGAAAGCTCCTCATCCATTAGAGAGGGTTCGTGATGAACCCTTTCACTTAGATTTCAAGACCATTGAGCTCTCAGAAAATGGTCGCTTAGATTATCTCGTGATACAAATGATGATGCTAATGACAATCGGAGTGGCAATACAAATGATGATGCTAATGACAATCTGAGCATTGATGCCAAGTTCATTCAAGCTAATGACAATCTGGTGGACAATGAGGTAGCTATGAACATGGCTGAGGTGCATATAACTTGCTGCCATATGATCCATGTTCATTCACCAGCAAGTCTCATTTCACTCA
Organism: Cocos nucifera; assembly: GCA_006176705.1. Lineage (NCBI taxonomy): Eukaryota > Viridiplantae > Streptophyta > Magnoliopsida > Arecales > Arecaceae > Cocos > Cocos nucifera. Next base: position 290,624 of record QRFJ01000266.1, read on the forward strand.
AGGTGGTTCATGATCTGACATTACTGCAACCAATGATATGGCATATGGAGTGGGCTTGGACGTCACTAGATATTGATTGTATACATCAGATCCTATTTTGCACAGCTAGCATATAAACCCACATGCATGTCCATCTAAACAATTGAATTTGAGTTGCTACCACTCTCCATAGCCTCCGCCAAATCAGGGGTGAGTTTTGCTGCTAAGATTTTCCCTTAGGTGGAATGGCCAACTCAATATTAGACAGAGGATCAATATCAGGATGGCTATCCAAGAGGCTGGGATATTGTATCTAGAGGTGGGATATTGTATCTAGAGGTGGGCACGATATCTAGGTTGGAGTCAAGTCCAAGACCCCGATGATGAATGAGATCCTGGCTTTAATCACGCCAGTCTGTATTTTGCAATTTTAATGAATTTGATATATGTATTTTCAAACTAAAAACTATTGAGTTGTCAATTTTTATTTACGATATTTGCAACCATCAAGCAATCTAACAATCCTGCGAAACCAATATGAAATTAAATAAAATTATAACAATCTTAAATCCATAATTTTAAGATCCCTAAAATTTAAAGCAACAAGAACAACAAAAAAAAAAAAAATAGTATGCCTTTCCATACCATGTTGGTACAATATCGTATAGTACGATAATTGCTTAGTACTAGACTAGTATGGTACCTGACATCAAGATTGCAAATCTTGAGGGGCATTTTTTTTTTGTCAAACACCAAATTGCACTATGGAACAGGACTCAAAATCGTATAAGATATAAGTGGGCCCGCATGTTATAAGTCTATTTCACAAAAATGGTGGAATGACTTAAAATGCGGAATAGGCTTGCCCTAATTCTCTTGAATTACCATTTTGTCCTTAAATGCTCTGTATACACTTCAAAAAAGTGAGGGCAATTTGGTCTTTGTGAATAAATCCAAACTATTACGAAGTTCCATATTCATTAGATCTACTTATTCCCTCTACTTATTTCCCACACTTATTCTTTCAACCAAATGCCAAAGACACCTATTTTCCACTGAATAGGCCTATCCTTTCAATTATACAAAGGAAATCCCTTCCAAAATCTATTCCTCAACCAACACCCCCTGAAGGACCTAACTTTTTAAGTCAGTGGTTGTGTAAGATCCTTGTACCTAATCCTCTAAGTGAGGTGTTGTTAATGGTACTCTAACTTAGATGTCGGTAACGGTATATGCAGGTTACCTAAGAGAAATAGGAGAAGTGTGTTGTTTAATTATCCAATGTCCCCTCAAGACTTGGTCAAGGGTTTATCATATATGCAGAGCCTCTTGAGATAATAATTCCTTCAAAATGCAAAGAGAACAGAGGTTCATTTATTATGATAAGTTTCTTAATATTAGTTTGACAGTATTAGGCTGTGATTGAGTAGGAACCGGTTTGGTGAAGCATTCTATTTCACCATGCCTTATTAGTGCAAGTGTATGCATGCTCAACATTAATTGCACCAGCCAGCTTTGTGCATTCCCATTCACCAACAAATTATATTAAGGGTTATGTCAGTTGTTCTTGTAAGCCTTTCCAAATCCATCCTCACCAGTACCATCCATGTTACCTTGGCTTCCCCTCCTCTTTGTAATTCTTTGACATGGATTCCAGTAACTCCCCTTTCTCTGAGGTTAGCTAGATTATCACTGTAGATACCCATGCCATCACAATGCGTTCTCCATCATTTTACCCTCCTTATTTTGTTGATGTAAGAAAAAAAGCTCATAACATATCGCCACAACTTTCTTCTATAATAGTCAATATATTATAATACATGATGTTTGGTGACTTTGTTTAATTTGAACTTAATTGTACTTTCAGAATTTCTCCATAAATTGGTAGTCTTGAGCCACCGAAATGTGATCATCCTAGACAAAGTCCAGCCAATTCTCCAAAAATAAGTCGCTCTTTTTCATCATAGTTTCATGAACCTCCTTGGCTTATTAGTGTGGCTTATTCGCACTTTAGTCAATCAAATTTGCATCATCCTACTTTTGTGACACAAAATTGGTGACAGTCCCAGAGCACAATGGTTGCAAGGATGCTTGATTTATAAGTTTCTTATTCATCTTACATGGATGGTTGTTGATTACACATGATTCCTTGAAAGTTTTCAACTAACAGGAAGAGTCTGCTTGCTAGAGCATTTCTTTATTTAGAATGTTTTTAATCTATCGCCAATATACCAACAAGGGGCAACAAATTTCTGGTTACATTTGAGTGTTTGATCACTGCAAGTGGCTTTCGGCTTATGTATCTTTTGTTAGTTCTTTTTTGTCTCTCTGCTCTTCCACTGAATTATGGCTTCATTCTTCAACTAACAAATAATCGGATAATGCCTGTCTACTCGTTAGGTAATCTTACTATTTTAGAGTTTTATTTAATAAGCTAATAGCCAAAACAAATATGCAAACCCTCATATTTTCTTCATCTCATTAGACACTCAGTCCTTTCCTTTTAAATCCTTTATTGAGTCTTCCAAAGGACATGCTCTGGCAACATCATGGCCCAATAATTCCTTAGTTCACCATTTTGCATAAAAAAAGCACCATTTTCGCTTTTAGTGCACAGCGAAATCCAAGATTCAAGAACTACCACACCCATCTTAGCAAATCCATTGATTTCCTTCTCAATCCTCGAACTATTGATGATAATGAGCAAAATGCCTGTCCTAGATAACTTCTCTTTTATCCTTCAAATCAATATTTTTTTTAAACAAAATTCACTCAAAAGCATGATTTGTTGTACTGCACAGTACGTAACATACCAAACCGTACCAGTAGATACCAAGACTTGGTATGCCCTCATGTTGAGTTTTAGTACCATCGCACTGTGTACCATACTGACACTCGATATAGGATGCACTAGTTGAGTACCTATGCCGGGTCCAGCACTGAGACTCCAATCCTCTAGTGAACATCTTTTATTCCTAACCCAGTTCTCTAGTGGTCCCACTAGGAGCTAATATGCATGCCTGAAATTACGAAAGCCTTACATACAAAGAACTTTACAAACAAAGAATATATGCACGCAATTATATAGGAGTAATGTGGCATGCAATTTTGCTTCTTGTTTGGTATTCAAGCAGTAGTACTTACCGGAGATATGGAAGAGTCATTATCTTCAATAATGATGGATTGCGAGAAACAAAATTTGCCCATTCTGTTTTATCTATTTTCCCATCTTGATTCACATCAGCTTCCAAAAATGTCTACATCCACAAGCAATAATACAGAAAAAACTGATTACTTAGATGCCAACTCACTAGACTGGAGGACTATTAGTGTTCTCAGCAACTTGACAAACCTTATCTAGGATTAGCTCAACAGTCTCATCAGACAGTCTCATTTCTGACTCGCATAAAAGAGCAATTAACATCTGCTTGACCTGTAAAACTAGATTAACATTGTAACTAAAATATTCCATCAATATAGCAAATGAATTGGCAAGGAAAAAATCATTATAATTGGCCTTAATATCAATTTCTCCTTTCCTATGCAAAATCAGCAAAACATTTGAAATCCACACTTCGATGGAAAATGTGAGGAATGAGGGATCTTGTCTAATTGTACAAAGAAGAAACATATGCAGCAGTTCTCTGCATATATACAATTTCTGTCCTCACACAACGTCGAGATTGTAGAATATATCATTGTATGTGGTAGCTTTGCATTTCATGCATGTTTTCTGAAAGGCATGGTTAAATAGTCTTTCACAACCATGTTATAGTGGAAATCTTTTTTTCTTTATTTTTGTCTCTTCAATATATTTTCAGTTGCTAACATGACATCAGTCCCTCAAAAGCCTTGACATGATCTTCGGTCCATACAAAGCTCACCTGGAAGGATATAATAATTATAAGTTTCTATTTATATCCTAGCATATACTTTTCCCCACTCTAGATAAAAGGGGAGGAGAGGTGAGATGAGAGGAGGGAAGAGTTGGGGAAGTGGGATTTTTTCTGCTCTACACTCCTCTCATTCTCTCTCTAAAATTGTTGGGTTTGAAGGGCATATAAACAAAACATCTAGATGGGGTTTTGGAATTAAAAAAGGGCACATGCTTGACTGATTATTGTTAAATGTGTTCTTAATGGATTCTGTTATGAGGATGCTCTAAGCAAAAGATGGCGATTCTAAGTTAAAAACCTCCAACTTTGTTCTCTCCAATTTATATGGCGTACACATGCATGGTGGGTAAAAAATGCAGCTGGACCAAAATAATTAGAAGCCTTGGCTGGTTTGGAAAAGGACGCTTCTTGAGGGGCCAGTCCTAGTCAAGCTTTGAGTTTCTTGAGCCCGAGTGATGCTTAAGGTGGCCTGACCTAAGCCTAGCCTATTAAGAACCCTAGTTCTAATGTCTAAGTGAACCCCCTTGCCCCCAACCCCCAACCACGATCCTTCCTCAAACTATGATATCCTATGCTCAACTTAACTACTTGAACAATCTACATAATTTGAAAAAGTAATGAGTTAAATTGCTTCATTAAATTACAAAACCTAGAATGAAACTATCAATAAGAAGAGTAAACATTTGATTTTTCATGCATTCCACATGCATCCCATATATGCATTTGGTAATTAAAATGTTGGTAAAGAAACAGTTGTTAAAGAAAAGTAGGTACCAAATTCTGCCATTTATACTTATAAGCCCATGAATTTTGATACAGAAGGATTAATGTAAACTTCACGTGTTTGAGATAGAACATGACAATGAACATATTAAACAATTAAACAGTTTCGAGCTACCTCTTTCCGTTCGATGAAGCCTGTGCCATCCAAATCATAAAGCTTGAATGAAACTGTAGTCATGTAAAGCTTCAGCAATGTAACGATTTTTCTAGCAATGAGCCAAAGATGATAAAACAAGATAATGACTTACAATCAACTTTATCTTCATGTGGAGCATTTGGATGAAACACATTGAGTGCCCGAACAAAATCGCCAAAGTCAATGACTCCCTTTTGCTTCACATCAAATAGGTCAAAGATCTGCATATATAGTGATCAACTAAACTATATATTAGGAAAGAACAGTCTCCCACCATAACCGGAACCTATGAAGTATTGGCATGGTAGCACCGGATGCTGTATTAAAATACAAAATGGCACAGTAACCTGCTCACCCCGATATCATAATGCGATGCTGCTGAAAAGATATTCCCACGACCAAATGCAAATGAAACCCATTAATATGCCTAGCGAGATTGGAAAAAAAAAGCCCAGGCCAGGCCCAGCCTAAATACTTTTCTTTTATATGATTTTCTATTTTAAATTATTTTAGTTGGTAAATAAAATCATCAGAGGCCAAGAATTATGAATGTGACCAAAGGTCTTCCATATTCTTGTGCATAGTAACATTCATCGACTATAAGAGAAATCTACTAACTTCTAGGCATATGTGAAGCACCCAAAATTGTGCATGAAGAGGAGGGCAAATGGAAATTTAAGCACAGATAGGTGCATAGTTTACACCACTCACAAGCTGAAAGACAATATTAAGGGAAAAAAAAAGGAAAAAAGAAAAGGTCAACTTCACAGCAGATGGGCTAAGTTTAAATGATTACCATCTGGATTCCAAATAAGCCATTAGATCACAATTGTGTCCACATGCAAACACAGATATACATACCTTCTAGTGGCAGATAAAATTTAATTCCAACCAACGAAGCATGTATTTTGTTGATGAGTTGGTTTGAGTATTTGCAGCATATGCTGAAGAACAATCAACCAAGAGGATCATTCCAATCAGGACTTGGTCCTGAAGAGAGGCCTATGGTTAATTTTTACCATATACAAGGCATGATTTGTCACTTAGGCCAAACCATTTGCTTTTACATAGTCTTATTTTTAGGCAACTACTTAGAGGCTGAACCCTGGCAAAATGGTAAGGTCGCTCCATTGTAACCTAAGTGTCATGGGTTTGAAACATAGAAATAACCTCTCTACATGTGGGGGTATGGCTATATACATCTGACACTCCCAGACCCTGCAATAGTGTAAGCCTCATCCATTGGGCTGCCCCTTTTTTTAAAAAATTTACCTGCCTGAGCTAGATGATAATCGCAGATTAATTTCAATAGCAGGTTTGTTGAATCACTATTGCACATCATGACTCTCACCAATTTAGCACATAATATTATTGATTCTCTTGTTCAATAGAATCTTCTAGGTATCTACATGACTACACTGCACATTAGGGCACCTTTGAGTTGTTGGAGCTACCACACATGATCATCATCACCATCATCGCATACCACTTCCATGATTATAATTTAACTTTGCAAAGCTTCTTTACCATCTTTGCTCAAACTGATACGTTGCACATTTATGTTGTTTCAATGTGTTATTACATAGGTCCAACCCTGGTGTCATAAACCTTCATATATTGTCATGCATGCTTTGCATTATTTCATCTTATGATCTCTACGACCTAAATTGTGCTTCTACTTTTATGCTTTTACATATCAGTGGATCTATGAATGAATTCTTCAACTTTGGTGATTCACCTTCGATTTTGAAGCCTATTTTATCATAAATATATTCCAGCATGCATATGTTCATATGTTTTTGCTCTACAAATCTTTGTAGAGGTTCATCACATCGTTTGCGATTACAAAATTTATATACAAATTATGCTTATTGTGGTGATCTATTCATTAAGTCTTTGCAAGCATAAGTATTGGCATAAGACCTAGATGAGAGCTTTGATCAAAATGCTAATCTCTCAAGTTTTGTTATCAAATTGTGAACCAATAATAACTTTTTAGTGCAAGAATTAACTGGCAACACAGAGGGTGGTTAGATGAGCTTAAAAAATACAAACTTCTAATGTTGACAAACATGCTGAAAGCATTTGACGGGCAAAATTTTATTAGGAGAGGAACCGGTTAAGAACAAAGATGATAGGAATATAGTAGAGATCAAGGATTGCTGACTCGAAACCAGGCCCCATGTCGACTGATCGGTGAATCGGTGATACAAGTGGGTATATCCCTGTACTGGACCGTATTAGGCCCGAACTGATATGGCAATGAGGGACGAACCAAAGAGGAAAAGGGAGAGAAAGAGAGAGGGGGGAGGGAGGGAAAGCATGCATAGGAAAGGGAGGCTAGCGGGGGCCATCGGAGGGCCGTCTAGACATCCCGGGCTCCATGATCCTTCGTGAGAGGAAATGAGAGCAGAGAGAGATATAAAGAGAGAGGGGAAAGGAGAGAAAGGAGTGAGGGAAAAGCGGCAAGATGTTCACTGGCAAATCTATTGCTGGCTTCACTATTTATCATGATTTTTAAAAAACACAATAAAACAAGAACATCACCCTTGTTTCAAACTCACGACGGTCATGGAGTGGATTTGGGCCATCCAGTGGCCACAGTAGCCTCCCCACCACCTTTCCCTCACTATGCTTCTCTCTCTTCCCCCTCTCTCTATCTCTCTCTTCTCATATCTCGCAGAGGACTGTAGAGCCTTAAAGATCTCGATAGCCTCAACGGGCCACCGTCAGCCTTTCCCTCTCCTTCCCCTCCTCTCTCTCTTCTCCTCTCTTTTCTTCTCCCTCCCTCCGTTTTTGCTTGCGTTTTTGAATCGAACGCTCGAACTGTATCAATTAGCCATGCATACGGTTCGGTGATTTGGTGAACCATGGCTGGGATGGTTGAGAATGTTGGCCAAGAAATCAAGGGGAAAAAGAAAAGTAAAGAAAGTCAAAACATATTTAATAAGAGGGAGCATGTGACTCCAATAAGTCAATTTGCTCATGTCCACAAAAAGGGGGAAGATTATGAGGCTAGGATTTTGGACCAGACCCTAGATGTGAGAAGTAAATAGTTAAAGAAGAAGAAAAGGAGAAAAACAAATCTAAAATAAGGAATGGCTCAAATCCTTATTTCTTCTCAACATCAAGTATTCAGCTCAACTGCTCAAGGTGCACATGCAGCACTTATGGGAGGGGTATGGATGGAATGAAAATTCAATATAAATTTTGAAAATGTTGATATTGTATAAATATTGTATAACAATCTCTTCAACAATTATACAAATAGACACCTGATTTGACATGTAAATAAACTTGAGTACAAAAATGTCATACATGTAATATGCATGTAAATACATATGAACCAATGCAGGTTGGCATATTTTGCAATTTACATATAAAAAAGCTAATGTATAAGGCCCTTTTTACAGTTGGGTCTGGCCACTATCTCACACAAGGCATGCAACACCGGAACAATTCAGCATGTCAACCATGAATAGGAATGGTTCATGGTCTTAGTACAGGTTTGTGCCCAAATTAGTGCAACTTGGTCCTTACCAAGCTGAACCACCAGGAAACATGCAGTTCCATGCAGTTCAACCTAGTAAAGGTTCCATACTGGTTGTGCTCAATTATTGAGGAAGAAAGAGCCTAATGCCCTTTCTCCTTTGTTTCAAGGTACCAGAGGAGAAAGAGAGGGAGCGAGTGGAAGGATGAAAGCTTTTCTCACACAACTCTACTTTCCACTCAAAACTAAATAAAGGAACATTAAAAATCTGGAAAACTATATATATATATATATATATATATATATATAGGCAATACTGATACAATTCGATGTGGTATAGTATAGTACCATACCGGTCTCCTATTGATACACCTTGCTGTCATACTCCTACCCAAAAATCATGCTCTAGATTATCAACAAATCCAATGACTATCTAAGAAGAGGGTAAGATGCTTTATTCTTTTATCCATGCATCCTCAATAATTATTTATTCTATTTTGTGATTCTATTAGGCTTTGTCAAAAAGTTGGAAAAGTTGAGGAGACAAAAACCAAAAAATGGAGCTTATAGTGAAGATAATAATCCCTATAGCAAAGATTAAAACTCCTGATTCATTTCCTCCACTTGACTTTACCCCTTCGGTCCTCTTATACATCTCTATAGCCCATGTATTCTGTCACACGAAAAAAGAAGGGGGATTTTCGTCTCCCTTGGAGATGCTGATATCACAGCAATGAAATACGACAGCAAGGCAGCCATAATGAAAATACAATTATTGAAGACATAACGTGAACTAGTCATAAATTTGACACTATTAAGCTTATATTCCAATAACAGAAGCATGAGAAAATATAAAACCAAAGCAAGCAAACCATAGGAAACTGAATCTGTTCCCATGATATCAAGCAATTGACAGCCAGATACAAATTCAAACCACTTTAGCCATTATCAGGTATCAATTAATTGTTCAACTAAGAACAAGAAGCAAAGTGAACTGAAAAGAACAATACCCTGTTTGCAAAGAGGTTTTCCTTTTTTCTGTTCTTAAATAAGGCAAGCTGGAACTCTTCCTGCATAAGGAAACATTTAGAATGAGTTAGCCTAATGCACGGATCTTGAATACCAATCACTTCAAATATGTCTTCTGGATCTTGAATGATTCATAAGGAATGTGGCACAGACTTATCTCCACTTACAAGCATGAATCATATAAATCATGAAAAAAAGGAATTAAGTTCCTAACCTGCATGTTCTATGGATTCAAAAGACTAAATTAACAAAAAAATTCATGCAGATTCTAAACCAAAGATGAGAACCATAAAGCACCATTGGTGCAAACTACATATTGTTTTTAGTAAAGCTTTATAAGCATTAAAAACAATTTACCAACTTAATCAAGTCTGAGAAGTAAATATGTGCTTCTACACTTCAATTCTAGCCTTCAAAATAATCAAATCCTTATCAATTATAAAATGAAATGTATATATTGCCAGGATGTAAAATAGTGCAGGATGATTTATTAAAAATAAGAAATGAAAAGAAAAGCAATTGGTTGATAGTTGCAGATTCTTCGTATGGTAGCAATAGAGATTTACCAAAAGAGTACCCATAGACTCTTACAAGAACAAAAATTAGAGAGAGAGAGAGAGAGAGAGAGATCATGTATATAACATATATGCATGTCTAAGGGTATATTACCTTATTTATCAGCCCATCATCAATCACAGAACCGCTGATGCTCTTGAACAGCTCAAAGAGTGCCTCTACTTCACTGACGCTGACTAGAAAATACAATAGAAATTAGTAACATGAAGAGTAAACTTCCAAAAAAGAGAAAATCAAGGTAAGGACCATATCGGGCCCACCTTTAGAATTGTTTTCCTTTTTTGCTTTTAATGAAAGGGAAAGTGAAACTCAAGAAAGAAGAGTTTACAGTATCCACCAAATTATACAATGACCTTCTCCCTATACACTGACGTACTACAATTGATTGCTACCTCTTACATCCCTACAGCTGGTTTTTTTAGAAAATAAATATGATGGTAGAAAATATTATTGTTTATTAACTGAATAACAGGAGCTTTAAAAAAAAAACAAAAAAAGAGTTTGCAGACATGACATTCACTTGTGAGGCTGGATTCATCAGAAAGAATCGATAAGTTCTTCAAGTTTCACCATGATTCAGCAGAATATATGCATAGCAAGATATGATAATGGACCATTCAATTCAAAGTGGGAGAATTGATCAACTAGATCACTTGGTACAATTTGACCAAAAGCAGTGGAGGTCATGCAGGTTTTGAAGAGCTCAGCATTTGTAATGCATTTTTGTGGGAGATGAATGTATTATGTAATTAAGTGGCCACAAGGAACACATCTTAGCCAAGAAGCCAAAATAACTTAACTAAAATATTGAGGATTCACATTTTTAATTGATATAGGCTATTAGAACGTAGTAAGAATTTAAATAATCCTAAAGATGCTAATGAAACATTCTTTGTAGAAGGGGGGGGGGGGGAATCAGTGAAATGGAACTTGAAATCTGCACCAAATATCATATAAATTCCGATTGATGGAATGTACTGAACTACTGATACAAGTTTAGAGGCCCTTGAAGAGCCTAAACTCAGTTGATATAAAGTGACATTGAGGAAAGCCTAGGTCCAAAACATGATCAATATAAGAATCTTAGTATCTTTTCTAAGAAATGAATCATTTCACGCTTTAGGGCAAAAAAAGTTTCGTAAACCTAACTATGTAGCTAGTGATGACCTGTGATAATAAATTGTGTTGAGCAAACAGTGATGCTATCTTTTGATAAAAAATACATCCTTAATTTTCCTGATATGCTACCAAGAGGGCTAAATTTCTACACCTTCTAAAGTTTAAACTTTTTTCTCCTCTCAAGTGCTATGATTTGTGTAAGGGGCTGGAGGGAGGAAGAGAGGGTGTGGGACAGAGCAAGATTGTGGGGAGTCATCGACCTGGAGAGGCCTTTTTTTATCTCCCCCCCCCCCCCCCCCCCGCCCGGTGCTCTCCCTCTCATACTCCAGTTCCTTCCCTCTCTTCTACCATGCTCTCTTGAAAGAAGCAGGAACTTCAACGCTATTGTTAGATATATGTGCCTAGAAGCCAGAATTGGCTGACACTTGTAATACACTTCTAGGGGCAAAATTATAATTTTGACTAAATCAATAAAATGGGTTATTTTCTATCACATATGTGTATTTAGTGTCTGTGATACATCCTTTGAGTTAATGGTAATGATAATTCATATTTTCAAGAGTTGAAAATTTAAGACATGAATAATCATTATTAACTCATAAAATGCTCCCGACCATAGGATCATCACGAGGATGGTGATTGATCCGGAAGGTTGGTGTACAATCGCTTCTCTTTAGTAGATGAGTCTTGAGTCTACGGTGTGGAGACACCGGAGCGAGAGTACAGGTACTCGTTAGAGAACGAGGGCACTGAGCGTGACCACCTCGAGTAGTCATTAGAGGGAGTCTACCTTCTCGTCAATGACTGACTCGATGCTGCAGTAGTGTGTCTGGTTCTTTGACCTGAGGATGCATCGGCAGTTCACCTTGAGGGTGTTATAGTTTGACTACACCATTACTCGGTCTCCTAGCCATATGGAACCCTGAGGTGTATGTTGGCTATAGCATGTTCATTGTAGGAACTGGATTGCATCAAGATGGAATCTATCTACCTCGGTGGTAGAGGAGCAGCCCTATGATGATCATGAGAATCAAGTCCAGAAGCCCATGGCCATGGCAGAGTGAAATAATAGAAAGAGTTTCTATTTAGATTTTCACATTCGGACTCGAATCGAATGATTACATCATATGACAGAGACTAGGGTTTGACGAGTTTACCTTAACCCTAATCTGATCGGGGCTCAAGATAGAAGAACTTAATCACACAGGTAGCTGCACCAAGAGGTTCGCATTCAGCTCTGATGGGTTGCCACCATATACTGCTAGGTGTCACTGGTGGATTTTGGGAGCAATTAGAATGATTTAGATGATCGATCATTCTAGCTGTTCGAATCAGAAGAGTTCTGATCCATCGAAAGGAGTTTCGATGATGTCGATGATAGAGATCATGACATATCCCATTACCATACAGAACTGAACCTAACTGGGTCACACAAACAAGGGTTTGAATCTGGTGATCATCAATTGAACTGATCTAGTTCAATTGATCTGAATGAGATTCAATTAGGTTCAAGGAAAATCGTGCTAGCACTCGATTGAACCTAACGTTCTTCTTTTGCTATCATAAATAAGTTGTCCTGACTGAGCCAAAGGAGTTTGTGCTCAATCAGAGGCCTTCATATGGTCTGACTGGAGGTTGTCCAAGTCAGAAAAGGTTGTCTTATTTTGTAAGACATTACCTGCCATTTTTGGTCACCTGCCATTTCTTGTTCTTTGACTTTGGTCAAAAGTCTACCTTTGACTGGTCAAATGTTGACCATTGACACTTTGACTTTTGACCACATGTCATGCACCTATTGGAGAGCTGGTGGGGGCCTGTCCCCCTGCCAGAACCTGGCAAGGAGGAGGGCGCACGCCACCCTTGGCGTGTGCCCAAGTTGGAGGCGCCTAGGAGTCCTTGTTGGACAAGGACTCCATCTCCTTTTTGGATTCCAATTAGAGTTCTTCCTAAGAACCAACTTTGACTGGTCTTAGGCGCCCTCTAAGGAGGAATCCAGGGGACTCTATTCCTACCAATCAGATTTAGATCTGATTTCACAAAGGGTTGTGATTGGTTGGGAAGAAGAGGAGTTGGATCACGCTTAGTCTATAAATAAGATCCTGCGCCCAACTCAGATTGTGATTGGAAGTGATTGAAAGGAATCACAATTCTCCACGCCCCAAGGCCTTTTCTCCTCTCCTCCACGCCAAAGCATCTTCTCCCTCTCCTCTCCACGTCCAAAAAAGTTTTGGAGCTTGATTGGTACGATCCAGATCAAAGAAAGGCGATCAAAAGCTAGAAGGTTGTACTGCTGCATAGACGACTGCTGATCTTCAAAAGAAGTTTTGAAGATCCTCCAGATCAGATCCAGATCTAATTTCTGGAGACGTGATAGAGAAGAAGAGGATCTTCAGATCCAGCCCGAGTGGATACCGGTAGAGACCAAGCGCTTGCGTGGCTAGATCCAGAACCTTCCGCTGCATACAGGATTATCAACGGATAATTAGATTACCCAAATCAGATAAATTAAATTTAATTTAATTTATTTTTATTTTATTTTATTTATTAAAATAATAAGAATCAGATCTGAAACATTCCAGATCTGATACAGATCAAAGAAAATTTTTTTTGAAATATATCTTTTGATCTGATTAGATCTGAACGAACCTGATCCAAAAAATCAGGATTTCTCCTACACTAATATGGTTAACCATCCTAGGTCATTTCGAGTGAGATTCCTTTGGATCCCCTCTGAATTCATTCTCGCTTACATAAAGACAGTAACAGAATCTATGTCAGCACAATAACCAAGTGCATATTAAGTCTGCAGCCTCTAAGATATACTATAATCATTACACAATCTTGTTATAACTTTAAGCTATAAATCGTTATTCCACTAGGCTGATCCATTGTTGCATCAGACAAGGATGTCCCAAGGACGCTCCATCCGAAGAAAACCTAGTAATTCCCCTTTTTCTAAATCCCTAAATTGAACAAGAGTGCTAGAACGCCATCAAAATGCTACTTGAGCAATAAGACATCAAAACCAACGTTAGCTTATGACGGAGAAAAAGATACGTAATTGGAGTTGGAAGAAGGAAAAAAAAAATGGAGCTTACAAGCTGTTTGGGAGGCAAGAAGCACCGGGTCCTCGTATCCTGGGTATTGCCTTCTAGCTCTCGACGGAAAGCAGCCCATTTATCGCTGCAATCAACCGGATGCCAGGCCTAGTCTCCCAAATCACACATTACAACCATCCACATCTTCCAACCAATTCATCTACACCACATAAGCGAGGAAAATTTATACAACCCCTTCTAAATTCAACAAGTTTATTTCGTTCCGAAAAATGGAAAGGGAAAGGTGACGAACTATATTAAAAAATCCGTCAAATGGCCAAACAGTCGGATAAAAGAATAAAAAAATAATTTTCTGCCTAGAAGATGGCGTAATTTCTGTTTTTCTGAATGCAAAGAAAAAGGAAAGAAGATGAACATTAAATGCAACGGGAAACCAAGAAAAAATCACTTATTTGAAATTATACCAAAAAAAGATTTTTAAAGGAAAAAAAAATCAAATCAGAGATGAACAAAACCAAGGAAACTGATTTCAAATGGATTAGAAAACGAGAAAATAAGCCTAACCCTAATCCAAATGGGAATGGGGGACCAAGGACGTACCGGACGGAATTCCACCCGGAACTCGTCGAGAGAATGCCGCGGAGGAGGAGGGATATATATAGACAGGCGAGACGGCGACAAGAAGCGCAGCGATCGGACTGTTCGGATTTGTAGTGAGGGGGAGGAGGGGGCGGAGGCGGGATCGGAGATGGGGTCGCGAGGGATCAGATCGCGAAGGTCGGTCGTGTCGGCGAGCAGCGGACTGCGTATACCAACCGGTGGACGGATGCCATGTGGCGATGGGGGGGGCTCGCCCCCCGTAGATAGAATTCTTCGCCCCGACGTCCTCTTCGAGGCGGCGTGGCTGCGTCTTCTCTCCCCTGGCGTCAACCGCAAGAGATCCGCTGTTCGGTTCGGAGCACGTTAGACGCAGCCTTACTTACTGTAGTTGTGGGACCTGAGGAACTTTCCGCGTCGGCTGCATTTGGGGGCCGGGAGATTTCCAGACGAATTGAAAGTCTTAATTTTTTTTATTTGATTTTAAATTATTTAAATATTAAATTAATATTTTTTTATAAATATTTATAATTTATTTATTTTTTATTATTAAATTTAAAAAAATAGAAAAAAAATTTTTAATAATATTTTTGTTTCATGTTTTTTTTTTTCTTTTTTCACCGAGACTAAGTCAATAATTTAATATATAATTTAGTTAGCTTGATATGATTTATCATTATTTTATTGTTATTATCTATTATTTTTTATAATTATAATAAATCATGTTGTTGACTTTTTTTTTTTAAAAAAATATTGTATAGAATAAATAATTTTTAGTTTTGATTTTAAGAATCCAAGTAAAGTTGGACTTGACAATTAGGCTTTCACACCCTCCAACGTGAGAGTCAACAATGTACGTACGATTGGATCCAAGATTTATTTTTTTTAAAATTTTTTTATTAAAAGAGGGTCAAAGCTCAAAAAAATTAAAAAAACTACATGCATGAAAAATAAACTCTGATTGAATCCGTCTAAACCTGAGTCCTTACTTCAAATAGTGAAAAAGGGATGGAAGAAAAATCTTTATTATCCTATAATCTTACCATCGATGGAGGAGTAATTTTTTCTACATCGCTTGTGGTGTAATAAAATTAACATGAAGTATACCGGATTATTTCATTCTAACACATAACCTCTGTTTCCTAATATGCATTTAATGTTCCGTAACGCTTGAAATTTTGGATGACTAAGATACTTCTTTCTAAAAATTATGACATTCATTTATAAAATTATGATATTTATTAATAAAAATTATGATATCTTATAAAAAAATAGTATTTTATTTAAGATATCATAATTTTTATGAATGAATGCCATAATTTTTATGAAGAAGTGTCATAATTTTTTAAAAGAACATATTCATTATTTTTTGCCTTCATGCCATATTATAACATTCATTCATAAAAATTATGATACTCATTCATAAAAATTATGACATCTCTATAGAAAATATAATATTTTATTTAGAATGTCATAATTTTCGTAAAAAAATATCATAATACGGTAAAAAAAATAATGAATATATGTAAAAAAAATATTATGACATCCCTTCATAAAAATTATGATATTCATTCATAAAAATTATGATATTCTGAATAAAATATTATATTTTTTATAGGATATCATAATTTTTATAAATGGATGTCATAATTTTTGAAAAGAGCATTTTCGTCATTCAAAAATTTAAATATTATGGGATATTAAATATTCATTGAAAAGCATAACTACGTGTTCCAATGAAAATGCATGGTACATTTCATGTCAATTTTTCTACACCGCATGCAGTGTAGAAAAAATTACTCATCTGTGGTAGGCTGATTTGGTTTTCTAAGGTGGTAAGAAAAAACTTAATATTAAGAAGTGATTGATATCTACAATATTATGCATGCTTATCGTAGCCTGTCGCATGGGGTCGATCTGCTTCCATGTACTCCAACAAACAGGAAACCATCTTAAAAAGCCAAAACAGCCTTCTATGATTAGAGCTGTCAACTTGGGTTGGGCCCATCGAATTGGCCCGTCCCATCATATAAACGAGATGGGTTGGGTTCATATTTTAGCAACCCATTTTGAAGCGGATTAAATAATTCGCCTCGTTTGGATTGCAGATTGTGGCGGGTTCGAGATGGCTCGAGATGGACTAGCCCATCTATTTTATTTTAAAATATATTAAAATTATTTTTTTTATTTTAAATTTTTAAATTCTTATTTTCTATTCAATCCCAGCCCGTCTGTATCTACGTGACCGTCTACTTTCGAATGTCGTAGCCTGTAGGACCATAGCACGTCGCCCAGACGCCCACCCACGGTAAGTCCTGCTCAAATAGGAACAGCCCCATCGGCCACCGGTCACTAGCCCACCCCCTCCTCGCCTCGGCCACCCCCACGGCCCCATCCCCCACCTACGCACGCCACCCCCCACCTCTTCTCCCCGCCCCAGCTCCCCCACCAGGCCACCTTCTTCCCTCGCCACCCGGCCCCTCAGCTGGCCATCCCCACGGCCACCTCCACCGCACCTCCAACCCTAGGTCTCCCCACCTCGGCCACTTTTCTCCCTGCCCCAGCCACCCCCACCCCCACCTCCCAGGTCTTCCCGCCCCAGCCACCCCATCCGGCCACGACCCCCACCTGCCAGTCCTGCACCGCTTGCCTTCTCCCCACCCTTGCCTCCCCAACAGCCACCTTCTCCCCACCCCGGCCCCCCACCTAACCACCCCCATAGGCCACACCCCCCCACCCAGGCCGATAGGCCCCTCCGCCCACCTTCTTTCCGCCCCGGCCCCCTCATCCGGACTTTGATTTAACTTTAAATTAGTTTAAAAATTAGAACTTTAAGTTTTTTTAAGTTTGAATTCTATTAAGTATTTAGTTTGGATTGTATTAAGTATTTAACTTTGATTTAAGCTTGAATTGCATATGGATTTCTATTTATATTATTGTTTTACATTTTTTTTTAAAAAAAAATTGGTGGGTTGGCCCATTTAATCCACAACCCACGGCGGGTCGGGTTGGATTGGGATTTTTCCGACCCGCCAGTTAATCGGGCCAGTCCGACCCATCCCGTTTAGAGGTAGGTCGGGATAGATTGGGATGGACCAGCCCATCTTGACATCTCTACTCCAGCTCTTATTGTTCTGTCAAACTATAGAATCTCACTCCAAAATTGGTCATGACGGCAAAGCCCTCAAGCTCATAGAGCATAAAAGGAGCTTTCTGAATTAAGGTCTTATAAGTGATTCTAACTTTGGATGAGAGAGTTATGCCCATTTTAACGCAGTAGAGTTAAAATCAATTGGGTCAATATCTTTTTCTGATAGTAGTCCTATAGGCAAATCTTCAGAAAAAACATCAGCAAATTCTTGAAGAATAGGATATACCATGGAAGGGATTTCTTGCTCCATCAACTCGTCCTTCTCTACCACTGCTAAGATGTAGCCAATCTCCATTACTTCTTCCAAGCAGGAGTGCTTCGTCAGAAGATTGATGTTGGTCTTTGGCTTTGATTTAGGTAGGTCCTCCTCCTTTATTAGTGCTAAAGTAATCTTCTAATCGTCTCTCCAAAATAAGTAGGTGTTTTGACAACCATCATGAGTAATGCCATGATCGTACTACCACGGCCTCCATAAAAGTAGATGACAATCATCCATAGCACTAAACTTATCGAAGTACTTCTGTTCGATAGAAAATGATATAAGACAGCGACTATTGATAACCACCTCCCTCTTTTTTTGGAACTATGATAGCTTATAAGATCAATTATGCTTATCAATTGTTAGATTTAGCTTTGTAACGGCCTTTTAGGAGATGAGGTTCTCGTTAGATATGTGTGCCCTAAAAGTCAGAATTGGTTGACACTTATGATATATATCTAAGGACAAAATGGATTATTTTCTATCACAATGTATATTTGAAAGTGTCTGTGATACATTCCTTGAGTTAATGGTAATGATAGTTCATATTTTTAAGAGTTAAAAATTTAAGACATGAATTTTTATTATTAACTCATAAAATGCTCCTGATTGTAGGATTATCATAAGGATGGTGATTGATCCGGAAGGTCGGTGTACGATCGCTTCTTTAGGATGGATGAGTCTTGAGTCTATGATGTAGATGAAGAAAAAATTCTGATTTTCTGGATCAGGTTCGTTCAAATCTGATCGAATCAAGAGAGATATTTCAAAAAAAATTTTAAGCATCCATATCAGATCTGAAATATTTTAGATCTAATTTTATAGATCTAATGAATAAAAATAAAAATAAATTAAATCTAATTTAATTTATACCTTGATGTTGGGTAATCTAATTATCCTTTGATGATCCTATTGATTGCCTAAGATTCTAGATCTAGCCACGTAAGCACCTGACCTCTATCAATATCCACTCAAACTGGATCTGGAGATCTTCTCATTCTTTATCATTTCTCCAAAAATTAGATTTGAATCTAATTTAGAGGATCTTCAAAATTTCTTCTGAAAATCAGCAGTTGTCTCTACAGCAGTGCTGCCTTCTTTCTTTCTCATCAGCTTTTTCTTGTCTGGATCGCACCAAATTGGAGCCCAACTTTCCTTGGGCATGGAGAGGAGAGAGAGGATCAAAAGATGGCATGGAGGAGGGAGAGGGGCAGTCTTGGAGCATAGGCTAAGAGGAACTCTCTAAAAATTGGACGCAGATAGGGTTTATTTATAGATCCTACTGTGCCATGCAGTGCCACATCATCCAGACCAATTATATTGCTTCGTGCAATCAGATCTAAATCTAATTGGTGGGATACATCATCTGATTCAATCAGATGAGAGCCCCACTAATTCATCCTTAGATGGCATCTAAGACTGATCAAAGTCTATGGGTAAGGGTCACTTAAGTAGAATCTAAGAAGCAACCTAGAGTCCCATCCATATGAAACTCCAGGCATCCCTATCCATGGACGCATGCCTCCTTAGGCATGCGCCCCCTTCTTTTCAATTTTCAATAAGGGGATAAGCCCCTATCTGCTCTCCAATAAGTACATGATACATGAGCAGATGTCTAAAAATCAAAGGTCAATGTTTGACCAAAGTCAAAGAACAAGAATTAGTAGGTGATGGAAAATGGCAGGTCTTATCTCAAATTTATCTCATAAATTAAGATAACCCTTTTTTGATCTGGACAAGCTCTAGTCAGATCAAGTAAAGGTATTTGAGTGAGCACAAACTCATTTGGCTCAGTCGAGATAACTTTTAATGATAATAAAAGGAGAACGTTAGGTTCAATCATGTGCTAGCATAATTTTCTTGAACCTAATTGAATCTAATTCAAATCAATTAAACTTGGTTAGTCTAATTGATGATATCCATGTCCAAACCCTTGTTTGTGTGATTCAGTTAGGTTCAGTTCTGTATGATAATGAAATATATCATGATCTCCATCATCGACATCATCGAAACTTCTTTTGATGGATCAAAACTCTTTTGATTCAGACAACTAAAATAATCGATTATCTAAATCATTCTAATTGCTCCCAAAATCCATCAGTGATACTTAGTAGTATATGGTGACAATCCATCAAAACTAAAAACGAACCTTTTGGTGCAGCTACTTGTGTGATTAAGTTCTTCTTTCTTGAGTTCCGATCAGATTAGGGTTAAGGTGAATTCATCAAACCCTAATTTCTATCATATGATTTAATCATTCAATTCAAGTCTGATGTGAAAATCTTAATAGAAACTCTTCCTATTATTTCACTCTATCATGGCCATGGGCTTATGGACTTGATTCTCATGATCATCATAGGGCTGCTCCTCATCCACCGAGGTAGATAGATTTTTTCTTGGTGTAATTTAATTCCTACAATGAACATGCTATAGCCAACATACACCTCAGAATTTTGAATGGCTAGGAGATCAAGTCATGGTGTAGTCAAACTATAACACCCTCAAGGTGAACTACCGATGCACCTCAGGTCAAAGAACCAGACACACTACTGCAGCTTCGAGTCAATCATCGACGAGAAGGTAGACTTCCTTATGACTACTCGAGGTGGTCACACTTAGTGCCCTCGTTCTCTAACGAGTATCTGTACTCTCGCTTCGGTGTCTCTACACCGTAGACTCAAGATTCATCTACTATGAAAAAGTGATTGTACACCTAATCTTTTGGATCAATCACCATCCTCATGATGATCCTACGGTCAGAAGCATTTTATGAGTTAATAAATGAAAATTCATATCTTAAATTTTCAACTCTTGAAAATAAGAATTATCATTACCATTAACTCAAGGGATATATCACAGACACTAAATATACTCTTATAATAGAAAATAATTTATTTTATTATTTATAATCAAAATTATAATTTTGCCTTAGAAGTGTATTACAAGTATCAACCAATTCTGACTTTTGGGGCATACATATCTAACAAACTCCCACTTGACCTAAAGCCAATTGGCTACAAATCTAAGTCCTATCTTCTCAAGGTGGGCTTTGATCTTCTACTGGCCCAACAATTTTGTAAGCAGATCCGTCGCATTATTTGCGGAGTCGATTCTCTTGACCTCGATGTATTCTTTCTCGAGATAATCGTGGATGAGGTGGTATCGCCGCTCGATATACTTGGATTTCTAGTGAGACCTCGGCTCCTTAGCAAGGACTATGGCGTCATTATTGTCGCAGTACAAAGGAATGGCATCTGATGGCATCACTCTAATCTCTGCGGTAAACTTCTTGTATCAGAATGCCTCCTTTGTAGCTTCTAACACAGCGATGTATTCTACTTCTATGGTAGAATCTGCTATCACTGTCTGCTTGAAACTTTTCTAACTGACAGCTCTATCATTGCACACAAACAGACTTCCAGATGTCGACTTTTGATCATCTACATCATACATAAAATCCGAGTCTATATACTCCTGGATTTGGAGTTCTCCATTACCAAAGACCAACAACATATCCTTAGTTCTTCTCAAATACTTAAAAATATATTTTACAGAAGTCCAGTGTTCTTCACCTGGATTCGACTGATATCTGCTCGTGACACTCACAGCATGGGCTATATCAGGATCGTGTACATAACATGGCATACATGAGGCTCCCTATTGCTGAAGCATAAGGGATCTTGCTCATGCGTTCTATTTTCTCAGGTGTGCTAGGGCACATCTTCTTGGAAAGATGAATACCATGTCTGAAGGGTACCAAAATCCCCTCTTAGAGTTTTCCATGCTAAACCTCTTTAGCACTTCCTCTATGTACATCTTTTGTGAAAGTCCTAGCATCCTATTCGGTCTATCTCTATAGACCTTAATTTCTAGAATAAAGGATGCTTCTCCTAGGTCTTTCATGGAAGAATTCTTTAGATAACCACATTTTAACTATGGTCAACATGGGAATATCATTCCCAATAAGGAGGATGTCATCCACGTACAATACGAGGAAAGACAACAGTGCTCCCACTGACCTTTTTGAAAGATACATGGCTTCTCTTCATTTTTGATGAAACCAAATAATTTGATCACATCATTAAAACGAGTGTTCCAGCTTCGAGATGCTTGCTTAAGTCCATATATGGATCTTTGCAGCTTGCATACCTTGTGATCATCATCACTGGAATGTGAAACCTAGCGGCTGTTCCATATAGATATTTTTCTTCAAGATATCCATTTAAGAATATCATTTTCACGTCCATTTGCCATATTTCATAATCGAAATAGGCTGCAACAGCAAGCAATGTGCGGATGGATTTTAGCATAGCTACTGGTGAAAAGGTATCCTGATAGTCAATGCCTTCACGTTGACTATAACCTTTTGCCACTAATCTAGCTTGAATGTCTCCACATTTCCCATCTGCACCAATCTTTCTCTTGTAGATCCATTTACATCCAATAGGTACTATACCTTCTGGTGGATCTACCAAGGTCCAGACTTGGTTTGAGTGCATCGAGTCAATTTCTGACTTCATTGCCTCTAACCATTTCTCGAGTCGATATCTCTGATATCGCCTCATTGTAGGTTTTGGGATCATCACCATGAAGCACCATTACCTACGAGGAACATTTTCTCTACTTCCTCTGAAATAATACCTAAGTATCTTCTCAGAAGGACGGAAAACTCTTTTCGATCTACGAGGTGGAGGAGGTAGTGATTGGATTGGCTCAACCTGATTTGGTTCCAATTTGGTCCTTAGCTCGTTGCTCTTGTGAGACTTTCTCATCAAGCTTGATCTGCTTTCAAATGCCACTATCTTGAATAAACTATTTTTCAAGAAAGATGGCATGTCGACTCACAATCACATTATGATCTTCTGGAATGTAGAAATAATATCCTAATGACTCTTTAGGATATCCTATAAATCGAGCTCTAAAGGACCTAAACTCTAACTTGTCCGCTTGTTGTCTTTTGACATGAGCCGGACAACCCCAAATTCTGAGATGACTCAGACTTGGTTTCTTACCATGCCATATCTCATACGGTGTGGTAGGAACGGTTTTAGAAGGAACCCTATTCAGTAAGTATATTGCAGTTAACAAACAGTGTCCCCAAAAAAAATTAGAGAGGTCTGTGAAGCTCATCATGGATCGGACCATATCTAATAGGATCCGATTTCTCCATTCTAAAATTTCGTTGAGTTGAGGTATTCCAAGTGGAGTCCATTGAGAGACTTTGCCATTTTTCTTGAAGATAGTTCAGGAAATTTCTGACTAAGGTATTCACCTCCTCGATCTGATCGAAGAATCTTAATGGGATTTTTCTAGTTTGCTTTTCTACTTCATGTCTGAATTTCTTGAACTTTTCAAAAGCTTCAGACTTGTGTCTCATAAGATACACATACCCATACCTAGATAAATCATCGGTAAAGATAATGAAGTAGACAAAAGTTGCCTCTAGCCGGCACATCAAATGGGCCGCACACATCAGTATGTACTAGGGCAAGAAGATCTGTGGCCCTTTCCCCATGTCCTACAAAAGGAAAGCTTAGTCATTTTGCCTTGAAGACAAGATTCACAAATTGGATATGACTCGAAAGTCAATGGACTCAATAGCCCAGTTTTTTCCAATTTGTTAACCCTATTTTCTGCTATATGGCCTAATCTTAGGTGCCATAGATACCTATCATTTGGACTATCCTTAGGTCGTTTCATGGTATTCACATTTTGCTCGATATTAAAAATAGATACATCAACATGTAACTGATAAAGACCATTAATAAGAAAACCACTTGTAATTTTATTTCTTTCATAAAGAATGTTACAATGGTCCTTAAGAAAACTAATTACATAGCCTTCTAATGCAAGGCAAGAAACAGAAATCAAATTCCTGCTTGCTGCAGGCACATAATAATAGTCTTTTAATACTAAGTCTAAATCAGATGGTAGTTGAAGAGAATATGTTCTCACAACCACGACAATAACTCTTGTTTCATTTCTGATGCGCAGGATCATCTCACCATCCCTCAGCCTTCTGCTATCCTCAAGATCCTGATGAAAGTGCACAAATGAGCATTAGAACTAGAGTCAAGCATTCAACTAGATGTAAAAGAAATCGTAAGATTAGACTCAATAATAATCATACCTCCAGAAGGACTTGCCTCCTTCTTATTCTTCAGGATGGTAAGTATGTAGGACAGTTCCGCTTCCAATGGCCATCATTGTTGCAATGAAAATACTTTTCTTTGTCAGCTACCTTCTTCTTCATCTCTGCCTTTTTCTTCTTTCCTCCTTCCATCTTCTGCTTTTTCACAGACTTCTTCTTCTTTCCAAAAGACTTTCTCTTAGAAGAAGTCCATTTCATAGCAAGCACTGAGCCTTTAGAACTTTTCATAGAAAGCTCAGCGGTAACCAGCATGTTTATAAGTTCGGCCAAAAAATTTTGAAGTTTATACATATGGTAGTTCATGATGAACTGTTCATACGCATCAGTCAAAGATTACAGAATTATGTCATTCTATAGATCTAAGTCTAACTTCACTTCAAGCTTCTCAAGCTCTTCCAAATCCTTGATCATCATTAGATAATAATCTTGGGCTGACTGTCCATCACGCATCTTAACCTTGAAAAGTCGTTTAGTAACTTGATACTTAGCTATGCAACTCTGTTCACCAAACATCTCTTGTAGGTGAGCCAACATTTGGCGAGCAGTCCTGATATCTTCATATTGGCACTAAAGTTCATCAAACATCGAGCCCAACATGTAATATCTGGCTTTGTTATCTTTGTACGTCTACTTATCCAGAGACGCTCTCTATTCAGCGAATAAATGAGCTGGTAAGGTGGGATGGTCCTGGTCTAATATATGAGTTAACTTCTTGAAATCCAAAATAATTTTGAAGTTTTGGAGTCAATCCTTATAATTTGATCCAGTCAGTCTATGGGTGTCCAGGATTCATGCTAGTGGATTGGATGCAGACATTTTTCTGTAAAGAGTCAAAGTTTCTAATTAGATTTTATAATTAAGACTTAACCAATTTATTTAAAAATTTTATTTTTAAACAAATTAGCTTCCACTATTTTTTTGGATTCGTACACTTTTTCTATAGAAATGCAAAAATCTCCATGATTAATGATTTCTAGTGGATGGTGTGGTCCCACCAACTGATTCATCACTTCACCTAATAGTTATTGGTGATGGATTAGCCAATGAGTGAACAACTCTTGTTCAACGATTCTTCAATCATGGTACACCCAAACTTGATCTCTAATTCATTAATCTCATCGTGTCTGAAATATTGATCCACTCCTTAGTTAAGTCAAACCCATCATTTACATAGATTAGATTTCTAATTGAGTCTCTCATCGTATCCAAAATATTGAGCCCAATCTATCCTCCAACCCATAGCATCCAATGCCTAATAGACATGATTGCATCTTTCTGATGCAACTGAACTACTGTAACTAGCCGAGAACAATCAACCCCGAGAAGGGTTCGCACATTTATAATGGTGGAAGACCTTAGACTTAATCTTTTCTTAAAAAAATTTGATTTAGGTCTCATTAAACTAGACTTGACATAGTCATAACCATTATGACTAACCTAGTGGCATGGGTTAGCTCGGATTATTGACCACCTCATATTAGAATTGAGTCAACAAACATGATCAGATAAGTGAGACCGATGGAAGGGATATGTCATTAACTCGATAAGAATGCATTCGAGTCGAGTAGCTCCTAATTAAAAATCAATCGATCGTATCTGCCAAACTTACCTTAGACACTAAATTGTTGAGCCAGAACCAATTGGGTTAGCCTATAATCCAGACTCTAACCACTGAGCCTAATTAGGTCTTAGCTTGATCGATCACATACGTGACTCGATCTTGATCCAGACTTAATCCTATTAGACTGGTCAATTTAAGCATTGTTGATTCCATCTAACCAACTCTTGATTCAGTTTGATCAACCGCTTAGACTTAACTGAGCTACCCAAGTCCGAACCCAATATTATGAATATGTCTTAGATCTAAAATTCTCAATTTTAAATCTAATTAATATTTCACAATCTTAATTCTTAATTAAGTTTAAGATTCATAAATAAAATATATAAATAAAATCCTAAAATTTCAGAATCTAGGATTTTGTAAAAAGTAAGTTCTTGATTTCTGATTAAGGATGAACACATAGCACCCCTACACATCATAAGAACATCCCATCGAATGGAAGAAAAGGATACTTAAATCCTACTTTATTCTTATGACCGGACGGTCAAGGAGAATGCCTTAATCAGAAATATAAATCTACAAAACTAGTTAAATCTACATCATATATCTCATATATAAAAATTGATCTAACTTAATACATGTTTTGCATACATCTCATGTATCATATCATGCATATTTTTTAGATCTAAATTATCTTATAATTATCTAAAAAATTAGATTTAAATTGATCACATCAAAATAAATTCTAATCTAGATAATTATATAGAACTATTCTACAACTAGTCTAATCATGCATGCATCATATCTCATATGATCTAAAATTAAATAATTTTATTTTTTATTTTTTAGATCTTATTATAATATTTATAATTATTAAAAAATAAAAAATAAATAAATCTAAAATTATAATTTAATCAAAATAAATCATGATCATGCAAGACTAGTATAGAACTATTCTATTTTACAACTAGTCATGCATATTGTAGAACTTAGATCTATATTATTTAATTTTAATCTTTTCTAATTTTAGATCTAATCACATCTCATGTGATATCTAAAATTATCTAATTTTTAGATCAAAATAAATTAAAAATTAGATCTAAATAATTTAGAGAACCTAGCTCTGATACCAGTTGAAGAGAAAATTCTGATTTTCTGGATCAGGTTTGTTCAGATCTGATCGGATCAAGAGAGATATTTCAAAAAAAAATTTCAAGCATCCATATCAGATTTGAGATATTTTAGATCTAATTTTATAGATCTAATAAATAAAAATAAAAATAAATTAAATTTAATTTAATTTATATCTTGATGTTGGATAATCTGATTATCCTTTGATGATCCTGCTGATTGCCTGAGATTCTGAATCTAGCTACGTAAGTGTCTGATCTCTATCGGTATCCACTCAGATTGAATTTAAAGATCTTCTTCTTTCTTATCATTTTTTCAAAAATCATATCTGGATCTAATTTGAAGGATCTTCAAAACTCCTTCTGAAGATCAGCAGTCATCTCTGCAGCAGTGCTACCCTGGATCGCACCAAACTGGAGCCCAACTTTCCTTGGGCGTGGAGAGGAGAGAGAGGATCAAAAGATGGCATGGAGGAGGGAGAGGGGCAGCCTTGAGGCATAAGCTAAGAGAAACTCTCTAAAAGTTGGGCACATATAGGATTTATTTATAGACCCTGCTGCGCCATGCAGTGCCACATCATCTCGGCCAATCGCATTACTTCGTGCAGTCAGATCTAAATCTAATTGATGGGATGACATCACCTGATCCAATTAGATGAGAGCCCCACTAATTCATCCTTAGATGGTGCCTAAGACTGATCAAAGTCTATGGGTAAGGGTTACCTAAGTAGAATCCAAGAAGCAACCTGGAGTCCCATCTGTATGGGACTCCAAGCATCCCTATCCATGGGCGCACGTCTCCCCAGGGGTGCACCCCCTTCTTTTCAATTTTCAGTAAGGGGACAAGCCCCTATCTGCTCTCTAATAAGTGCATGACACATGGGCAGATGTCCAAGGATCAAAGGTCAACGTTTGACCAAAGTCAAAGGACAAAAATTAGCAGATGACGAAAAATGGCAGGTGTTATCTTAAATTTATTTCATAAATTAAGATAAATTTTTTTTGATATGAACAAGCTTCAATCAGACCAAGTAAAGATACTTGAGTGAGCACAAACTTATTTGGCTCAGTCGAGACAACTTTTAATGATAATAAAAAGAGAATGTTAGGTTCAATCGTATGCTAGCATAATTTTTTTGAATATAACTAGATCTAATTCAAATCAATTGAACTGGATTAGTCCAATTGATGATATCCAGATCTAAACTCTTATTTATGTGATCCAGTTAGGTTCAATTCTGTATGGTAATGGAATATATCGTGATCTCCATCATCGACATCATCAAAATTTTTTTCAATGGATCAGAACTCTTTTGATTCAGACAACTAGAATGATCGATCATCTAAATCATTTTAATTACTTCCAAAATCCATCAATGACACCTAACAGTATATGGTGGCAATCCATCAAAACTAAAAATGAATCTCTCAGTGCAGCTACTTGTGTGATTAAGTTTTTCTATCTTGAGTCTCGATCAGATTAGGGTTAAGGTGAACTCGTCAAACCCTAGTTTCTATCATATGATTTAATCATTTGATTCAAGTCCAATGTGAAAATCTTAATAGATACTATTTCTATTATTTCACTCTGCCATGGCCATGGGCTTATGGATTTGATTCTCATGATCATCATAGGGCTGTTCCTCATCCATCAAGGTAGATAGATTTTTTGTTGGTGCAATCAAATTCCTACAATGAACATGCTATAGCCAACATACACCTCAGCATTCTGAATGGCTAGGAGATCGAGTCATGGTGTAGTCAAACTATAATCCCTCAAGGTGAACTACCGATGCACCTCAGGTCAAAGAACCAGACACACCACTACAGCTTTGAGTCAATCATCGATGAAAAGGTAGACTTCCTTATGACTTCTCGAGGTGGTCACACTCAGTGCCATCATTCTTTAACGAGTATCTGTACTCACTCCGATGTCTCTACACCGTAGACTCAAGACTTATCTACTATGAAGAAGCGATTGTACACTAATCTTTCGGATCAATCACCATCCTCATGATGATCCTATGGTCAGGAGCATTTTATGAGTTAATAAAAGAAAATTCATGTCTTAAATTTTTAACTCTTGAAAATAAGAATTATCATTACCATTAACTCAAGGAATGTATCACAGACACTAAATACACTCTTGTGATAGAAAATAATCTATTTTATTATTTATAATCAAAATTATAATTTTGCTCCTATAAGTGTATTATAAGTATCAGCTAATTCTGGCTTCTAGAGCACACATATCTAACAGTAGAGACATCAAAGTAAGAGTATAGATACTCGTTAGAGAACGAGGACACTGAGCGTGACCACCTCGAGTAGTCATGAGGAAGTCTACCTTCTCGTCGATGATTGGTTCGAAACTGTAGTGGTGTGTCTGATTTTTTGATCTGAGGTCATCGGCAGTTCATCTTGAAGGTATTATAGTTTGACTACATCATAACTCGATCTCCTAGCCATTTGAAATCCTCAGGTGTATATTGGCTATAACATGTTCATTGTAGAAATTAGATTACACCAATAGGGGATTTATCTACCTTGGTAGATGAGAAGCAGTCCTATGATAATCATGAGAATCAAGTCCATAAGCCCATGGCCATGGTAGAGTGAAATAATAGAAAGAGTTTCTATTAAGGTTTTCACATTAAACTTAAATTGAATAATTAATTCATATGATGGATATTAGGGTTTGACGAGATCACCTTAACCCTAATTCGATTAGGGCTCAAGATAGAGGAACTTAATCACACAGATAACTGTACTGAGAGGTTTATTTTCAATTCTGATGGGTTGCCACCATATGCTGCTAGGTATCACTAGAGAATTTTGAGAGCAATTAGAATAATTTGGATGATCGATCATACTAGTTATCTGAATCAAAAAAATTTTGATCCATCGAAAGGTGTTTCGATGATATCGATGATAGAGATCACGACATATCCCATTACCATGCAGAACTGAACCTAACTGGATCACACAAATAAGGGTTTGGATCTGGATATCATCAATTGGACTAACCTAGTTCAATTGATTTGAATAAGATTTAATTAGGTTCAAAAAAATCATGCTAGCACATGATTGAGACTAATGTTCTTCTTCAACAATCATTAAAGCTTGTCTCAACTGAGCCAAATATGTTTGAGCTCACTCAAAAATTTTTACTTGGTCTGACTAGAGCTTGTTCAGATCAGAAAAGAATTGTCTTAAATTATGAGATAAATTTGAGATAACACCTCATTTTTTGTCACTTGCTAAATCTTGTCTTTTGACTTTGGTCAAACGTTAACCTTTGATACTTAGACATCTGCCCATGTGTCATGCACCCATAGGAGAGATCATGGGGCTTTATCCTCTTGCTAAAAAATAGAAAGAAAGGGGGTGCACACCTAGGGAAGCGTGTGCCCCATGAGGATCACGCCTGGAGTCCCATACAGATAGGACTCTAGGTTGCTTCATGCTTTCAACTTGGATGGCACCAAAGAGTCTTCTTTGACCAATCTTGGCACCACCTAAGAAGGTTTGTGAGGGACTCTAATCTGATTGGATCAAATAATGTCATCCCACCAATCAGATTTAGATTTGATTGCACAAAGAGCCATGATTGACCAGGATCATGTGGCACTGCATGGCACAACAGGATCTATATAAACCATGTCTGCTCCTAGAAGAAAGAGGTTCTATCCTTTGTCCATGCCACAAAGCTTCTGTCCCTCCCTCTTCATGCCACCTTCAGGTCCTCTCTCTTTTATCCATATCCAAGAGTTTTTTATCGCAAATTTGGTGCGATCCGAGCAAAAGAAAGACGATAGGAAAGAAAGAATGCAGTACTGCTGCAAAAAACAATGGCTGATCTTCAAAAGCTATTCTGAAAATCTTCAAGATCAGATCTAGATATGATTTTTGGAGAATAGATTGAGAAGAAGAAGATCTTCAGATCCTGTTCGAATGGATATCGGTAGAGGTCAGGCATTTACATGGCTACATTCAGAACCTCAGGCAAATATTAGGATCATCACAGGATAATAGGATTATCCATAATAAGATATAATTAAATTAGATTTAATTTAATTTAATTTAATTTATTATATTGATAAAATCAGATTTGAAGAATCTCAGATCTAATTTAGATCTAAGAATTTTTTTTTTTAAAATATTTCTCTTAATCCAATCAGATCTGAACGAATCTGATCCGAGAAATAGAATTTTTTCTTCAATTGATATCAGAGCCAGATTTCCATAATTAATTAGATTTTATTTTATTATATTTTTGATTTAATAATTAGATAATTTTAGATATCATATTAGATGTGATTAGATCTGAAATTAGAAATTAAAAAAAATAAAATAATCTAGATCTAAAATGTATGAGATGCATAACTAAACTAGGAATAGAATTATTTTATATGTAGTCTAGCATAATTAAAATTTTAATTTAATTAATTATGATTTTTAGATCTATTTATTTATTATTTTTGATATTATAAATATTATAATTAAATCTAAAAAATAAAAAATAAAGTTATTTAATTTTATTCATATGAGATATGATAGATGCATGTTTAAACTAGTTGTAGAATAGTTCTACAAAGTTGTCTTGAATAAATTTAATTTGATATGATTAAATTTAAATTTTATTTTTAGATATTTATGAGATAATTTAGATCTAAAAATATGTATGATATAATACATAAGATGTATGCAAAATATATTTTTTAAGTTAGTTCAATTTTTATATGTGATATATGATGTAGATCTAACTAATTTTGTAGATTCATCATGTTTTTGATTAAGACGTTCTCTTTGGCCGTTCGATCATAAGAATAAAGAAGGATTTAAAGATCCTCTCCTTTCATTCGATGGGATGTTCTTATGATGTTAGGAGTACTGCATGTTTGTCCTTAATCAAAAATCAAAAACTTATTATCTACAAAATTTTAGATCCTGAAATCCTAAAATTTTATTTATATATTTTATTTATGAATCCTAAACTTAATTAAGAATTAAGATTATAAAATATATTAGATCTAAAATCAAGAATTTTTAGATCTAAGATATATTCATAAAATTGAGTTCGAGCTTGGGTAGCTCAATTAGGTCTAGCAGTTGATCAAACCGAATCAAGAGTTGGTTAGATGGGATCAAGAGTACTTAAATTGATCAATTTAATAGGATTAAGTCTGGATCAAAGTCGAATCACATGAGTGATCGATTAAGTTAAGACCTAATTAGGCTTAGTGGTTAGAATCTGGATTGTAGGCTAATCCGATTGGTTCTGGCTCAACAATTTGATGTCTAAGATAAGTTTGGCAGATACAATCGACTGATTTTTAATTGAGAGCTACTTGATTCGAATACATTCTTGTCGAATTAATGGCATATCCCTTCCACCGATCTTACTTACTTGATCATATTTGTCGGTTCAGTCCTGATCTAAGATGGCTAATAATCCAAGTTAACCCATGCCACTAGGTTAGTCATAATGGTTATGACTATATCAAGTTAAGTTTAAAGAGACCTAAATCAAATCTTTCTAAGAAAAGATTAAGTCTAAGATCTTCCACCATTGCAGATATACGGATCCTTCCTAGGGTTGATTATTTTCGACTGATCACAGTGGTTCGGTTGCACCGAAAAGATGCAACCATATCTATTAGGCATTGAATGCTATGGACTGAAGGATGGATTGAGCTCAATATTTTGGATACGATGAAAGACCCAATTAGAAATCCAATCTATACAAATGGTGAGTCTAATTTAACTAAGAAGTGGATCAATATTCCAACCATGGTGAGATTCATAAATTAGAGACCAAGCCTGGATGCACCATGATTAGAGAATCATTGGACAAGAGTTATTCACTCATTGGCTAATCCATCATCAATAACTGTTAGGTGAGATGATGAGTCAGTTGATGGGACGACACCATCCACTAAAAATCATTAATCATGAAGATTTTTACATCTCTATAGAGGGAGTGTAGGAATCCGAAGAAAATAGTGGGAGCTAATTTGTTTAAAAATCAAACTTTTAAATAAATTGGTCAAGTCTTAATTATAAAAATCTAACTAGAAACTTTGATTCTCTACAGAAAAAAGAAAAATGTCTGCATCTAACCTACTAGCTCGTATCTTAGACACCCATAGACTGACCAGATCTAATTATAAGGATTGGCTTCGAAACTTTAAAATCATTTTGGATTCTAAGTTAACTCATATATTGGATCAGGATCCTCCCACCTTATCAGTCCATCCGTCCGCTGAACAGAGAGCGTCTATTGACAAATGGATGGATGAAGATAACAAGATCAGATACTACATATTGGGCTCGATGTCTGATGAGCTTCAACACCAACATGAAGATATCAAGATTGTTCATCAAATATTGGCTCACCTGTAAGAGTTATTTGGTAAACAGAGTCATGCAGTCAAATATCATATCACTAAACGACTTTTTAAGATTAAAATGTATGATCGACAGTCAGTCCAAGATCATTATCTAATAATGATCAAGGACTTGAAAGAGCTTGAGAAGCTCGGAGTGACTTGACTGATGTATATGGATAGCTCATCATAAACTATCATATGCATAAATTTCAGAATACTTTGGCCGAACTTATGAATATGCTGGTTACTACTGAGCTTTCTATGAAAGGTTCTAAAGACTCAGTGCTTACTATGGAATGGACTTTTTCAAGAAGAAAGCCTTTTGGAAAGAAGAAAAAGTCTATGAAAAGGTAGAAGATGGAAGATGAAAAGAAAAGGAAGGCAGAGCTGAAGAAGAAGGCCGCTGATAAAGAAAAATATTTTCATTGTAATGTTGACGGCCACTGAAAGAGGAACTGCCTTACATACCTGGCCACCCTAAAGAATAAGGAGATAGATTCTTTTGAAGGTATGCTCATTATTGAATCTAACCTTACGATTTCTTCTGCATCCAATTGGATACTTAACTTTGATTCTAGTGCTTATTTGTGCACCTCTATGCAGGATCTTGAGAATAGCAGGAGACTGAGGGATGGCGAGATGATCCTACGCATCGAAAATGGAGCAAGAGTTGCTACTTTGACCATGAAAATCTATCCTCTTCGACTACCATCTAGCTTAGATTTAGTACTTAGGGATTGTTATTATGTGCCTGCCGCAAGTAGGAATTTGATTTCTATTTCTTGTTTAGCACAAGAAGACTATGTAATCAATTTTTTTAAGGACTATTATAATATTCTTTATGAAAAAAATAAAATTGCAAGTGGTTTTCTCATTAATGATCTCTATCGGTTACATATTGATGTATCTATTTTTAATATCGAGCAAAATATGAATGTCGTAAAATGACCTAGGGATAGTCCAAACGATAAGTATCTATGGCACCTAAGACTAGGTCATATAGCAGAAGATAGGACTAACAAATTGAAAAAAATTGGACTATTGAGTCCATTGACTTTCGAGTCATATCCAATTTGTGAATCATGTTTTTATGGCAAAATGACTAAACTCCTTTTTGTAGGACATGGGAAAAGGGCCACGGATCTACTTGCCCTAGTACATACTGATGTATGCGGGCCATTTGATGTGTTGGCCAAAGGCAACTTTGATTACTTCATAACCTTTACCGATGATTTATCTCGGTATGGGTACGTATATCTTATGAGACACAAGTCTAAAGCTTTTGAAAAATTTTAGAAATTCAAATATGAAGTCGAAAACCAAACTGAAAAATCCATTAAGCTTCTTCGATCAGATCAAGGAGGTGAATATCTTAGTCAAAAATTTCTAGACTATCTCAAGTAAAATGGCACAGTCTCTCAATGGAGTCCACTTAGAATACCTCAACTCAATGGGGTTTCAAAACAGAAAAATCAGATCCTATTAGATATGATCCGATTCATGATGAACTTCACAGACCTTCCTAATTTTTTTTGGGGATATAGTCTGTTAACTGCTATATATTTATTGAATAAATTTTTTTCTAAAATCATTCCTACCATACCATATGAGATATGGCATGGTAAGAAATTAAGTCTGAGTCATCTCAAAATTTGGGGTTGTCTGGCTCATGTCAAAAGACAACAAGCAGACAAGTCAGAATATATGTCCTTTAGAGCTTGATTCATTGGATTTCCTAAAGAGACATTAGGATATTATTTCTACATTCTAGAAGACCATAATGTGATTGTGAGTCGGCATGCTATTTTTTTTGAAAAATAGTTTATTCAAGATAGCAGCATTGAAAAGTAGATCAAGCTAGAGAAAAAAGTCTTCCAAGAGCAACGAGCTAAAAACCCCACAGAACCAAATCAGATTGAGCCAATACAATCACTACCTCCTCTACCTCGTAGATCGAAAAGAGTTTTCTATCCTCCTGAGAGATACTTAGGTACTATTTCAGAGAAAGTAGAGAAAATGTTCCTCATAGGTAATGGGATTTATGGTGATCTCAAAATTTATGACGAGGCGATATCGGATATCGACTCCAAAAAATGGTTAGAGGTAATGAAATCAGAAATTGACTTGATACACTCAAACCAAGTCCGAACCTTGGTAGATCCACCAAAAGGTATAGTACCTATTGAGTGTAAATGGATCTACAAGAGAAAAATTGGTGCAGATGAAAATATAGAGACATTCAAAGCTAGATTAGTGGCAAATGATTATAGTCAGTGCGAAGGCATTGACTATCAAGATACCTTTTCTCAGTAGCTATGCTAAAATTCATCCATACATTGCTTGCTGTCGTAGCCTATTTTAATTATGAAATATGACAAATGAACGTAAAAATGGTGTTCTTAAATGGATACCTTGAGGAAGATATCTATATGGAATAGCCGCTAAATTTCACATCCAATGATGCTGATCACAAAGTATGCAAGCTGCAAAGGTCCATATATGAACTTAAACAAGCACCTCGGAGCTGAAATACTCGTTTTAATGATATGATCAAATTATTTAGTTTCATCAAAAATAAGGAGGAACCATGTATTTTTAAAAGGGTCAGTGGAAGCACTATATCTTCCTCATACTGTACGTGGATGATATCCTTCTTATTGAAAATGATATTTCCATATTAACCATAGTCAAAATATGGTTATCTAAAAAATTCTCTATGAAAGAGCTAGGAGAAGTATCCTTCATTCTAGGAATCAAAGTCTATAGAGATAGATCGAATAGGATGCTAGGTCTTTCATAGAAGATGTACATAGAGAAAGTGCTAAAGAGGTTTAGCATGAAAAATTCTAAGAGAAGATTAGTATCCTTCAGACATGGCATTCATCTCTCTAAGAAAATATATCCCAACACACCAGAGAAGATTGAACACATGAGCAAGATCCCTTATGCTTCAGCAATAGGGAGCCTCATGTATGTCATATTATGTACACGATCTGATATAGCCTATGCTGTAAGTATCACGAGCAGATATCAGTTGAATCCAAATAAAGAACACTGGACTTCTATGAAATGTATCCTTAAGTACTTGAGAAGAACTAAGATGTGTTGTTGGTTTTTGGTAATAAAGAACTCTAAGTCCAAGGTATACAGACTCAAATTTTATGTCCAATATAGAAAATCGAAAGTCGACATCTGAAAGTCTGTTTGTGTGTAATGATGGTGCTGTCAGTTGAAAAGTTTCAAGCAGACAGTGATAGCAGATTCCACCATGAAAGTAGAATATATTGCTGCATCAGAAGCTATGAAGGAGGCATTCTAGTATAAGAAATTTATCACAGAGATCGGAGTGATGCCATCGGATGCCATTTTTCTATACTGCAATAATAATGATGCCATAATCCTTGCTAAGGAGTTGAGGTCTCACTAGAAATTCAAGTATATTGAGCGACGATATCACCTCATCTGCGATTATCTCGAGAAAGATTATGTCGAGATCAAGAGAGTCGACTCCACATACAATGTGGCAGACCCACTCACAAAGTTGTTGGGCTAGCAGAAGATTAAAACCCATCTTGAGAAGATGGGACTTAGATTTATAGCCAATTGGCTTTAGGTCAAGTGAGAGTTTGTTAGATATGAGTACCCTAGAAGTCAGAATTGGCTAACACTGGTAATACACATCTAAGAATAAAATTATAATTTTAACTAAAAATAATAAAATAAATTATTTTCTATCATAATATGTATTTGAAAGTGTTTGTGATACATCTCTTGAGTTAATGGTAATAATAGTTCATATTTTTAAGAGTTGAAAATTTAAGATATGAATTTTTATTATTAACTCATAAAATGCTCTCGATCGTAGGATTATCATAAGGATGATGATTGATCCGAAAGGTTGGTGTACGATCGCTTCTTTAGGATAGATGAGTCTTGAGTCTATGGTGTAGAGATACCGGAGCGAGAGTACAGATACTCATTAGAGAACGAGGGCACTGAGCGTGATCACCTCGAGTAGTCATGAGGAAGTCTACCTTCTCATCGATGACTGATTCGAAGCTGCAATGGTGTGTCTGGTTCTTTGATCTAAGGTGCATCGGTAGTTTACCCTGAGGGTGTTATAGTTTGACTATACCATAACTTGATCTCCTAGTCATTTAAAATCCTAAGGTGTATGTTGGCTATAGCATGTTCATTATAGAAATTGGATTGCACCAATAGGAGATCTATCTACCTTGGTAGATGAGAAGCAGCCCTATGATGATCGTGAGAATCAAGTCCATAAGCCCATGACCATGGTAGAGTGAAATAATAGAAAGAGTTTCTATTAGAATTTTCATATTGGACTTGAATCGAATGATTAATTCATATGACGGATATTAGGATTGATGAAATCACCTTAACCCTAATCCGATCAGGGCTCAAGATAGAGAAACTTAATTACATAGATAACTGCACCAAGAGGTTCATTTTCAGTTCTGATGGATTATCACCATATGCTGTTAGGTATCATCGGTGGATTTTGGGTGCAATTAGAATGATTTGGATGATCGATCATACTAGTTATCTAAATCAGAAAAGTTCTGATCCATCGAAAGATATTTCGATGATGTCGAAGATAGAGATCGTGATGTATCCCATTACCATATGAAACAGAACCTAACTGAATCATACAAACAAAAATTTAGATCTAGAAATCATCAATTGGATTAATCCAGTTCAATTGATTTGAATAAGATTCAATTAGGTTCAAAAAAATCGTGCTAGCATACGATTGAGCCTAATGTTCTTCTTTAACAATCATTAAAACTTGTCTCAACTGAACCAAATATATTTGAGCTCACTCAGAAATCTTTACTTGGTTCGACTGAAGCTTGTTCAGGTCAAAAAAGGATTATCTTAAATTATGAGATAAATTTAAGATAATACCTGTTATTTTCCATCACCTGCTAAATCTTATCTTTTGACTTTGGTCAAACGTTGATCTTTGACATTTAAACATCTGCCCATATATCATACACCCATAGAAAAGATCATGGAGCTTTATCCCTCTACTAAAAAATAGAAAGAGAGGGGGCACATGCTTAGGGAGGTGTGCGCCCCATGAGGATCA
This sequence comes from Cocos nucifera, assembly GCA_006176705.1. NCBI lineage: Eukaryota > Viridiplantae > Streptophyta > Magnoliopsida > Arecales > Arecaceae > Cocos > Cocos nucifera. The sequence goes on from QRFJ01000266.1 coordinate 329,045, forward strand.
CGCCTGGAGTCCCATACAGATGGGACTCTAGGTTGCTTCATGCTTTCAACTTGGATGGCGCCAAAGAGTCTTCTTTGATCAGTCTTGGCGCCACTTAAGAAGGTTTGTGAGGAACTCTAATCTGATTAGATCAGATGATGTCATTCCATCAATTAGATTTAGATCTAATTGTACAAAAAGCTGTGATTGGCCGAAATGATGTGGCACTGCATGGCGCAGCAGGGTCTATATAAATCCTATCTGTGCCTAGAAGAAAGAGGTTCTATCCTTTCCCCATGTCACAAAGCTTCTGTCCCCCCTCTCTATGCCACCTTCAGGTCCTCTCTCTCCTATCCACGTTCAAGAGTTTTTGGATGTAAGTTTGGTGCGATCCGAGCAAGAGAAAGACGATAGGAAAGGAAGAATGCAGCACTACTGTAAGAGATAATGGCTGATCTTCAAAAGTCATTTTAAAGACCTTCAAGATTATATCCAAATCTAATTTTTGGAGGATAGATTGAGAAGAAGAAGATCTTCAGATCCTATCCGAGTGGATACCGATAGAGGCTAGGCGCTTGCGTGGCTACATCTTGAATCTCAGACAAACATCAGGATTATCACAGGATAATAGGATTATCCATAATAAGGTATAATTAAATTAGATTTATTTAATTTTATTTTATCAAATTGATAAAATCAGATTTGAAGAGTCTCAAATCTGATTTAGATCTAAGAGAAATTTTTTTTAAAATATTCCTCTTAATCCAATCAGATTTGAACGAACCTGATCTGAAAAATAAAATTTTCTCTTCAGCAGCTACCTCCATCGATGATGATCTTGCATACCTTTTTTTTTTCAATTGTGCAGTCGGTATGGAAGATATTGGTCCATCTTCAATCTTCTTCCTCTTTTTTGGAAGCAAATGAGCTTTTTAGAACAATTAGAGCCTCTCCTCTATCCCTAAACAATATAGAATCATCCTCCTTCTCTTTACCTCCTTCATTATAGGTAGGCTTTGGATCTTCATTGGGTATTTCTTCTCCTTCTATCAATAGCTGATTTCCGGATTGTCTAGCAGGCTTCTTACACTCGCTTCGTATGTGCCCAATCTTGTCATAATTATAGCACCGCAGAGTAGAAGACCCAGTCGAGGCTGGTTTCAAGGACCTTGCATCAATAGCACTATGAACAGGATGGTTAGAACCTGTGTTGTGCCATATATCCCTCTGATTTTCTAACACTCACTCTATAGAAAAGGATCAGACCTGAGCATAGGCCTGTATCGTTGTTGCTCCTTGCAACTATAGCATGATGGTAAGCTTCTTTGACCGCCCATAGGAAGAGAAGCCTCGAGATATCTTGGTCTACCGTCTTAGTCTACCAAGGCATCTCGTAACCATCTGCTCCTCGCTCTCTGTCAGATCGTTTTTAGTGATCAGTTGGTAGAACTCTTCCATATATTCATCCGTGGACCTAGTCGCTTGTCGGAGATTTTGTAGATGCTGATATAGATATTGCATATAGTTGAAGAGCAATAATTTCTCCCTCAATGCCTTCTTTATATTTTTTCAGTTCTAGATCTTTGGCTTGCCTCTAGGCTTCATGATCTTCTTTAGCTGTTACCACTAGGTAGAAGCCCATCCTGTGAACTTTAGGACGACAAACTTCACCTTCTTGTCATTAAATACTTTCTTATATTCAAAGATGTATTTGATCTAATCCAACCATTCAAGAAATACCTCCATTTATAGACTATCCAAATGCTCAGATAAATCTACCCTTATAGTATCATACCAGCAAATTAGTTGCTCGAACAAATTGCCTTGACCTTCATGTCAATAGGTGGGAGGACCTCTATGGAAGGGGTTCTCGAAATTTAAAGTTTCTCCATTAGATATATGGTTTTCTGGTTCCACATTGAATCTCGCATCCAGATTTTTCGACGTAAGATGCACAGTCAATTCCATCATCTATCTTCTCAAATCTTTATACTTTATTAATAGATTCTGTTCTCACTGCATGATTTATTTAGGAGCCACCACCACCTGGGCTGTAGTTTGGTTCCATTTACAGCCACTAGCACCACCTGCCATCATGACTATAGGAAAGAAATATTGCTTAAGGATTGGTTGGGCTTTGATACTAACTAACACAGCTTAGGTCATGTTTTGATGGAAAAAGAGAAAAAAGGCGCACGAAACAAAAAAAAAAAAGCAAAAGGAAGAAAAAACTCTCTTTTAGATTTTTTAAATTCAATAATAGAAAAAATAAATTGATTATAATGTTGGCCAAAAAAAAAGCCATATTTATTGAGAAAAAGTACTAACTTAATGCCTAAGTAATCTAAAATCAAATAGGAAAAAGATCGAGACTTCCAATTCATCTAGTATTTTGCGGTTTCTGTTGATCTGTCAAATAATAGAATTTCACCCCAAAACTAAACATAACTACAAAGCCATCAAACTTATAGAGTATGAAAAGAGCTTCTCGAATTGGGGTCTTATAAGCGATTCTGACTCTATATGAGAGAATTATGCCCATTTTAGCGCAGCAGGATTAAAATCGACTAGGTCATGCGAATCAGCCTAATTTCTTTTCCTTTCATGTTCGGTACGTCATATCAAGATAATTATTAGCTAAGACATCTATGTTAATTATATTTTAGTTATTTAATTTAACTATTTTTTATCAAAGTACAATTAAATTTATAACTAATTTTTATTTCATTATATTTTATAACTTATTTGCATTTATATGTTATAACTCGAGATGAATTTCACTCTAAGGGAATGTACCATCAGAAACATGTCTAAAACCCGTTCATATTTCTGTTGTTTCATCACTTTACCTCTTGTCTTAGTCCGCTGATTGATTAGTCAAAAGAAGTTATCATAACAGCAATATATAGTTGAGAATGAAGCATGGACCCTTGTAATTAATCCTAATCATCATCCAGCCCAAAAAAGAGGCAGCATGGGTCCAACCCAATAGTCTCAATTATTGGATTTAACTTCGTAATATGGTCTAATTATCACTTAGTCAGATTTAATTTATTGAATCAAGTCTTGAATCAATTACGGTGAGTCCAAATAATTAAAAAGTTCTATTCCTAGTAAGATTTAAACTGAAATTTCTATTCTAATTAAGATTAAATCTTTTGATGGAATAATAAATACAGATATAAATAGAGATGGTCTGATTTTTTTTCTTTACCTCTCAGGAGAATGTGATGATCCTCATCGTCCGTATTGAGATAGAGAATGAAGGAGAGAGAAGATCAACTATCTGTGAAAGATAAATTAGATGCTCTACGGTGTGACCATCATATCGGTGAAATGATTGTGCAATTTATATTTTATTTAATTTTATATAAATATTAAAACATAATTTAGATATAAAAGATTAAAATTATCTAACACCAAAATTCAAGTTGAGCCAACTTGAAGACACGGCACGGTTGATTGGTCCTGTCCCACTTGTGGTCCTGGGTACTGTAGATATCAAAGTCAGGCAAGCAAACAATCCACTTGGTTGGGTCTACGTCTCAAAAGGTACATAATCTACGTGTTTAGCCTTTTTGAGGCATGAATGTGGTCCAGCAAATACCTTTGGATTACCTGCCACTTGATGGGTGACAGAATTTATAATCCTATCCATCTTCGGGTCACCTGCGGGTCTAGAAGGAAAGCTTTTGATTCTATTTTGTTTTCCAGGATCTTAGTAGAGGGTTGGAGAATCCTTAATTTAATGGTAGGGGTAGATCAGTGGTTTGTAAGGTTGGGCTCAAAAGCATACTCTCTTTACACGTATTATGTTGCAACAAAGGATCTTAGCTGCTTTCCTAAAGGTTACCAATGTACAGGGAGGCAACGAGTAATTTGAGCTGCTTCATGTGGAAAATTGCTTTGCTCGTCTAAGATGATGCATGATTAGAAGATTACAAGATCATCCAAATAGAGAGGGAAAGTAGCATGTCATATATGATGTTATTTTAGTTGTATTATATCTTTGAATTAAAAATTTAATTCGATTTACAACTAGCGGTAGAATAACCGCCATTCTCAAGAGAGAGAATGTGCAGTGGAAGTATCTTTCATCCGATCTTTGTAACTTTGCATTACTTAAACATTGCACTAGGCAAGAACTGAACCCCTTAAATACCCTCTCTCTCTTTTTTTAATGGTTGATTTCTTAAAGTTAATGAAAAAAAATTTTTTTTTTTTGATGCATGCGTTTTATGCCATTTGTACAAGGCGAAGAATGATAACATCCAACAAAGAACCTCTGCAGTGCCACAAGATGTATCGCAGCCACGTTCGGACAAATATAATTGGATTTCCATGTTCTGACATTTGTTTGATGTTGAGAACTATTCCCATGTCCTTCAATTATAGTTCCCAAGGAGTAAGACGAGGGATCAGAAAGAATCTTGCAATTGCATTGCTTTGTTCGTAACTCTGGCCTGTATGAAAGAAGCGGACGTACAAATAAAGGAATGCATCTACCGGTGCCAAACGCTCTGAATTTAATATTCGAATTGGATACATAATAACCATATACTCTTTGAAACAAGGTTTTAAAAAATATATAAAACTATTTTTTTATCAATACATCAATCCAACTTATCAACTTTGACAATGATAAAAACAGATTCAATAATAAATTCTCTGAGGCTAATAAAAAATAAAATAAATATCTAAAATAATTTTTATTCAAAGATAGTTAAGAAAACCCCATACACTCTTCTTGATCTTAAAAAAAAAAAAAAGAACATAATAAATTATCAATATCTCTAAAAAATTAGATATAATTAATTTTTAAAATATAATAATTTAACAGTAATATATAATAACATGATTTTTCTTCAAAATATATCATACATATCGATAAAATCTAAAAATCATTTATCAGCCTTTGACGATCATGGCCACGATCAGTCTCATGATAAGATCTAAAATAGACAAGTCCCGAAAAATAAACATGTAATGCATCTACATGTGCCAACGACTAATCCCGACTGATTAAGTCTGAAAAAAATTAGTTCTGATTCACACAACCATGATTAGCTCCATGATAAGGCAAATAAATTAGTTCTGAAATATATACACGTGAACGCATCAATAATACCAAGGATCAGTCTCGACTGACTAGGTCCGAAAGAACTAGCTCTATCAGCGATCAACTCCAACTAACTAAATCTAAAAAAAATTAGTTTCTAATGTATGGTTAATGATCAGTCCTATTGGCTAGATCCGAATCATAGTCAACTAGAAAGTTTTTCTCATAATTTCAGTATAATCAAATAATTATACTTATTTTATAATAATATCGAATTAAGTTTTACATCTTATTTTTAAAAATAAGAGAACAAAATTCATGCAAGGATAAAGCTGTATAATCTTATTTTCAAAAATCGTGCAACATTAAAACAAAAAATCAACTCATTTCAAATTTTATGTTCATGCTGAGGTAACATTATGCTCAACCCATAATTTTAAATTATTTTTCATGCATAAAATACATACTTCCAAACTTTATAATTTTTAAATATTTTACTATTTTTATATAAAATTTAATTTTTAAATATATAAATATGTATTAAAAATTAAAAGATAACATGAATTTACAATCTTACATCAATAAGATCCAAAAATTACGTTTTTTCAACTCATGGCTCATTTGATGCTAATATAAAAATAATATAAAATAATATTTTAGCATTGAAGGCATTTGATCAAATAATATAAAAATATTTTAGCCTTGGATCGAGGAAAGATTTAGACAAAAAAAAGAATTCTAGTGCAGGCCATCATTTGGGTTGAATTGCGACTAAGTGTCGAAGGCAATGTTGATTAGATCCGGTAGTGAAGGATTCAGACAGCAAAAGGGCAACGGATTTGTTGGAGATAAATCTCGCTTCCATCGAAGTTCAGTCTGACGCTTGGTCTAACACATCAATCTGCTACTGGCGATGCTGCAAGCGGTGCCTCCCTTCCTGATAGACTCCACCAAGCCTCGAGCGATCCGCTACCAGGTGGTTGCAGCTATCACTATCAATCCGCTACAAGCTCTATTTATAAAAAGAAACCATCCAGATATATTTTTTCTAAGCTCTCTTCTCCTTTCCGAAACTCTACCAAACTCTTTCCTGAACACTCTATTTCTATTGACCAGAAGAGCTGATTTGATCGTCGGAGGGTCCCACCGAAGCTACCACCATCAACTCCAGATGAAACTTTATTTTGCAGGTCACCAACGGCGACCTCATCTTCTTCGACTCTAGCACGATCCAGCGTCAACCAGATTCTGTAATAATAGGATCAAATGTAAAAACAAAATATAGAGAAAAGAAAGAAAAATTTTGGATCATAAAACTTGGCTATAGCGGCACGATGAAAAGAAGAAAGCCGTATGCTTTGGAAGAAGTGTGTACAATTTGGGAAGAAGTTTTTATTGATAAAAAAGAAAAATCTACTTCAACCGATATGCCCTTAGGCACGATCATACATAACATAGAAATCACACTTAGAAAGGATGGACAATTAGCTAGAGCAGCAAGTGCTGTAGCAAAACTGATTGCAAAAGAGGATAAATCGGCCACATTAAGATTACCATCTGGGGAGGTCCGTTTGATATCCAAAAACTGCTTAGCAACAGTCGGACAAGTGGGTAATGTTGGGGTGAACCAAAAAAGTTTGGGTAGAGCCGGATCTAAGTGTTGGCTAGGTAAGCGTCCTGTAGTAAGAGGAGTAGTTATGAACCCTGTAGACCATCCCCATGGGGGCGGTGAAGGGAGAGCCCCAATTGGTAGAAAAAAACCCACAACCCCTTGGGGTTATCCTGCGCTTGGAAGAAGAAGTAGGAAAAGGAAAAAATATAGTGATAGTTTTATTCTTCGTCGCCGTAAATAGGAATATTGAAAATCGAATTTTTTTTGGAATTTGAAATAATGTGATGGGCGAACGACGGGAATTGAACCCGCGCATGGTGGATTCACAATCCACTGCCTTGATCCACTTGGCTACATCCGCCCCTTATCTAGCTAAAGGATTTTCTCTTTTTTCCATTCATCATTATTGTATTTATTCTGACCTCCATACTTAGATCGAGATATTGGACATAGAATGCCAATCTTTAAAATGTAAAAAAAAAAAGGAGTAATCAGCTGTGACACGTTCACTAAAAAAAAATCCTTTTGTAGCTAATCATTTATCGGGAAAAATTGAAAAACTCAACATGAGGGAGGAGAAAGAAATAATAGTAACTTGGTCTCGGGCATCTACCATTATACCCACAATGATTGGCCATACAATCGCTATTCATAATGGAAAGGAAAATTTACAAAAAAAAGTACTTACTAATACTTATGTGTTGTGTGCAAAACACTATTGAATCAAACAATGGAGCAATACCCAATATCTTGTTTTAGTTGGGTATTGCTCCATTCCTTCAACGATTCATATACACTAAGACAAAAGTCTTATCCATTTGTAGATGGAACTTCGACAGCAGCTAGGTCTAGAGGGAAGTTGTGAGCATTACGTTCATGCATTACTTCCATACCAAGGTTAGCACGATTGATGATATCAGCCCAAGTGTTGATAACACGACCCTGACTGTCAACTACAGATTGGTTGAAATTGAAACCATTTAGGTTGAAAGCCATAGTACTAATACCTAAAGCAGTGAACCAGATACCTACTACAGGCCAAGCAGCCAAGAAGAAATGTAAGGAACGAGAATTGTTGAAACTAGTATATTTGAAGATCAATCGGCCAAAATAACCATAAGCAGCTATGATATTATAAGTTTCTTTCTCTTGACCGAATCTGTAACATGCATTAGCAGATTCGTTTTCAGTGGTTTTCTAATCAAAGGAGTGAAGAGGAAAACTCGGTGGCAATCAATCGCAAACAATCAAGACATCAGGAGAGGTTTGGATAGGAATAAATTTGGATTAACTACGGATCATGATGTAGCGATCCTAACGACCGTTCAAACCAGCCTCGAGGAATCCTTGCCGGCCATTCCTCCTTAGCCTTATCACGTCCATGGTGGAAGCTCGAATAGAAGATTATAATCGCGATTCTTTTGTTCCGGCCCCCGGGGTGTGGGGCATGGGCTTTCGATGAAGCCGGTTGGGGTCTGAGCGAAGCGGCTCAGTTGGGATGGATTTTACAGAGAAACTGCTGTTAAACTTTAGTCCTTCCCACTAGTTATTTTAACTCGATATTTTTGTTTAGGCAGATTTGTGCTTGCTGTTAAAACAGTTTTTATTTCTAAACTCAATCCCCAGCGGAATATTTCATTTTTGACCTAATGTTTAAATTCGATTCCTACAGATTTGGGTAATTTATATATTTCTTTTAATGTCTCTTTCCACTTTACTTTGATAAGCTTATACCTAACGTGATTAGCTCCTTTCTAAACCTCTAATACCTTTGATTGACTATTGACGTATTAACCTTTATCATATATTTCGGTGTTGAAGTCTTATGCCATAACCAGTGGATCTTCTGCAAGTATCAGAGCGGAGCTCCGCAACTTGCTTCAGAGTAAGATTATTTCCCCTATCACATCCCTAGTGAGATATAATGGTTGTGATAAATAAATCGAACTATTTTATTTTATCTTTTACGGTGAAAGCCTTGCTCAACACGTTGAACTAGATTTACAAACTTGAATATTCATATTTACACATCTGGTAACCATGTGGAATAGGTTAGAACATCATAATCTCCCTAACCCACCTGAAGCCACTCTTTAAAATAGTAGATAGGGTGTTCCAGGCAAAATCCATATCCTATGTAATCACCTCCGTAACCTCCATCTAAGAAATGGTACCTCTTGCCGTTGATTCCATTGCGAGGACAGGACTAGGTCTGAGGAAGTCACATAAACCAAAAAAGAACAGCATTACCATAGATAATTGGAGGGCTTTTCAGTCAGCAGACTCTTTTGAATGAACTACCAACTTAATTAATTGTAGCTCAAATCCTTTGCACTCCTAGTGGGAGAAAATTTCTGCACTCTGGCTCAGACATGAATATTGTCATTTAACCAGAAAGCCCAGCCAATTGACACTGATAAAGAAAGAAAGAAGAAATGGATGGAGACAAAAATCACAGAAAGTAGTTCCAATCAAACAATTCATCAGCAATATTGAAGTTATGAAATGAAAAAAAAAAATCATCAGTAACTACTCAAAAAGTGTACTAAAGATCGATGTATCTGAATTGAAGAAAATAAAAACCTGATTTTCAGAAGCAGGCACATCAAAAACTTGCTCCAAAACACGGTGACCAAGTAAACAGAGTATGTGAAGGCCGAAAAACAAAATGGTAAATAATGAAACAAACATCGGAATTACGAACTTGGGATCACATTCATAAAATACAAGCATACTTCTGCCTTTGTCTTTTATTAACAAAATAGGTTTCGAGAAAGATATGGATTGAAGATGCAGGATTTATCTCCACACTGTTGCACTGGAAACAAAAATAATAGTTTTACAGTTCGTAGGAAATCAGAAATCCAATACAAAGGCAGAAAACATGGGTTTAAAATGGATGACCGGTTGGTTTTGAAGACCCTGTCTCTGTCCTCAGGAAGGTGAAAATTTTGCTTTATTTTGGATAACTGATCATGTAAATAATGTCTAATGTTCCTCGCATACAAAGCGTCACGTGCTTTCTTTAAGTACTGGATGTGATACATAAATGGAAAACATACCAATCCTCCATGTAATGCACAACTGGCTTCATGCAAAAAGAGGGTTTCTAGATTATATGATATAAGCAGCAAACTAATGATATTCCAAGGAAATTTATTATTATCAATCTTGGCAACATGTTTGTGGAGTGCAGCTCATGCTCTTCCAGCATGCACAACAGCAGGAAAGAAAGGGAATGTGTTATAGCAGGAAAAAAAGAAACATGAGGTCAATACTTAAAGGACGTACCATAATGTCAACAAGCGGTATGCAGAGAAAATGTTGTATAAGATCTAGAGGAAAGACGTGAATCATAAAATGGCTGGAAAGGCTAAAACATATGAGACAAAAGATATGCCAAACCTTTTGCATGCCTTAGTTTTCATCTGCAGCAATTCTACCAATAACGTAAAGAGATTAGATAACAATGCTTTTCTCAACTCATGCCTTGACTATACTATTCTCATGATTATGCTTCAAGCTGTTACACCAACAATGTGGTCTAACAAATCTGCAGTAAGAAACACAAATTAACAACTTTTAGAATACTTACTTGAAGTTTCTGGTATCTTAGCAATAGGACATGTTCTTAAAGACGTGTTATTTCTCTGAAGACAGAAACCTACTAATCATGTAACAAGCAAGAACAATTTGCAGAAAAATTAATTTTGCATATTGTCCGGTATACCCAATGACCATGAAGAAATGATAAATTCAGCAATAATATCAAAGTCGGGAGCAGAATTAATTTCAGAATCCAATTTAGGTACCAAAATTTCAATAAAAGAGAAATAAGAAGGCAAAGAACACAAAATCTTGTAGACTGGAAGGATCAGCTTGAAGGATTTATCAGCGAAGAAAACAGGATGGTGATCAGATGGTCATTGGGATTGTATATGAAATATTCGGAGAAGTCTAGGCTAGCATTCAATCTTAGAATGCAGCCCACGCCTTTTCTTTCAACCCAACATCATGCATATATGCATGAAAAGCTTGTTGTCGAAGAGGTTGCGAAGGTCACAATGCTACAACTTGAGCAAGGACAAGGGCCCTCTTCCTTTCTCCCAACTTGATCTAATCACCACCAATAAGTTTTCTTACTCAAACCTTTTACTTAGCCATCATATCCTTTTAGAGGGAGATATAACAAATAGATAAGATATAAACTTCCTCAGTTTCAAATACAAAATAAGAAAATAGTAGAATGATGGAGTGCAAAAGGACTCACCATCAGAAGAAAAATACATCACGAGAAACCAACTCATACTGTTGGAGGGGGGGAAAAAAAGAACTCATATTAGCCACTAGAAGAGTAGATAAGTTCTAGTAATAGAATGTTGTTTTATGTGTCCTCATGCTAGAATGCTAGGGATAGAATGCCTTGTGTTACATACAGTCGGATAAATTTGAATTGAGTTTATTCCATAAATAACTAAAAAATGACTTGAAAAAAAAAACAAAATTGAGAATCTTTTGCTAAAAGGTACGATATTTTAAGACAGATATTACTTTAGAAATATGCAGTTCTTCTCTTAAAAGAAAAAAAAGAAAAATCTATGAGTTGTAATCTTTCAGAAGAAAGGATATTCACGAGGGGAAAAAGATATGTCTCATTGCAAACAAGCATTCCAGAAACCCCATTCAGATAACCAATTTAATTAGGTTTCATCAAACAGAGCAATAGCTATGGAAACACTCAAAAACACAGGCAGGTTATTAGTGAGACATGACAAAGTAACTACTGAGGCAAATCATCAATAACCGGATTCCTGGTGGTCTCCTATGTATTTGTCAATTTTCCTTGTCTCTTGCCTTCATACATAACGGTTAAATACTTCTCATTTCCGAATCTTTCGATCACTCAATTCCTGCTTCTGTTTCATTAAGCATTTCCTGTTCCAGATCCCATAACAAAAGGACTGCTCTTTGATGATTGCATCAGCTGTAATATGCCAGATACCATAAAAAGTACAAATTTTTATGAAGATAATCAATAATAGATCACGAACTAAAACCAATTCACCAACCTGCGACAGCAAGGACAAGAACTCGAGAAACCCAACCCCTCGGTTTTCACTTGAACTTGCCCCAGCAACTGAGTTAAAATACAGAGGAAGAGCTAGAAACCCTCATAATGGTTGCCGTGATCGCCCCCAGAGGTTGCCCTTCGACACAGCAAGTCAGTATTTTTATGAAATTAAATTTGGAAAATTTTGCAGGCCAATCTCTTGAAACGTGATTATAAATCTAAGCAAGAAATCTTCGTCCATCTATGTTGATATCATGATATCAGATCGGCAGAAAACACGGTAACGAAATCCAAATTCCCAAGTACAAGCATGTTCATACGCGATCGATAAATTAATCAAGATGAGAAAAGAAAAATAATCGGATATTCAAACCTTGGGAGAGATTAAAACGGTTACAGGCGACAGAATGAGAGAAAGAAAGGCAGCACAAGTATACATCTCGAATCGCCTTAGGCTTGTGGAGTGTGGACGGCAGCGTTAGGGTTCTCGGCAGCGTTAGGATTCTGGGGTTTAGGGCATTAGGATTCGGCTCTGGTTGGATCGGAGCCGCCGAATAGAAAACAAAGAGGACCGAGCCCTTGTGCTAAAGATGTTTGGAAACTCGAAGCGAACCGGTCGGTTCGACTGGAGGCCGGACAGGATTTGCGTCCGAGATTTTTAAAAATTCCGCAGTAGGAAAAACTCGGCAAAAAGCGGAAGAACTGGACCGAGTCGACCATTTTCTGGGGACGACCCAGTCGCTGCTCGTAGGACATATGATGAAATGCCCAAGAGGAACGCCGCGTCATGGACTGCCATGATATCTGGATTTTGAACCGTGTATTGGTCTGGGTTGTGTTAGGAGATTCACGGGTGCACTGCGAAGAGCAGATTTGCGGAGGATTTGTTTGCGCAGAGTGCTCTCGTTGATTTGCATTCCAAGTGTGGTTCGGTTGAGGATGTTTGGTGCTCGTTCCGAAGGATGGAGAAGAGAGATGTGGTCGTTTGGAATTCGGCGATTGGAGGATGCGCGGTGCAGGGGCTTGGAGAGGACGCATTTGGATATTTTTTACTTGATGCCTTTGATATGGTATTGCTTAAAAACTGATGATTTGAAAGCTCATTGGATGCTTGTTTGAATTGTGGATGCTCAGCTTCTACGCTTGATTTTGTTCCATGCTATCAAAAAAAATAGATGATATTATCTCTGTTAAGGTAGTTGTAAAAAATCTGAGGTAATTATCTAAGAAACAAGAATTTAGGTCTGTTCTGGCCTAGGATAGAATCTTATTTACATCTGGGTTTAAACTTGACAGCTAGGTGCATTTCTTGTTGAATTTTGAGGATTAATATTTTTTATATATTTTCAACACAATTATGTGGTCTTAGTTATATTTAGATGCTAGCTTTACTTGGGGAATGTACTTCAGTAGCATCTTGAGGTCCAGACATCATATGAAATGTTTGTTATGACAAGCAAATCTCTTCCAGCACTTTACAGTCTAAAACTGTTCACCAGGTTCACAAATTGGTTTAGATGGAACTAAGAACTGTCAAAATGTCATAATTCTTAAGACTGTAGAATAATTAGATGGGTTCTGTCTCTGTTCTTTTATTTTGACCATCACAAATGCAGCTCATGAGTGGCTGGCTCTTATTCAAAGTAATGCAACCCCCACCACTTATATATATTTTGTTCTCTTCTGGATTTAAGTCAGTTTAGATGATTGGATCAAGGTTCAGTCCATTTGCATTTAATTCAGTAGCTCCATTCACCATCAATTTGCCAATTTCCTCTCATAGTGCTAGCTGCCAAATGTTTGGTCTATTTGAGAGATCCATTGCTTCAATAAATTTTATGCCAGATGTTTGGTACTAGCCCGTTGTTTGAATCACAGCCAAAAAAGATTTATTGAGTTGGCAGACAGGGCTATGATGCTGGACCGAGCCAGATGCGACCTGAAAATGACCTGACATTACGCTATTTTGAAGCTAAGTTTGTTCTGGTCCCAAATTTCGACATATTTGTTCGATTGGGATTGGTTAGATTCCCTCGCGTGCGTGCGCGTGTGTCTATATACGCATATAGATCTCATGCCTAGCCTTCTTAAAAATATCAGACCTCATGAAATGCACTGCATATAATGCATTGAATGTTCTATAGATAAGATATGAATCTAGGTTACATAAATATTGGTAATGCCAGATAGAACCTTTTCATGACAAAAAAAAACTTCATAAAGGTACATATTTACATGAACTAGTTGAGTTGGTTTGTATTAGTACAATAGTGATGTTGCTGCATACATAATATCAAGCGAGTGCTTCATGTGTATGAAGTACAACATATCTAAAAAATGCTGTGCTAATATGTCATGCTATAGAGAGAATATTTAACAGTGATTTTGTCTCATTAAGAGGAAAGAAAACGGATGTAAACATGTCCCATTGTATTATTTAAAACAAGCACTTTGTGATGTAGTGCATGATGGTGAATGATTTTGAATTGATAATTTTATAGCTCCTTGGACTTAGTGGACTTAGTGCGTACATGTATATAATTAATTTTTAATAACCTAAGTAAGGCGTCACAAATGCACGCATGCGGGTTGAGATGTCGCACCAAATGACCAAACAAAATAGCCTATGAATGTTGACTCCATACATGCACGAGAATGACGTTATAGAGCATCACATATTTGTTGGTGTGGTGTGGCTTTTGAAAAAAGAATAAGACATGTATAATAATAATAAAAAAAACAGAGAATAAGCCATGACCGTCATTCTTTTAAAAATCAACATATAATATCAACTTGATGGGCATATTGATGTCACCTTAAACTACTTTGGAGATGGTTGTATCATGTATAAAGTAGCTATTGGGTTTTTTCAAATTAAGAAAAGTAAATCTTCATTTGTTGAAGAAAAAATAAGTTGTGCATGGATCGGTTAACTCATTAACGATGTTCAAAAGCCAAATTAAAAAAAAAAAAAAAAAATTGATTTGGGATTTCATCCCATTTCCCCTGATTTGTATTCCAAGTACATTTGCCTATTACAAAATACATAAAAAACCAACAAACAAACATAAACAAAGATTAAGAACGTGAGGATAAAAAACAATCACTCAGATATTAAAAATATTGATCATTTAAGCTATTAACCACAAAAACCTACTATTTCCAGGTGTCATTTATATGTCCTCGACCCTTCCAAACTTGGGCACCACATGCAACATGCAAGCAAAAGTTCCTTCGCCCACACGCCCGAAAGCCAAGCTCGCGCAACCTAACCAATGTATTTTCCATCCTACGCTTGTGTAGTTAAAAACCCTAACTCCCCAAGCTCTTCACGGGTTCGAGTTCTATCTTTAGCACAAAAGAATGATCGATGTTTTTGTCCATTGTCGACCTTGGATCGCATCCTGCACAGTCCTCAAAGCATTCCTAATTTCCTCATTCATTGGGTTGCACAATTCTTAAATCGGATATTTACGATCCAACGGTGGTTTCGTGGGAAGCAACATGAATCGTTCTTTTGCGTGAAGGATACAACCCCACTCCGCTCTACAATGTGGGGGCAAGCGTGGGCCCGCATTGGGCGCTGAAAGGGACCGAAAGATGGCAACCCACCGGTTTGAAATCATCCCTGGACGCGTGTCCCAAAGACCGAGCCTTGGCGCAGGCCTATGGGGTGGGGTGGGGGATCGCCCGTCGGCGTGCGCTCCGTTAACGTGTCGTCCAAGGCCATTCTCCCGACCTCTCTTTCCGACGAAGGAAGCCTCCAAGAGAGCGATAGATCTGATAGAGATCGAGATATTAGTGTTGGTCGGTCTCTCTCGTACCAAAAGGGTGTCCCCCGTCTCTCGTAATCTCTCCCTTGCCGTGCCTTTGGATTCGTTTTGGGTGGGAGTGAGATGGAGGAGAGGTACGAGCCGTTGAAGGAGCTGGGGGCGGGGAACTTCGGGGTGGCGAGGCTGGTGAGGGACAAGAAGACCAAGGAGCTCGTCGCCGTGAAGTACATCGAGAGGGGGAAGAAGGTACGCGAAAAAGATTGCTTCTTAATGGTTCTATTTATTTTCTTTTTCTTGTTGGGTTCTTGTTTCCAGGTTCAGGAATGCGAGTTCTTGCATGCAGTTGTGATGTTTCCGTTTCCGGGATTAGTTCTAATTATCTTTTGGATTCGTTTTGTAGGAGATTTCTCTTGGGTTTTGCTTTTGAAGTGAATGGTATGATCTCAATTCCCTCTGAGGGAGGGAAAGACTGGGTTTTTTCTTCCATTCGTCTGTTTTGTTTTTTGTGATGCTCTAGTCGTAGTAGTGGACGAACGTTTTTGGCTAGAATTTGATATTGTGACGAGGTTACATTCCTATAACTGGGTTTTATGGATTAAATTTTGTTACAAGAGAACTGGATTTGCTCGGAACTGTCTATATTGTTAGAAAGGAACAGCTTTTTAAGTTCAGGAGACTCGGATTGCGTTTTTGCTTCTCTCTGAGGGCCTGTTTGGATTTTTGTATAAGATTGGAATGAAAATTTTGTACGATTCGTGGATTGTGCCAGCATAACCAGCAAGATCACATGTAACATGTTGGGCTATGCCTGTATTCATAAAATACCCAGAAATAGCTTTGGAGTAGGCTGGCCTGAATCTTCCTGGGACTGAGGACAAAAAAAAAAAAAGCCTCAGCCCACTCCAAAGCTATTCCGGGATATTTTGCCTAGCCCGGCCTGTAGCGTGTAATCTTGCTGGTTGTACTTGCCCAATCCACAAATCTTACCGAAATTTCAGCCCAATCCTACAGAAAAATCCAAACTGATCAGGGTTGCTCAAGGATAGGAACTGAGAATTTGGAGTTATATTTAAATGATTGTTCATTCTATTCCTTATTTCCTTTAAGATAGTTAAGGGCTTTTTATTATTAATATCATAAGGTCAGTCTTGATGTGAGATATTGTTGTCTAAATCTCTATTTCTTATTTTTGGTTCAGATTGATGAGAACGTGCAGCGGGAAATCATCAATCATATGTCTCTGAGGCATCCTAACATCGTTCGTTTCAAGGAGGTGAAGACCAAACTTGCCTATCATTTGCTAGCTCTATCATTATCGTTGATTTTAAGCTAGCCACGCCAAAGAGGAGGATTGGATGTGGAACACCATCACATAGCTTGCATATGAACTTGGAAAGCCTTCGATAATTCTGGGTGCCTAGTACATTATGTTCATTAAAAATTAAATGAAAGAAAAATAATTTCATACATACAGCATTAATGTCGCAAAAGGATTTTTTGCGGTACATACGACTTCAGAGTTTATTAAAGAATAGACTAGGACAAGCAGAGAAAAGCTGCCGCCAAACTATGGTCAGAAAAAATATTCAGAGACCATCTTTCACAGTTAAGATCATGTGATTTCTTCGTGTCTGACAGGACCGGCAAATGTCTCTGGTTTCATATTTAATAAAATAAGCTTCTGATGCCCCTGTATCCTGATAATGTCTGGCATGCTTCTGTTCTACCTTTTCTTGTTTCCAAGATATCACTTTTCCTAGCGTTTCTGATTTACTGTGCTATAAAGAGTCATTTTTGCTTCTGAGAGGATCCCTGTGCTACCTTTTTTTCCCCCAAGTTTTAACCATTATGAGGTTGGAAATCACTTAAAATTTATGTCCTTCTGATGCAGTTAAGTACAGGACCCTGGGGTTTTCTGATATAACGAAGTACAGAAGATGGATAGATTTGGGGTTTTTCGCAGGCATTGCTTTGCTCATGAAGCAGCCTTCACCTCTTTATATGTGTGCAGTGCCGTATAAAAGTTCAAAAAACCTAGTCTACTCTTCTCACAGTCATGTTTCTCTCATGATATTTGATTTGCAGGTGTTGCTCATGAAGCATCCTTCACCTCTTTATGTGTGTGTGTGTGTGTGTAGTGCTGTATAGAAGTACAAAAAACCTAGTCTACTCTTCTCACACTCATGTTTCTCTCATGATATTTGAGTTATGCATGTAATTTGGGAGAAGGGTGGTATTGTATAACAGAGTTTTGTATTTATGATAATGGGCAATTATTTGCAGGTGTTGCTAACACCAACACACCTAGCAATTGTCATGGAATATGCCGCCGGGGGAGAGCTCTTTGCACGGATATGCAGTGCTGGTCGGTTTAGTGAGGATGAGGTTGTTTAATTCCTTGTAGATTTATGTCACTGCATTACCATCCCTAATCAATGCTTCTCTGATTATATTAGCTATTAAGTTACCTGTTGCTTACGTATGTTTTCATTCTGTTTGGTGTGAGTTGCATTTTCAACAGGCGAGATTCTTCTTTCAGCAGCTGATATCTGGAGTTAGTTACTGCCATTCCATGGTATATTATACATATGTTTGATCTGAATTATCTTTGAGAAAAGAAATTACCTGAACATTATTGTTGCTATTATAATAGGAAATCTGTCACCGTGATCTTAAACTTGAGAATACACTCTTGGATGGGAGTCCAACACCACGCCTTAAAATTTGTGACTTCGGTTACTCAAAGGTATTATTGCAGTATCACTCTGTAGTTTGTGCTAGATGTGATATGCTTGTGATATTATGGGGATGCTTGTTCCCTTTGGAATGCAGTCTGCTTTGTTGCATTCGCAACCCAAATCAACAGTGGGTACTCCAGCATACATAGCACCAGAGGTTCTATCACGAAAGGAGTATGATGGCAAGGTAACTCTTTCGCCTTTAACCTGTTACCTGTGGATAATGACAAGGTAACTCTATCCCCTTTTACCTGTTACATGTGGATGTAATGTCATGAATTGTTCTCAGAACTTCAACTCGTGGTTACAAGACAAATTTCTGCAATTAGAACAAAGGCCTTTTTTTTTTTTTTTTTTTTAACGAACATCTGGTCATGGGACTGGATGTCCTAAGCTTCAAGTGCAGTAGTGTATTATTTGTAATAATAATTTTGGATGTCCATTTAGTTGAAAAATCAGGATTTTAGTGTCTTTAGGTATCCTATAAGTATTGCTAACCTGCCTGAGGGTTTCACAATGTTATCTAACACAAATAATTCATACCTCTCCATTACTTGTTCAGGTCCTACCTGGATTTCTTAACTTTATGATAGTTTGTTACTTGGTAATTCTGGTTAGCAGGGAGTGTCTCTATTGATATAGTGAATGCTTAAGCACACAAGGATAACTTAAGTAGCTTTATCTTGAAGTCATCATGGTTGCTTTATTTTTGTTAATTTTGGTTATATTATATTTTGTAGGATTTCAATCAAAATATACCATCTTAGTGTCTTGTATTATTGGCATGGCTGCATGTGTTTTGCACTAGGGATCGTGTTGGTATGTAATGGCGTCATTCCTGCACATATGCTATTGTTCATGGAAGTTCTTACCTGGTTCAAGCTCTAGAAGCTATCCCCAGATCTCTTTTTGTTATGTGAAGCAGCTCCTACTTCCACTCTAATCCCATTTTGTATGTTGAACCATGAAAGATCAAACCGCCAACTTACTTCAGTTTCTTTAGTTACGCAGGTTTAATGCATCTGTTTCTGGCATTAAAGTTCAAGCATTAGGGAGTTCTTTTTCTTTTTCTTTTCTTTTTTTAAATATGTTGCTTCCTATTATTAACAGCCAGGTGATCTGAAATCCCTGAAATTCAGATTGCAGATGTTTGGTCCTGTGGTGTCACATTGTACGTGATGTTGGTTGGTTCATACCCATTTGAGGATCCTGAGGATCCGAGAAACTTCAGGAAGACAATTAGTGTAAGTTTGCTTTGCTCGTGGGAAAAGCCTTTTGTTTTCTTTTTCAGCTGTGTAAAAACCATATAGAAATAATTTCATATGTCCGACAGCGAATATTAAGTGTTCAATACTCCATTCCGGATTATGTCCGAGTGTCTCAGGAGTGCAGGCAGCTTCTCTCTCGAATTTTTGTTGCCAATCCATCAAAGGTATACTTCTTCTTGCTCAACTTTTCTCTAGATTTTACAAGGAAAATAATCCAAACTCTCTCCAAATTGTCTTACAGAGAATCACAGTCCCAGAGATAAAAAAGCTTCCCTGGTTTCTGAAGAATTTACCTAAAGAGATAGTCGAGGTTGAGAAAACAAATTACATGGTAAGAGAGCAAGATCAGCCCAGTCAGACTGTTGAAGAAATAATGCGCATCATAGAAGAAGCAAGGAAACCGGCGGAAGGTTCTAAGGCAATTGATCAGTCTGCGTTGGGATTGGTGGATGCTGATGATACTGAAGCTGAGGCAGATACTGAAGAGGCTGATAGCAGTGGTGACTTCCTGGCACCCATTTGACTCAATGCATGGGGATTCAGAATTAGGATGATATTGCACTCCAACCATGGGTCCCCAGCAGATGTAGGCTGGTGAAACTTTGCTTTTATTGTGTGATAATCATTTACATGTTTGTGTTCAATGTACAGTGTTGGAGGGCTGTGAATATTTAAAGCGCTTGAACTGACTTGTGTTTTCACTTGGTTGAGGTTGGTTGAAAAGTGCTATGGGATCTTGCCAATGGGATGCCTCCATCTGAAGTAAGCTTTCTCCAAGCTATTGGGAATTCTTCCATAACACGCGATTCTTCAGACTACTCTAAATATATGGTTATCCCTATATAAATCATTATCTGAAATACTTAAAAGAAATGTCCTTTGTTGTTGTTGTTAGATGATGATAAGATAGCCTTTTTGCTATTATTGCTGTATTCTTGATAAAGTTTCCAACTAGGTAACTTCTTTAATAATTTTAAGTAATATGTTGTTTTCCTTTTCTGGATTCCAAAATATTTGGTCCTGGCCAAAATAACTCTGAACTTGTAACTATGCCTGTCAGTTCCTCACATTTGTGTTCAACATGCTGGAAAAATCATGATTTTTTGGCACTTGGCATTATGTTTGAAGGGTGAATTATTTGTTTTTCAGGAATTACAATCTAATATATATATATATATATATATATATTAAAATAGAGGTGTCCAATGCGGACCATTGGCACTTGGCTTGCTCCTTTCCCGCTTCTGTAGGCAAAAAAAAAATAAAAAAAAAGCCGTCGTCTAAGCTTTGATATTCAGCTGCTCCAAGCCTCCCAACTCTTAAGCTTTTTTTTTTTTTTTTTCATTCATTCAGAGATCCATCGGGAAGGAGAGAACTTAAAAGAGATCGGAGGGGGTTGGGAATAATGAAAGCATGTTAGGAATTTCAATCAGCAAGAGATTCTTTTTCTTCTTCTTTCTTCATCTTCTTCGATACATGGAGAGAAAACCTTAGAATCCATGAAATAAAATCACAACCACTAAGATCAGCAAGAGAGTGATAGAGAAGGTGAGAAAAGGACTGAAATGAAGTTAGAATGGCAGAGACAATTGCAAAATTGGCAAGGAAGTCAGTGCATTGGTTTCCTTCACAATAGATCCATGTGTGCAGCAAATAAGCCTTCAAAGAAAAAAGCCCAGCAAATATTACGATGGTAAGGATGAACAAAATAACCTTTCCCAAAAATCCATCCGATTATGGTGGTGGAGTCGCCCTTAAGCACGATTTTTTGCACCTACATGATATTGATTGCAGCCTAATTACTATTCAGTATCTATTAAAATCTCTGGATTGTATTCTATTTAATATCCATTAAACTCTCTGGATTATATTCTGAAGGTTGAGTTACGTTACGATGTTTGCAAACTTTTATATAAAGGAAAGAGGAAAGGATCACCAGCGTTATAACTACTAATACATCCGGATTCTTGAATGCAGCATCCAAGAATCAAAACTAGAACCATCTCTACTACTCTCTTCTTTTTCAGCCAACTATGCTCTATAGATGTGCTCTATTTCTGTCTTATGGGAAGCTCGTTTAGATAGCATAGAGAAGGAGAGGGGTTTGGGGGGAAGAGTAGGAGAGAGGGGGAAGGATAGGGATATAAGCTAGTAATAATAAAAACGAAGTTATTTGAGTTACTTGCTGTCCATCTTCCAATCTCTCAAGTAGTTTATAATGAGATTTTTACATATATACCATTTCAAATGCCTAATTATATTTTTACCACCAAAAAATTATAATTTACAATAATGAGATTTTTACATATATACCATTTCAAATGCCTAATTATATTTTTACTACCAAAAAATTATAATTTACAAATATATCCCTCTTACTAATTTATTTTGTAGATTTATCCATTTCCACTCTCGCCCGCCCTTCTTCCTCTTCATTGATGCGCTACCATCACGGTCACTTGCTTTCTGAACCTCATCATTATTAGCCTTCCTTTGCCACCATTCTACTTCCAACCACCACCACCACCATCACAATCTTTTTTCCTCGTCCCTTCTCTCCTAACCTCCCTTATCACCATGACTGGTGTCGACCACCACCACAACCTTCTCCCTCATGCCTCTCTTTTAATCTCGTCTGCCACTATAGCAACTACCAATCAGCACCATCACCACCAATCCCTTCCTCACCTCTCTATTGAGTTTCCTTTCTCCATCCTGGGGTCTTTGTGATGCCAAGCTTGTATGTCTTTTTATGAATTTTTTCTTCGAAAATCTGTAAAATATTCTAATCACTCATGTAATCTCAACGATGCTTGTTTAATTTTGATAGTTCTAGATTTCAAAATGATCATTGGAGGGGTTGTGACATTATTGTAGACTGAATAGAGGGGATGTTACAACTTTATATTCAATGATAGAGTGATAATAAAATATGAAATTATAGGATTCATTTGGAGGTGATGGCAAAGTGAGAAGGAAAAAAAACAGAGAGGCAAACACTCGAGCATAGCGAAGTCTGAACAGAACCAGCAAGTCCGACCTATTTGGTCATGAACAAAATTAGTAAGCTCGACCTCATGCCATACTAGCTCTTAAGTTGATCTGAGGGGACAATAACCTCAATAAGCTAATCTCCAGCACCTCTCTATACAACTATGAAAGAATCGATCTATCCAATATGTCAGACCTATAGTAAGTCGATAAGCAATCCTCCTATAGGTCAATGATTTAATCTCCTACAGATTGAAGAGCCAATCATAACAACTCTCAACATAAGTAGCCGACCCTAACGGCCTTCAAAATAAAAAGAGTTGAATGGCCTAAACCAATCAAGATTTGATTACACTATCGATCAATAGCTCCAACAAATAGGCAAGGTGGGATAAGCTCAAAACTATCTCAATCGACCAATTTGATTACTTCATCCGAGTCTGAAAAAATTATTGAATTCTAAAGTGAGGCCTTAAATTTGATCAGCCCATCATAAACAGATACATGGTTTAGTAGCAAACTAATGTTACTTCGGAGTTAATCCAGATAATGAAAGCTAAGAGATATCTCCTATTCAATTTTGGACTTTGAAGATCAAATTCAAATGAGATAGGAACTCTTCGTCTATAAAATGAGCCTAATACTTCAAGTATGTGAAGGATATAAATTATCCTATACCATCATTCTTTTTTTCTTTTGTTGTTCTGAACATTTTATTTGACTTGAACATCAAAGGATCTAATGGGAGCTAATCTAGTGAGCTCTTATTTTGCTTTTTTTTTGGTATGCGGTGCTCTCCAGACCACTATCATCAAATTTGAATATTAATAGTTGCATATTAAAAAATAAATTTTAATAATGATAAAATATGTTAGTACATTATTTATATTGATAATCTCATAGTGAATGAAGAATTCTGTATAAATTAAACTTTCATTTTATTGAGAGAGAGAGAGAGAGAGAGAGAGAGAGAGAGAGAGAGAGAGAGAGAGAGAGAGAGAGAGAGAGATTGCAATATTTTCTTTAT
Source organism: Cocos nucifera (assembly GCA_006176705.1). NCBI lineage: Eukaryota > Viridiplantae > Streptophyta > Magnoliopsida > Arecales > Arecaceae > Cocos > Cocos nucifera. The sequence goes on from QRFJ01000266.1 coordinate 352,563, forward strand.
TTATTCTTGGATTCAACAACATTTTTTGTTGGATTAATTAATCTCTTGTCATCTAAAATTTCCTTCAATAGATGGCCTACCAAATAACCACGTACACAACGTATCTTGCATCATGCTAATCACCATCATTATTTTTGTGGGCCTTGAGAAATTAAACTCTGCACTATAAAAACATACTTCATACTACGCCACTAAGTGGCTGCATGTATAGCCAATTATTTTTATAGAAATATGTCAGGGCTAATGCTTGATGAATAAGATTGATGAGAATAAGTAGTTGTGATTGACTGTATGCACAACGATATGGTATAATCCCTGGTGGGCTTCCCGCACGTTTCGTGACTTCCTCTCAAAAATTTTTCTACCCATTATGCATCTCGTCGCCGATCGTAATCGTTTATTATTAATAATATATAAAAATATATTTTTTTTGATGAATGGAGTCTACGGAAACAAGCGGTGTCGCGCACCGGCGGAGGGTTCCGTGAATAATTTATCGCTTGTCTCCGCTTGCCGCACGACGTATCTCGTTTCAGTTTGTTCCTGTGACGTACCGCTAATGCGGTGCGCTGGGAGCAGAATATAATTTCTCCATAAATGAACAATTATTCCCTTTCGTTATTGAAAATTCTCATCATTGCTCCACCAAAGTGGAGGAGAACCGGAGGGCTTATCCCGCATCGCTACCTCCCTTCTCTCTCTATCTCCTCTCGAATCCCTAAAATTTCCATCAATGGGTAGAAGGCCAGGCGATCCGGGCGGCGGCAGGAGCCGCGCCTCCCTTTGGATCATCCTCGCGGCGCTCTTCGTCTCCTGCTCTCTGGCGTATATGGTCCTCACCGTGGCCGTCCGTCGCCCAGGCAGCCTCTCCTTGGTCTACGCCGTTGGCCCTGGCCGGGCGTCGGGCGGCGAGGGGAGGGAGATGGTCGGAGGATGGGGAGGGGAGGATGATTGCTGCAGGGGAGTCGAGCATCTGGAGCTCTGGGGGGCTGCGGTGAAGTGGGGCACCGATCACAAGTTCAACACGTCGAGGGAGTGCTGTCTGGCTTGCAAGGCGATGTGCGGGGGTTTGGATGGGCCGTGTCTCTGCGATTCGTGGGTGTTTTGCGGGGATAAGGAGCGATGTGGGAGTAAATTTGGGGAGGTCAGTATTTTCATCTCCTTCTCCTTTCTGAGCTGAATTTTTTGTTTATTGGGGAATCTTCATGTGTTTGATTAAAGTTGCTTTTTTTTTTCTTAATCGTTGATGCCAAAATTTCAGGAGAGGAGGAAGTTTTATTCTTTTTGTTCGTTTTGTTTGATTGTAGTAGTCATGTGCCCGATATTGCTTGTGACTCGTTCTGTTTTCGTTGATATTTATGTATTTGCTTTTTCTTATCATTTGAGATTGGTGGAACTGTTATAATTTTTCTGCTTTAATGTAGTTGTTTTTTGATCCGTTAAAATGGATGGATAGTTGTTCTCTGGATGCATATCCTTCGAGATTTCTTCTCTTTATAAAGAACGATGCTTTGATTCAGTATGTTTAAATTGTTCGGTAGTGAGATAAGATAAGTAGCCGTGATGCCCATTTCTCGGGGGAGACATGAGTTGAGGAACTCATGTCCTTTCTTAATAGCCTTTAGTGATGCTCTTCGTATCTCCATGAAGGTGATAGGAGTGCTTGGGGATCGAAGGCCAAGTGAAGCTTCGACATAATCTTTTGACACATTCCTTATTGACATTAATGCTGTTTTGAGCAATACATTCTTGGTCTCCTGTGGTGTGGTGCAGGGTAAGGTTTTTGGCTTGCGACAAGCTCACTGAAAGAGGTTATGATTTGGATCGATGTTTTTCCTTGTTTTGGGACAAAACATCCTGCACATTTCTTAGCTAATAATTTCACATATTGTCTTGGTATTTTGATGAGTTCATTTTTCTCCCCACTTCCATTTGGCCTTTTCCCTTGTAAAATGGAATAAATTCTTGATTTTCAAGAAGAATCATATTCATAGTTTTGCTTTGAGTACGTAAGATGTTGCAATAACCAAACAAAGTTCTAATAAATTTTCAGCTTCTCTACCAACAAGAGCTATATTGGATAAAGAGTGACATTAGGCTACGCTTCCAGGGTGACAAAACTTTATGCACTTTATCAAGGGAAAAAAAGGCATAACAATGAAACCATTTCATCATCATCAATCTTTTTCATAGCCCAAATACTTTAAAGAAGATACGACTAATTTGAATGATGCCCTGTAGCCTTTTAAACATCCTGTAAGCTTATGCAAGTTCAATATTTTTGTTGGAGACAGATCATGCATGACTTTTTTCCCCAAAAAACTCGTGAATTTATATTTGATAGTTGCTGGTAAAGACAGTGATTTTTTTTTTTTGGTTTTTCCAACATTCCACTCAGCAATGCAAATAGAGATATATCAAGTGTAGGTCATGATAATTAAACTTCTACCTGATGGAGAATTGATGTTTTATCTTGCTTTTGTCCTCAGTGCTGGTTGAAAAAACAGAATGATGTCTTATTTCCTGCTCTGCAAGAGTCCGGGGAAAGGGTTATTTGGACTTCTGGTCTCATTTTTGGAAAAGGAGAGGTAAGTTTTGAAAGTTCAGAGTATTTGTAATATAGGCATTCTCTGTTAAACTTCCTTAGCTACATTATACAATCTTCATGCATTTTATGATCCTACCATTGCTATTGTAATACTTTGATTCAGATCCCATATTCTTGACAGTGTAATTGTATTGTGCTTGCCAATTTGAGGAAACGTACTATGAACTTTCTAATTTTCTTTATGGTTCATTTAGTTCTCATAGAGCCTAGACTTGGTTGTTGTATAAATTTAGATTCACAAACTCAGTGCAACCCAAGTTTCATGCGGCAACATTAAGGGGTAGAAGTAGTGATATGTGGTCCCTCTGTCCAGTTTGTAGATGTACTTAACTCCATAGCCTGAGATCATCTCAGGCAGAATAGGATTAGTGTGAAAGAGCACAAATAAATGCCAAAACATAATTCTCTTAAATGAGCCCATGAAAGGGTAGAGGCCTATCCTTGGTGGCAGATAAGCCTCATCTGATCTTCATAGAAGTAATTAAAGGCTGAAAATGGCTTCAAGAGGAAGAAAATTTGGGAAAGGGCTATCAATATGTGAATATGTGAACTACCAACAACCAAGTACTACGGAATTCATACAAGACAAGGCATGATTATTGTAACAGAAATTCCATATCTAATATATCATGGTTTGATAATGTTTGCATGGTCTCAAACCAACAATTATGGCTCTGGTACCATTAAAAATGTAGAACAAATGTCCAAGCATGCCCAGGGAGTGTAATACCATATTAAGCTGCATGTATATAATCTATGGACAAGTCCATAATAAGCATAAAAGAACACATCAGTGAACAACATAATAAACTAGCTAATGTGTAAATGTCGATCGTATGTTCTCTCATTACCAGTTACTGTTGAAGATGCAGTGATGCTTGGAAAATTTTACATTTAATCCAGTTAAACCTCCAACTTATTAAATGACTGATAACTGATATGACCAAATGTTAGCAAATTGATTAGGGATGCAAATGCTCCAAGGTGAGCTGAGTATTAAGCATCTAGGTTCAGTTCATTATGTGAAAGAGGTATTCATTCTTGATCTGATTTAGAGCTGAGCTTGATATCAACCCATGCTGAGCTTTCTTTTCCTTTTTCTTTTCTTCTCCCCCCTATATGGTAAGTGTTTAGGGTTGGCTTGTTTACGAGTGCCTCTCATCAAAGGGCTTCTCCTGTGTACTCCCTCTCTTTCTCCATGTGCATGTTTTCTATATGAAAAATGAATTGGCCACTTCCCCCAGGAGTTATAAATGATGTTAAAGTTTAGCTTTTTTTCCTAGTTGAATGAGCTCAATCAAGCCTGCTATTAGGCTGATACTGGGCTGTTGATGAACAACTCAATTCATTTTGCAGTGTACCATGTAAAATTTTCCACAGGGACAGCAAATTCAATTACAGAGTGTAGAATGGAATACCCTGCAAAAAAATTGCAACATTTTGGATTTTTGTGCTTTATTTCTACTTATTTTTTTAATATAATTTAAGATAGGAGTCAGTGTGATTCAGTAAATGCTGCTACACTCTTCACCTAGTACTAAATCCTTTTAGATTGTTGGTTATAGTTGAACAGTTTAGTCCATAGATCCCCAAAGGCTCCCACAAAAAATGCCAAAAAATAAAGTGGTTGTTTTGAAGTTGGGACTTTAGTATGTTGCCTATATGTCATATAGAAGATTAGAGTGTAAGCATATGTCTCACTACTGATTGTCCTTTCCCTCTATAGTTGAAAAAGCTTCTAATCATTACATTATTGAAACTGTTTAATTTTTTTTTCCTTGAGCAAACTGTATTGTTTAAATTAGTTGATATGTTTTAACATTTTGTTATGCTAGCATTTATCTTATTATTTTCCTACTTTTTCTTTCTGAATAAAAATGCCTAATTCTGCAAGAAGAATTCTTTAGTAAATCAGTAATTTGCTATTACGTATGATATTGCAGCGAACATAAAGAATTTACAAGCTATCTGATTGTTGAGTTGATTACTTACTATATAATTGCAGAAGTAGCAAATTCTCATAACTTGCTTTTCTTTTTCTCGTGTAGGGCATTGTCGGCTTCGAAACAGATAATGGAACTCTTCATATCAAAGTAAGTGCTAGTTATCCTAAATATTCATATTTGACAAAACCTCTTTGCAGATATTTCTTAATGGAATGACTTGTCTTCTCAATTGTCACATATAGAAAAATATGTTCATGACCATCCATAGGATGTTAGTGCCTTTGCCAGCTTAACTATTCTGATCAATAATTGTTTATCTATCCTTGTGTTTTACCTTTATGGCCTGTTCTTTGGTGGGTACAAAATTTATTTAGGAATCTATATTTTCCTAGGTAAATATTTTTCAAGTAACATTTAGACAAGAAAATAATTTATCCATATTCTTTTACGCATGAGAAAGTGGCTTCGAAATATGTTACCCATATTCTTTTGCATTACTACTTTCCTAGGTAAGTTGCTAAAATTTATCCATATTTCTCATTATACTCTTTATGCTTTTTAGGTTTGAAGAAAGTGGACAACTGAGTTATTGGGCATTGAATGTTGAAGGCATCGGAAATGAGGATGAGGCATCTTAGGAATAAAATTAAATGTTTACTTTACTGACTGATGGGAAAATGATTTAGCTTCTCCTAGGTGGATAAGATTTTTCCTCGTTTCATGGGCAAATGCTACCCATAGGAAAGTAACTTATCCATCTTGAAAAGCATGAGGATATGGGTAAGTTGGTAAATAGAAAATTTGACCAACTTTCCCATAATATTTACACACCAAAGAACGGGCCCTTAGTATTTTGTTTAATCTTAGTTTTTCTATTAGTCTGTCTTAGTTAATCTAGTTAATTTCATTTATTTGCTTTACCTGTATTTTAGCTCAAGACATCTCTGTTTCAATGATATTGCCTTAGGTGTCATTCTTTTGATTATTTGAAGTGATAATTTTGAGAAACGTAGGGATATCTACGATTGCTTTTGGGAAAAACTCATTATAAGCATTGGCAATTTCTTATTATTTATTTTGATTGATAAGATGTTTCTATAAAAGATGGCAAGGTTAGGAATAAAACTTTCATAGGAGCATATAGGTTGGTTTAAGTAGCTAATGTAGTAGATATTTAAGATGTGACAGATGTGATTAGACACAAAATTATCATTATTCTAATTTATGAAGGTGAAAGAGATTTCCATAGTATTACCAGTTATCGAGTAACTCAAATCTTTGAGCCATTTCATTTTAGTAACAAACAGGCTTTGATATAGAAGCTACCACCTGCAATCTTTGGTGACAAAAGAAAGGACAGTGCATGTTAGTGAGAAACAAGCCTTTAGAGTAGCAGTTACCACCTGCAGTTTAGAGTAGCAGTTACCACTTGCAGTCCTTTTGTGACAAAAGGATCTTCCTTCCTTTCTTTTTCCGTACTTATCTATTATGATTATCCATCACTAGGAGAAAGCAAACACATTAACTTCTTATCAAAAATGGTAAAACATTCTGCCAATGGAAGGACCCAAGTTGACTTTCAAATCTCCACCTTGTAGCATGGTAGATCTTGTATGCACCAAAAGATGTGTTTTTAAAATGGATATGTGCCACACATCTGTCAACCTCTTTTGTTACTGTCATATGTCTTGAGTGCATCTATCTATAGTCTGAGATACCATATTTACCACAAAAGGACCATTTCTTTTAAAGTATACTTGTTTGTTCATTGTTACATTTTAATATGGGTAGGTGAACCCCATTTCTCTGGTCTGGGTGTTCTGTTAGCTTGATGACTTCCATTTTGTTCAAAGGTGACAAAGTCATTCTATGTGGTGTCAATTTCTAGCACTTCTGGTAAAAGATTTATATTTTAAGGTCAAGTAATGCTCTGAGAACCTGTGGTGCTTCATTCACCACTTTTCTTCTCTTGTTTGGACTCTTTGGAAAAAATGTTGACAACATTTTTCATTCCCTCAGTTTCTATGAATCTGAATCTTGTGATATCATGGAAGCTCAAAAGACGGATATATTTAGTGAACCATGTTCATCTACTGGCCAAGTTGTTATATTACCACTTCCACCTCACAATTTTAACTTTTCAAGTGCATGTGCTGCAGGCACTTAGAACAATGTTCCTTCCATTTTAAATATCGTCTTGGCTTTTTTTTTTATTTGTTCTTCACTGTCGTCAACATTAGTTTCTGAATATAAGCACTGTGACTGCTTTGGCTATCCATGTACATTCTCTGATAGTTTAAATGGATGCAGCTATTCCCTGACTGTGCTCCACTTTCTGTGGCTTATATTGTTGAGCTGTTGCGGTTGCGTCTCTGCGATGGTTGCCAAATTCATCGAGCTGAAGGACGAGGCCAATATTGGGATTCTGAAGGGAACCACATAGCAGATGTAAGAATACTCACACATCTCTTTAGCATTTGAGTTTTTCTCCCTCGTGTTAGAAGTTCATTACACAAGGTATAAGATCTTTGTTGAAGTGGATGGGAACAGATTTTTGACCATATAACTGAGTCATGTAATGTGACATAGTATCCTTGTCATGCAATTTGCTTCTTGGTTCACCTGATATAATGTAAATCCATACATTAAAAGAGATTATAAAAGGTGATATTTAGGTTGCTATTGCATGACGTGGGCTAGTTCAGCTTTTTCCTCCATGCAGCATGGTTGGAAAGGAGGGCCTATCTTGGCAGAGAGAAATAAGATAACCTATTTGGTCTTACAAGCGAAATTAAGAAACTGCTCTGGAAATGCTCTTCAGCTCAATTTATAAACTAATTTTAACTTCGACCGAGCAATTTTATTTGTCATGCCAATAGCAATTGGTTCATTAAATTTTAAAAATAAAATGTCAACCATGATTTTTCGATACAATCGAGCAATTTTCTAATCTTCAAGGTTAAAATTGATCCCTATCTAATTTATTAGGATAAATCTGTGAGCAACTCTAAAAAGATAGAGTTTTTTAAGTGAAGCATTGGACAGAACCTAGGTCTAACAAGCTATACATACACTGAGGCCCTATTTGGGATTGCTGCACGTAGTAGAGCTTTCACTATTTGAGCTCTTAATGTATAATATAATAATATTATAGTATATATTACAATATGATTATAATGTTATTAATATCATATATTAATACTATTAATGTATATTTTATATATTCTATTAGAATTATAACATTATTATAATATAATATGGTGTAATGTAACCATATTTTCCTAATGTTATGTTATATTATATTGTTATCATAGTGTATGTTATTATAATGTATTATTAATTTAAAAAATATTTTTATATTCAATCTAAATAATATATTAAATATACAATTTTTTTATGGGTGATTACCAAGTAACAAAGAATATTACGAGGGTAAAATTCAAAATCCTTAATTGTACAATAAAAGACACAAACTTAAATGATTATGGCAATAAAAGTATTTTAAGTTAACTTTAAAAGGTTTCCTTTGCAAGACTCGAACCCAGGTCTCTTGGGTAAGTTTTTTGAAAATAGCTTCTTGACACATCTCAAGTAGACCTTTTGCTCAAAAGCTCCAAATTGGAGATTTTCTCTAGTTGACTTCTTTCAGTTTTTAGAGGAAGTGGAAAGCTGCTTCAAATTTTTACCAAACACATCAAAATCATCCAGAAAAGCTTCTAGCCCTCTAAAAAGTGCTTTTTGGCCCTTCAAAAGCAATACCAAATGGGGTGTAAATGCTAGATGGGAGGTTATCAGTTTCACTTTCTAAGGCCTTGTTTGGTTGCAAAATAAGGTGGAATAAACTCCTTAAGCTTGCCTTGACCTATTTTATCTATTCTTGCTAAACACACCTTGAAAAAAGCCACTTTTTGCCATGAATAGAGTAGGCATTTTGAAATGTTGATAGCATTCATTTTTCTTTTTATTTTAAAGCAAACTATTTGACCCAATAGGGTGAAATGGTTCACTCCAGGTTAAAGTGAGCTAGGTATAGTTTAGCTCATTTATTTTGATCCAACTTATTCAGCAACCAAACAGGGCCTAAAAGGTCAGCAATTTGCTCATTTCCTTACTACCTCTCAGGAATTTATAATTCACTAAGTTTCTTTTCTTGCCTGTTCTTCTGTTCTGCCTCCAATTTCCTTGCCACCGTTATAAAAATTAAAATAGGTTCGAAGTTGTTAGTGATTTTGTCACAGTTTTCACAACAAATTTTGTTAGTGTAATAGAAATTTTTATCATGTAGTGCTGATTTTGCACCCATAAAACTTCACCTTGAAGTGCTTTTTCTGCTGAAACGAGAAAAATAAAACCCTTATGAGGTAATCTTCATCACGCCAAAACATGATCTGATCCTGAGGTTCAATCTCAAGATTGCTGCTAATATGACGTGTTGGTTAGATCCATATATGTTCTACAAGGCCAAGTCAATCATCATTTACTTGAGATATTTTAAACAATTCTTATCAATATCCAGTCAAGGAATCTGACTTCCCTTACCAATCCCATCTGGCACGAAAAAATTATTCTGCTTGTATCCAACCAGTTTCATGACAAACACTCAGCACCTGTAGCAACAGGATAAGTTCTTGATAAGCATATCTTAAGGAGTACATGAATCATTTTTTTGCAATTTAGTCCAGGATGGAGTTAGTAATTTAAAAATCCATATCACTGCAGATTCTTGCAATGATCAATTAATACTGGTAATGGGAAGTACTGCCTGACTAGATGGTTCTTCTGCCAAAGCTATCATAACCAGCATCTCTAGAACTTGCATGGAATGGCCCACTTGCCTGAGCCACGGTTGCCTGGAGGATTTTTAGCCCCTTTCTCAAGCTCTTAATGCTGAAACTTCATCACCAAAGTCTCAATACAATTGGTTTATGAAGTTCAAGGCCCACATTTTGTTGAGATTTAAATCAACAGTGACATCATCACTGCTTGTGAGCATAAAAACCCAGAAGATAAATGTATCTTAAATAACTGCCATGGGTCTATTTCTTCAATGATCGTTGAATGAAACTTATCTCGAGCATACATTACCTATCTCTTCATAGTCTCCTCAAAGCCCTAAGCCCCTGCATTTGCTGGGTTCTACAGCTATCTAATTTGGATTTTGATCCATTTTTTATCTCCAATCCTGCATCTGATTTGCAGTTGTGGTTTGAAGTATCCAGTTGCCTGTTTTGAGCGCCTTCTCTATCTCACTTTTATCTATTCACTTCCTTTTTACTCCCTTTACCACTCAGCTAGCCATGACAACATTTACAAATACAAAATGTCTACAAACTTAATATTGTGATATCAGCAGAATGCTTGAAAGTCATATTATTTGATGTCTAGAGATTCTGTTGCTGATATTGTCATTCTGGATACTCAAATGGATGGCTCCCAATGAACAACATGCTATTCTTGGTGGTTCTCATGTATATCTTGTTTTGTTATTGCAATTTGCTTATTTCAGATCTACATTGTCAGTTTCAGCATGGAATCTTCATTCCCATATTGTGTTGCCTCTCAAGTCAGTCCCATGCAGCACTTACCGCTTGTTTATTCACACAGTAAACTCCTATATGCAGTTCTCTTCTCTACCTCGAGTATTTCATGTTTGTTCACACATGCTAGCCTGCTAAAGGTGTTCATTCTGAAGTCTGTTTTCCCCCCGCACTAATGATTCTCTCTTATGAACTATGCAGGCTTCTTTTGGCCCTCCTTATGCAATGATTCAAGGAACACTGGAAGCGGGGGGACTCTCGTTCAAAAAGATACCAGCGGAGGTATGTCCCACGATAAGGAGGGGATCGGTTGCATGGGTTGGTTCAGGCCCGGAGTTCTTCATCAGCCTAGCAAATCATGATGAGTGGCAAGGAGCATACACGGTTTTTGGTTCTGTTCTGCCTGAAGACATGGAGATAGCAGAGAAAATAGCAATCCTCCCAACCAAGCCAGATGTCTGGAATAACATTAACGTCTCAGTGTTGGAGAAACCTGTGCGTTTCAGGCTCAAAAGAATCACAAACAGCCATGGTCATCTCAACCTCAATGGAAATTCAAACTCTGGTTCAAGGGAGTCTTAGTTACCTGTAAACTTGTCTGGCGTTGATTCACTTGCTAGCTCTAAGGAGTTGTATTCCTGGCCCTACCGATCTCATTTGGCTCTTGATGTATACTTGTTTTTTTGTTTGTGTACTACAGACTGAAATGGGATGGGCTCCTCTGTTAAGCATATAGAGCACCAATAGAAGTTTATAAAGAAAAAGGAGAGAGAATGGAAAAAGGCAGGAGCAACTCCTTTTCTGCATATTGTTTTTGGTAGCTGTTCTCTCTATCTCCACCCCCAACTTTGTGGTTGCACAGCTTGCGTGCATAACTATTTGATCTTCCTGTCTTTTAAATACATAACATCAGATGCGGGATTTTTGTTTTAGGGTAACTGGTAATTTTTTAAAAACAGACCTTTTTCCCAATTACCTAAATAAATATTTGTTACAATATATCCAACTAGTATGGTGGAATACTTATTTTTTTTGCAACCCAGTTATGTTGTTCTGGAGAACATCACACATCCCCGGTGGCCTCCATGCATGTTATGCACTATGTGGAAACCAATGACAGCCGACTAGATGCAGGCGCCTACATGCGTAACTTACCCTTTGTAAAAAATATCTTTCTCGATACCCATTCTGTTTTTAACGACGAATAACAAATCACATCTTCATTCAGCTTACATTCAAGAAAGACTTTTGATACTAGAATTCTTATCACATGGCATAATCAATTTAACGTTTTCATGATTTACGATGTTCAACATGCGTATAATTGGATACAAAATTTCAAATTTTTCAAAAATTTGAAACCACAAACTCTTTTCAAGCCCAAAAGACTTCGTATAACTTGCATGGAAACGCTCAGCAACCGTTGGTTGGATAGCTCACCATTTTCATTTCTGTGTGATAATATGCTAGTAAGTAGATCATTCAGCTTTGCCTTTTTTTTTTTTATTAATAAAATCACAATTTACATCCGGCTAGAAGAACTACACCATAAGATTATGTTTGGTGCATTACGAGATAGTGATAATCTAAATTATCTAGTAATCTAAATAGAATACTAGTAATATTAATTACTATATTTAGTACATATAGCTAATATTGCAGTAAAATTACTGAGAATCTTAATTGACATATTTGATATAACAATCAGATTACTGATAATATAATATTAAATTTTTAAAATATTTTTAAATCAAATTTATTAAAAATTATATTCAATATACAAAATATAAATATATATTATAAAAATATATATATTATATTATATTATGATATGATATTATTATAATATTATTATAATATATTATTATTATATTATCATATATTATAATATTATAATATTATTATCATATATTATATATTTTTTATTTTTATGTTTATTATATTATTTTTTATTTTTTTATGTATTTTATTTTTTTTATTTTATATAATAATAAATTATTAATATTTTAAATAATATAATATTATTTATATTATTTATTATTATATATTTATTATAGTTTTTTCGTCCTTCTTCTTCCCCCACATGCCTTCTGCGGCCGCCTCCATCACCGCCCGCACTGTTGCCTTTACTCACCCCACCGGTCCCCACATCCCACCCCCTGTGCTGCCCCTTAGCCACCCGCATCTTCCCTCAGCCGCCTGCACTGCCTCTAAGCCACCCACACCGCCTCCCCAAGCTGCTGCTCCGCGCCTCTGGCACTGCACTCCACTTCCTCGATTTCCCGCGCCGCCTCCAGTTGCATCTCGTTCCTCGACGGTGGAGATCGGTGGTAGGTGGCGGTAAGAAAAAGAAGAGAAAGTTCGATGGAAGGCCGGAAGGAATGGGGGGCCAGAGCAAGCGAGCTAGCAAGGGGAGGCCAGAGGGGAGGGGGCCATCACGGGTGGGCCGGTGAGAGGAGGCCAAAGGAGGGGGGCTATTGTAGGCTGGCCGATGAGGGGAGGCTGAAGCAGGCGAGCAAACGAGGGGAGGCTGTCGTGGGCGGTCGCTGAGAGGGGAGGGGGTTTATCAAGGAAGGGCGGGCGAGGGTAGGTCGAGGGAGGGGGCAGTCACAGATGGGCTGGGAGGGAGGTCGTGCGGGGGGTTCGTCGGGGGGAAGGGTTTGTCAAGGGGCGGGCAAGTGAGAGGAGGCCGGAGGGGAGGGGGGCCGTCGTGGGCGGGCTTGCAAGGGAAGGTCGTTGTGGGCAATCGCCGAGAAAAGGAGGGGGTTGTTGCGAGCGGGCCGGTAAGGGGAGGTCGTTGTGGATGATTGCCAAGGAGGGGAGGGGGGCGATCACGGGCAGGTCGAGAAAGAAAAATTTCGATCTCTATATTAATCGATCGTAAAATTCAAATATATTTTAAATATTTCTATCAAAGTATAATATTATTAAATTATCAAATATTTAATAATATAGATAGTCATCTTTTGTTTTTGATAATTTAGATTATCTCTCATAAGATAATCTCGATTACCTGACATCTGGATTACCAACTTAAAAAATATACCAAACGTGATAATCTAATGAAATCTTTTTAAATCTGTTTACCAAATGCAATTTAAAGGAACGTTCTTTTATAGATAAAATATTTATCTTAAAATTTATACTTATATATTTTAAATAAATATTTTTTAAATAATATTTAGATAGAAAAATTATTTATCTATATTTTTTTATGTATGAAAAAGTTGCTCCAAAATCTGTAACCCATTACATTAAGTTGTTAAAATTTATTCATATTTCTTATAATACCTCTTATAATTTTTAAATTTAAAAAAATATAAATATAAATAAATTAATTAATAAAAAATAGATTAACTTTTTTTTTTATAATATTTATCTATAAAAAAATCAGCCTGAAAAAAAAAACTTTTATCCTTCCGCGTGATGAATACCAGTCCATGCATGCTGCAGCCGTCAATGGGCAACCAGCGCTCTACCCGTTCCACGGCTCCACTCCCTCCCTCCCATCCCCTTCTCTTGGACCAGAATAAAGTTATTCAAGCAGGAATGGTAGAAGAATAAAGTTAATTCAACAAAGAATAGCAGGAGGAGGATAAAAGAACAAGAAGAATAGAACAGAGAAGAAGAAGATGCTCCCTTTCCAGGAGCAAATAATCTTGGACCTCCTGGAGGACCCCAATGGTGGCCTCGTAGTCCTCTCCTCCGGCCTCTCCCTCCCCTCCCTCGTCGCCTCCCTCCTCCTCCTCCACCATCCCTCTCAAGGCTCCCTCCTCATCCTCTCCGCCTCCGACTCTCAGAAATCCACCATCATCCGCTCCCTCCGCCGCCTCCATCACGCCGATTCCACCCCCAACCCTAACCCTAGTTCCGATCCTCCTCTCCCCTCCGACATCCCTGGCGATCTCCCGTCCCACCACCGCACCGCTCTCTACTCCTCCGGCGCCGCCCTCTTCGTCACCCCGCGCATCCTCATCGCCGACCTCCTCACCTCCCGCGTGCCCCCCTCCGCTGTCGCCAGCCTTCTCGTTCTCAACGCCCACCGCCTTTCCGATACCTCCACCGAGGCCTTCATCGCCCGTGTCCTCCGCTCCCTCTCCCGCTCCGCCACCGTCCGCGCTATCTCCGACCGCGCCCACGCCATGGTCGCCGGCTTCGCCAAGGCCGAGCGCATCCTCAAGTGCCTCTTCATCCGCCGCCTCCACCTCTGGCCCCGCTTCCACGTGCAGGTCTCCGCCGACCTCGAGCGCAACCCACCGAAGGTCGTTGATGTAAGGGTTCCGATGACCCCTGCCATGAAGGGGATCCAGACCGCCGTGCTCGAGGCGATGGACGCTTGCCTCAAGGAGCTGAGGAGAACCAACAAGGTTGATGTCGAGGACCTCACGGTCGAGAAAGGATTGTTCAAGTCATTCGATGAGATTGTGAGGATGCAGCTCGACCCCATCTGGCACACCATTGGCAAGAAGACCAAGCAGCTGGTCAGCGATCTCAAGACCCTGAGGAAACTGTTAGATTATCTCGTCAGGTAACATAATTTATTTCCCTTCTTTTTTATGTAAAGATTATGGCTTTAAAAAAATTTTGTTGGTTTGAAATAAAAAGGTTTCTTCCCCCACTCTTGAGTGAACTTTTGATTTTAAATGTTGCCAATGTTGATTTCTGAGTTCTGGTTCCTGGCAATTGTAACTAGGTATGATGCTGTGACTTATTTGAAGTATTTGGATACACTGAGAGTGTCGGAAGGAGTTAGGTCGGTTTGGATTTTTGCTGACTCAAGCCCTAGGATATTTGAGCTTGCAAAGAAGCGCGTTTACCAGGTGGTCCGAGCAGATGGTTTGAAAATTAATACAGATGGTAAGAGTGCCGCAAGCAAGAAGAGGAGAGCAAATGATGATCACAAAAGGGAGAAACAAAATGGTAGGTGTTTGCTGACACACTCGTTTCTTCTTTGCCAATGTCATTCAAATATACAATGTTGTGTATCAGTGAAAAAATGAATTCCCAAATTCATTCCTTCCAAGAAAACTGGTTCAATGAAACTCTAGTTGATCAAAATACGTGAGACATCATTCTGTTTTATGGATTTGTATTTCCTCAGAAAGTGGAGCTTCTCTTTCTAATGAGGCCGATGGTGGGAGGATGGAGTCAAATGTGGGTGTGGTGTTAGATGAAGTTTTAGAAGAAGCGCCAAAATGGAAGGTGTTACGTGTGAGTGAGTGAGTTCCATTGCTTTTCTTTAAAAATATCTTGGCTTCAATCTGTCTTTTGACTTATTAAGGAAGTAGTTGGGGGGAATTTTTTACATCTTGTATTGGTAGGATGTTTCATCTTTATGAAAAGAAATAGATTTTGCTCAAGTAAATCGCTTAAATCTTTAATGCATTTGCCCTATTTTTTGTATATATCTCTTGTAATTTGTTAAGCAGGTGCTATTTTCTTTAAAATTGTTGAAGTCAGCTCATTCTTGGATCATATCAGCATATTTAGTTCCTTAAAGTATGACCTTGTCTTATTAAACTTAGGTATACTTGAAACTTCTAACAACAATCACCTGAGGGAGTGCTGTGATCGCTTAAGATACAAAGCATATGGACTTAGCTTTAGATTTTCATGCTAAAATATTGCATTGTGAATGAAATTTGTGAAGTTATTGTTAAATAAATGGTTTATTTTTCTCAGCAAGCATTTTAAGTATTGTTTCACGTAATTTTGGAATCATCTTTCATACTATGTTTATCCTTAATTCTTTGTTCCTTCTTCAACTTGCTCATTATCTTTATTGTTTAGCAGATCATTGTCCTACAGATGGATATTGTGAAATTAAATACTAATCAATGTCCATAAGACCTCTAAGATCCATGAAAATTGTGTCGGTATTGCCTTGTATGGAATGAACAAAATGCTAGTCCTTGTGAATATGTATAGCTTGTCAAGCTTAAAATTTTACTCTGAACTTTATAATCTTGCAAATGAAGTAATGAATGATTTTCTAGTGGAAGGGTCCTCTTGTTAGAATAATATTTTAAAAACAGTTATTATTAACAGATGCACAACGGGCATGATTGATGATGAAATTTTAAAAAATGTTAATATTCAAAGAAATGTTGTCTTCATCTAAGTTGAAACAATACCTTATCTCCGAAATTCTAATGCTAGCCCTGGAAGAATAAATAATGAACTCCAATTATCTGTTCTTAGTTTTGCAAGATCAACAAACAAAGAAATTCAGAGGTGCTGATCTGAAGATCTGGCACTTGCCAATTAAACTGAAGTTGTTTGAGAATGAAAAATGATTTGAATATCTATACAAATATTTATGTGTAACATTGATGCTTTCTTCTGTTTAGAGGTCACATGTTTCAGTCTTGTTTCAGAATGTGACAAAAGCAACTAAGATCATGACATAATTACTGCAGGAATTGCTGGAAGAGATAGAAGAAGAACGCAGAAAAGAAACTCAGTCCAGAGAAGGACAACTTATGGTTGAAGATGGAAGGGATGATAGCAACTTTGTCTTGGTAGCTTGTAAAGATGAACGGTCATGCTTGCAGTTGGAAGATTGCGTCTTTAAAGGCCCAAATCAGGTGTCTCTCCATAGCTTTGAACTTATTTTGTTAGTTTGTTTTGGTTGTCAACATAGTCAACCCTTAGCAGTGCCCAGTGTGTAGTTTGGCTATCTTTTTCCCCTCATACTCAAGTTTGCTTCCCTCAGTATTCTATATTCTTCCTCCTTTCACTCTTCAGGAGTTCTCTTGAATAATTTGCACGGGTTTTAATTTCACCTATAGGTTCCATGGCTTTATATGGACTTATTATTGGCACCAAGGCTGCTTCCAATTATTATGTATTACATTTATTCTTATTACATTATGAAGTTTCATTTGGGTACAATCTGCAAAATAAAGACTACATTCCCCTTTTAATATCTTCCAGTTAATTGGCGTATTATCTATGTTTGTCTTTTTTAGTTGGATTTCGTTGCACATTCAAATTAAATGGTTGGTTTTGTTATTTAAGAGAAGATTTGTAGATACAAGGACTATCTTGCCTCCATCTTCCATCAGGGTACAAGTCTATTTTTCATTTGACAGGTCATGCGAGAAGAGTGGGAGAAGTACTTGCTGGGCAAGGCTCAGTTGCAGGGCTTACAGAAACGCAACAGAAAAAGGTCTCAGGAGCCTAAAGGCTTTGGTTTACTTGATGGTGTGGTTGCTAGTGGATCTGGTGAGAGTGCACAACCTAGCAGCATATCCAAGCTCGAGAATGATGCTCTGTTAGCAGCAGCATCAGAGATTAGCAATTTGGTTAAAGAAGTAATAGATGTTGGGAATGATTCTCGACCTCAAACAAGAAGAAAGGGGTCTGGAAAAGGAAGAGGGAAAAGGAGACCGAGTAAAGTTGTGGCAAAGGTGCAAGTTTCTGGAAAGAAAAGTGAAAAGCCAGCAGAAAATAAAATAGTTGACAATGCCAGTTTAGAAAAGGGAGAACAACAAGATGAAACTGATAGTTTAATGAAAAAACAAGGTGAAACTGATGCAAAATCATCAGGGGGTTTTCAGGAGGTGGCTCTAAAATGTGCATCAGATGGTAAAAGTGTTCTTCAAAGGCATAGACAAGAGTCTGCTACTGCAGAGTTTACTGATGCTAAACCACTTCCACCGGTGCAATTTTATGCACTTGACAGTGACCAGCGTATACTTGAAGTCTGGAAGCCTTCTGTAATTATTGTGTATCATCCAGATATGACCTTTGTTAGAGAAATTGAAATTTATAAAGCTGACAATCCATCAAGAAATTTGAAAGTTTATTTTCTGTTTTATGAAGACTCCACTGAGGTGCAAAAGTTCGAGGCAAGCATACGCAGGGAAAATGGTGCATTTGAAACTTTGATTAGGCAGAAGTCCCTGATGATGATTCCTGTTGATCAGGCATGATTTCCAACCACCATTCTTCCCATGTTATTAGTATTATTAAGCTGTAAAAGCTTTTCTTTTTCTTTTCCCTTTTTTTGAATTTCTATTCATATTGTTCATGCTTCATTGTTTTCAGACTGGTATTAACTTAAATATTCTTGTGAACACAATGGCTATATGAGTTTGTGTGGTTTATAACTTGGTGATAGTGCTTATGAGCTGTCCGCTATGCTGTGATATTTATTTTATATATAGAGTAAATGGACCTAAACATGTACAGCTTACTGGTAAAATTCTTTTCACTCAGTCTTCCCCCTATTTATCATTTCTGTTTTGATCTTAAAAATACTTGTAGACCTTTGTATAACATGAACCATCCTGCATCTCTGAATTTTAAAGTATTGGACTGTTGCTTTTTGTGATTCAGATGTACTGGATTTATGTTCGTCTTGATTCTGGATTGCATATTTTCATTTTCTGTGGAATCTCCTTTAGTTTTTTAAATTCTTGGACCCTCAAATAGTTTATACTCTCTTTAACTTCCTTTGCTCCTAAATTCACTTTTTTTTCTAATCTTCGCTTCTCTTCCCTGAACTATTTCTTTTTTAATATTTTATGACCAGATATTGTTTGATGAATAACAAAATTAATTTTTGATTGAATTTTAGAGAAGAGAAGAGTTTTTTTTTTAAAAAAAAACCTTAAATTCTTCCTGGTCAGTCCAGTGTGCTACTCAAGCTTTGAGTTTAGGTACCAGTATCTCTGGACAGGAGACTGTTCTACCTTTTCTTTTCCCTCTTGCAATCATGATTCTTCATCTAATTGCTATTTAGTTATTTTCTTCATGTTTACAATTGTGTATTTGATGTTTCATATTCGTTATTTCAGTCTGCTGCAAGTTCCTGATTGCCTAATGGTGAAAAAAATGTTTGAATGGACTTTTTTTTAAAAATTCTTTGAATACTCCTTACTCCCAGTTATATTGCATTTCACTTTGCCCAGGATGGACGATGCATTGGACCTAATGCTTCTAATGAGCCACAGTCAACTATTTCTCAGAACTCAGTTACTAGAAAGGCAGGTGGGGTAAAGCCAAAGGAGAAAGAAATGCAGGTATCTGCTGTGAGGAACCAAGATAGTTCTCAAGTACTTCCATTCAAGGATGTATCTGATGTAAGTGTTATTGCAGGTTATAGTGGATATGAGGGAGTTCATGAGCAGTCTTCCTAATGTTCTCCACCAGAAGGGCATGCGAATTATACCTGTTACTTTGGAAGTTGGGGATTATGTACTTTCACCTTTGATTTGTGTTGAAAGAAAAAGTATTTCAGATTTATTCCAAAGCTTTGCGTCAGGCCGTCTCTATCATCAGGTGGAAACAATGGTCCGTTACTATAGGATACCTGTGCTTCTAATCGAATTTTCACAGGACAAGAGTTTCTCTTTGCAGGTATTGTGTCATTGGCCTTAATTTTGTGCCATTTTTCTAAGAATGTTGGATCTTGTATATAGTTTGGGAGCTTTAATTTTTATCTATTTGATTTGAAAGAGTATCGTCGTTACAAGTTGCCTGAACCCTTGTCTTTCTGCTATTATTCTTATTTTACTTTTTTTTTTGGGTTATAGCTAATTTCACTAGTATTAAGAGCAAGGATTTAGGTCCCAGCAGGTTGTCCTGTGGGACACCGAGATGAGATACCATCCCATGTGTTAGGACATGACCGTCCTGCCAACATCTCAGCATTCCAATTGAGACATTTTGGGATATCTCCTGTCCCAAGTATCGAGACGGAGCGGGACAGCGGTGCGTCTCATCCCATGAGAAAATTAGGATAGCCCATCTCATGGGATTTAAAACCCTAATTGCGAGTTTGGTGAAATAAAACTTTAGCTTTTGACTGTTGCCAAAACATCTTATATATAATTTTTGTACTTATAATGACCAAAATATTATTATCTAGGCTACTTAGATAAATATAGTCTTTTGGGTGAGTGGATTAACTTGTTCATGTGATATTGCAGTCTGCAAGTGAAATTGGTGATGATGTTTCACCAACCAGCATAATTTCAAAGCTTTCACTTCTTGTTCTGCACTTCCCTCGCCTGCGCCTTGTCTGGTCTCGGAGCGTGCATGCAACAGCAGAAATATTTGCATCATTCAAAGCAAACCAGGATGAACCAGATGAGAGCAAGGCAATTAGAGTAGGTGTGCCATCAGAAGATGGCATCGTGGAAGATGATATAAGGTAAAAGACATTATGCAAGGTAGACCTTTGTTGAATCATCTAGGTTGTGTCTTATGTTGGTATGACAAGTGATCTGAGTTGATTATTGATCATGTTTTTAGAACTTTAAACAGGAATAAGGCATGCCTGCATCATTGTTTTTCCATCTAAAGTGGGAGATTTTTGCAAATAACTGTTGTTAACAATAGAGGAACTTTATGAATATTATATTTTGTGTAATTGTATGTTGAAGTCTGTGTACCATTACTTGTTATAGTTGTTCTGTTAAATTGTAGATATTTAAATGATGCTAATCATTAGATCAATGCCATCATTCTGTCTGAAGATGTTCAGCAGAATGTTATGAAAAACTCTTATTACACTTTGACATTTCCTCAATGAAGGAGAGGAAAGATGGTACCATTCTTTTATGTGTGAATACATGTATTACACTTGTTTAAGAGTTAATCATGATTTCCTACTTTAAGGAGGTCTTCAATTAGGTCAAAAATCTATTGCCTTAGCCCTTTTAGGTGTCAAAAAATTATCAATTATTCTCTTTGGGATAGGTCCGTTGGCATGTCTGTTAATCAACACTGTTAGTGCTTGAAATTCACACTCTGTTGCATTTTTCTTCTTATAGATCACACTTTGCGCTTTTTTTTTTTTTTTTTTTTGATATGCATTAGTCTAAACAATGAATTTGTGGACAGAGCATAGGCATGCGGACATCACTGCACCCATTTGAAACTGGGTTAATCATGTGCTGAAGAAACAACCTTCTTTTCTCACCTATCTCAAGCTTCTCAATAACCTGGAGATGAGAGGATTTAGATTGGTTAGGATCTGACATGGTCTTGACCCCATCACTGCTATGTCTGAGTGTGTCAACCAGGTGCAGGTTTCATAAATGGATTCAGTTTCTCAGCCGGTTTTATGCAGAGTAAATTGAATATGACCCAATGCAAACAGTTCAGGAAGTCAGGCATGGTCTGTAAAATTCAAACTCAATCAGAATCCAATACCTGTCTAGTCAGTATACTGCTCTGATTCAGGTTATAGCTTTTAGACCCATTTGAATTGGGGGTTGATCATGTTGGCCCTAGTTCTGCCCATTTGCCCCTCTAGTCATACCATGCTTGTGATGCATATTTCACTGTCTTCATCATCTTTAATACCTGCACTCTCTTATTCGACTTGAAACATTCACTTGACGGAGACACTTCTACCTCGACATTCTTAAGTGTTGGTATTGGAGGAAAAAAGACATGCAGTAGGAAAAAGAAAGAGGTGGCAATGGTTAAATAACTAGAATGCCAGTCTTGATGTTTAATAACACAGGAAATAAAGCCATGGGCTATGTGTGACTTTTCACTACCAGGAGCTAACCTTTTCAGTACACTGATATACAATATAGACTTGTATATCCAGCCTAATCCAGCACAACCCATTTGCACCTTAATTGTGCTTGACATGTTTGCAACATGTCTTGTCCTTCCAATTTTTTATTGCCACCCTTCTTCTGAATGCCACCTGCTTGCCCTCTATTTTTTGGTGCACTATCGGTGGTCCAACAGAAAGGTTCAACTGGAGAACTGGGTATAAAGCCAGTTTTACCTTAAATGAAACAATAAGGAACATAGAATTTAGATGCCATATAATGTCCATGTTCCTGCAACCAGTTGCCATTCATTTTTCATGCAAATAGATTGATCATAATGATAGAATTTGTGAATATGCAATAGGTTGTTCCTTTGTTCAGGGGAAGCTAAAATTATGATTTTATAATTGTCCCAGAGCTGAAAATTACAACACATCTGCAGTTGAGTTTTTGAGGCGTCTACCAGGGGTGACAGATTCAAATTATAGAGCACTGATGGATGGATGCAGAAACTTGGCCGAACTTGCCCTTCTTCCTGTTGAGAGGCTAGCAGAACTGATGGGAAGTCAGAAAGCAGCTCGGATGCTGAAGGAGTTTCTTGATGCTAAGTGTCCGACCATGCTGTAATTCTTAAACAACACCAGTTGATCTTGAGAAGTCACAACATGCATGCATGTTTTTCTACTAGCGTGTCTGAACTGTGGACCTATTTGACATAGTCACCTACAGTTCCACATGATGAAGAGCATCAGGGATTTTACCGTGAAAGATAAATTTCAGTTCAAGGCAATTTTCATATGCCACTACAAGGTTGATCCAGGTCATATATTGGTATTATTTTATTGTGCTTTCAGTTAGAATTGTTTCTACCCAATGGATTTGCTTCTTGCTCATGACTTGATCAACCAGAGTACCCATCAAGAGATTATTACAATTTGTTTGTAATTTGTTTGGAATTCTGATTCTATTGATGTAATCCTTTATTGGAGTGTATGTCTACATCTGTGCAAGAACTAACTGTAACATTTCTTATTGTAGTAATTTATATTGTTTTCCGATCTTGTAAGGATATCTTTGATCAAGAAAAAGATCTGTAAGGATTTCTGCATATGTTTGCATAATTTATTCTCTTGTAATTGTGTGTGTATATACATCTGTCCAAGCACTAACTGCAACATTGCTTGTTGTAGTCATGTATATTGTTTTCTGATCTTGTAATGATCTCTTTGATCATGAAAAAAGATCTGTAAATATTTCTGCCCAAGTTTGCATCATTTATTCACCTGTAATTGTGCGTGCGTGTGTGTCTGATTTGATCTGTTATTCTTTTTTTTATTAAAGAATGAAAAAAAAAAAAAATGATACTGTTTGCATTGTCTACAAAGAATATTATCTCACCTCGTGCACTCTCTTTTCTTTTTTGTTTTTTTTTAGTGAATAGTACTTGTGCTGAATATTTGGATATGAGTGGTCGTTGTTTACTTTGTGGCAGGATGAACGGTCATTTTTTTAATCAAGAAAAAAGAAATGAACGTAGGAGATTGCCTATCCCATGATATTGCCCTGTTATAAGATGTTAATTCAGAAGTCTTTGTGCTCTCACAGCTCTTTAGCTGCTGGGTTTTCGGTTGCGCCGAGGCACTTGCAATATGTTCGTCCGAAAAATATGTAGAGGATGACCTTTTCTTCCTGGATGGTCAAGCTATGGCTATTTTTGTCCACCAGCATTTGAAAGTCGCATCCTGCACTACCATGCGGTGCTTGCTTCGGTCAGAGGAGACCCAGAAAAAGCCCAACCGGCAACTGGTCATTTTATTTTAACTCCAAGGCTATTGCCCGAGTTATACGTTGGAGCAACGCACATCTGATCTGCGCCACTTAACAGAGTTTCTGGTGCCCCGGGCATGAGAGGATTGGTGTGATTTATGGAGTGGTTGAAAACTGAGGTGCTACGCCAGCGTGAAATAATTCCATGGAACTTCTCGTGTACTCTACAACTGGTCCAAATTTTCTCAATGGCAGTTTTGGCTCTATGCTACAAACACTGTTTATCTTTTGCAAGGCTGGATCCTACTGGCATTTACTATTCTGTGGATACTTTTGGACGGAGTGAAACAGCCATATCTTCTTTTTTTTTTTTTCTTTTTTTGATAAGGAAACAGCCATATCTTCAACAACTCACAAGAGGCGGCATACTGCTGCCGTCGATCTCTTGGACTAGGCAAATAAACAAGCAAGGAGAGAATACCTTATCGGAACTTTTTCGTAATCTCATTGCTTTTTTAATTATTTAATAGTTTTCACTATGCTCTTATCCAATTCCAGATGTAAATATCTTTTCGTGAATGATCCACTTTTACAAAAAAAAAAAAAAAAAAAAAAAAAAAAAAAAAAAAAAAAAAAATCTCCATTGGCCTTGACTCTCCCTTTCCGCAATCTCAAAAGACAACCTTTCGGCCTAAGTGCTCGTAGTTCTCCATAGCTAGAGAAGCTATTTGAAAACTTAGTAGTTAATGTATTGGTCATATCATGGATAAAATTATCAAAACAAAGTCAAAAAAATTGTTAATGAAGATTGATTTTGTTTCTGAAAGAACGCTAAAATTCTGTATTCCCTTGATTATAAATAAGAATAAAAACAAAAAAACAACTATGCGATGCACGCCCACACACATTTTTCAAATTTTCTTTTGATATGTTGCTATTGCCTTTGAAACATATGTTGGAAATATTAGTTTTCTTTAAACAATTTAAGTTTTTAAATAAAAATATAATTATTTTTTATTTTTAAAAAGATCTTGAATTTTAAAAATCCATCCTTAATAGTTTCACTTTCGATATAAAAATATTCGTATGCTAATATTTATTAATATTTAGTGGTTCCAAAATCTAATTAGACTTTAGAGAAGGCCGATAAGCACATGTTTCCCATTTGCGCATATTTATCAGGTCGATCGGGCACGAGACCCGCGCGTGGCTTCTATTTTTAATATTTTTTAAGATATTTTTGATTATAAATTTTTTAAATTATTATTTATTATAAATATTAATAATTTTTTGGTGCTATATATATATATGTATGTATGTATGTATGTATGTATGTGTGTGTTGCAGAATCTGGTTGACGCTGGATCGAGCTGGAATCGAGAAAGACGAGGTCGCCACTGATGACCTGCAAAATAAAGTTCCGCCCGAAGTCGGTGGTGGTAGCTCCAGTAGGACCCTCCGACGATCAAGTCAGCTCTTCTGGCCAACAGAAATAGAGTGCTTAGGAAAGAGTTCGATAGAGTTTCAGAAAGGAGAAGAGAGCTTAGAGAAAACATATTTGAAGAATCTCTTTTTATAGAAGGAGCCTGTAGTGGATTGATAGTGACAGCTGCAGCCATCTAGTAATGGATCGCTCGAGACCTGATGGAGTCTATCATGGAGGGAGGGCGCCGTCTGCAGCAGACTGATGGTGACAACCATAACTATCCGGTACTGAGCTCGGAGCCACGTGGGATTTGGTATGGAGAGGGAGAGGCATCATCAGATCGATAGTGATCGTTCGATTGAATAATTGAAGTTTGGAGGAAGCAGACGTTGGTCGACGAGGAGCTTTGACATATACCAATTTCAGAGGAGTTCAAACTTCTAAAGGGGATATGGCTAAAGAAAATCATCCGGAAGGAATGCTAGCTGAAATTTGAAAACAATCCGCTGGAGGAATTTGACTGAAGAAGAAGTCTAGAAGGAATTCGGCTCTTGGAGGAATCCGATCGAAGAAAAAATTCAAAAGAAGTTTGGCTCCTATAGAAACTTGACTGAAGGAGTTCGGAAGAAGTTCAACTACTGTAGAAATTCGACTGAAGGAGAGATCCAAAAGAAATTCGACTTCTATGAAAACTTGACTGAAGGAGAAGTCCAGAAGAAGTTCGGCTCCTGTAGAAATCCGATTGAGGAAGAAGTTCGAGAGGAGTTTGGCTTCTGGAGAAGTCCGACTGCGGAAGAAGTCCGAAAGAAGTTTGACCGCTGGAGGAGTTCGGCCCCTATAGACATCCGATTGAGAGAGAAGTTCGGAAGGAGTTCGGCTGCTGTATACATTCGTTTGAAGGAGAGATTCGGAAGGAGTTTGGCTCCTGAAGGAGTCCGATTATAGGAGAAGTCCGAAAAGAGTTCGGCCGCTGGAGGAGTTCGGAAGGAGTTCGGCTCCTGTAGACATCCATCTGAAGGAGAGATCCGGAAGAAATTTGGCTCCTATAAATATCCGAATGAGGAAGAAGTTCTAGAGGAGTTCAGCTCCTATATACATCCATCTGAAGGAGAGATCTGGAAGAAGTTCGGTCGGCTAAAGAAGTTTGGCTTAATATTTAGCCGTTGGAGGAGAATTTTTGATCGAAGCTCTTCTATGATTATCAGTTGCATTAGGCTAAGCATCAAGCTGGACTTCAATGGAAGCGAAATTTATTCCCAACAATAGTCCCCCCACTCCTGAGTTCAAAATTTGAAGGGAGTACAAAAAAGATGACTGCCAAAGTCCTCTTCAGGGCTCTGAACTAGTTCGGGTTGAAGCTCGGAAGAGATCTTATCTCCAGCCAAGGTTGACGTTGAAGTTGAAGCACGGAGGAGATGTTATCTCCAGCCAAGGTTGAAGGAGATCTTATCTCCTATTGATGTAGACGTTGAAGCTCGGGGGAGATCTTATCTCCAGTTAAGGTTGAAGTTGAAGTTGAAGCTCGGAGGAGATCTTTTCTTCAGCCGAGGTTGATGTTAAAGTTGAAGCTCGAGAGAGATTTTATCTCCGACCAAGGTTAAAGAAGATCTTATCTTCTATTGACATAGATTTTGAAGCTTGGGAGAGATCTTATTTTCAGTCGAGGTTGACGTTGAAGTTGAAGCTTGGAGGAGATCTTATCTTCTGTTAACGTAGAAGCTCGGAGAGATTTTATCTCCAATCAAAGGTTGACATTAAAGTTGAAGCTCGGGGGAGATCTTGTCTCCAATCGAGATTGACGTTGAAGTTGAAGCTCTGAGGGAGATCTTATCTCCTCGTTGTTGTTGACGTAGACTTTGAAGCTCAGGAAGATCTTATCTTCAGCTGAGGTTGCCGTTGAAGTTGAAGCTCGGAGGAGATCTTATCTTCATCGAGGTTGAGATAGACTTTGAATCTCCTCATTGACGTAGACTTTGAAGCTCGGGAGAGATCTTATCTCTAGCCGAGGTTATGTATGAAGTTGAAGCTTGAAAGAGATCTTATCTCAGCCGAGGTTGAAGAAGATCTTATCTCCTTTTGACGTAGACTTGAAGCTCGAAGGAGATCTTATCTGGTAGCCGAGTTGACGTTGAAGTAAAGCTCGGAGGAGATCTTATCCTCCAGCGAGGTTGAAGGAGATCTTATCTCTTGTTGACGTAAACTTTGAAGCTCGGGGGAGATTATTATTCCAGTCGAGGTTGAAGAAGTCTATCTCTGTTAACGTAGAAGCTCGGGGAGATTTAATCTCCTACTGAGGTTGACATTGAGTTGAGTCGGAGGAGATCTGATCTCCAACTGAGGTTGAAGGAATCTTATCTCCTATTGACGTAGACTTTGAGCTCGAGAGAGATCTTATCTCTAGCGAGGTGACGTTGAAGTTGAAGTCGAGGAAGACTTCTCTTAGCCGATGTGACGTTGAAGTTAAAAGTTCGGGGGATCTTATTTCCGATCGAGGTTGAAGGAGACTATTCCTGTTGACATAGACTTTGAACTCGGGGGAGATAAGAGATCTTATCTCCAGCTGAGGTTGAAGAAGATCTTATTCTCTCATGACGTAGATGCTCGGGGAGATCTTATCCCAACGAGATTGAAGAGATGTTACTCCTGTGATTAGACGTGAAGTTCGGGGAGATTTACTCCAGTTGAAGTGAAGGAATTCTTATTCCTATTGAGTAGACTTAAGCTCGGAGGAGATCTTATCTCCAACCGAGTTGAAGAAGATCTTATCTCCTATTGACGTGAAGCTCGAGGAGATCTTATCTCCAGCCGAATTTAAAAGAGATCTTATCTCCTATTGACGTAGAAGCTCGAGAGATCTTATCTCCAGTCGAGGTTGAAGGAGATCTTATCTAATGTTGACGTTGACTTGAAGCTCGGAGGAGATCTTATTCCAGCTGAGTTGAAGGAGTGTTATTCCTGTGACGTAGACTTTGAAGCTCGGAGGAGATCTTTCTCCAGCGAGGTTGTAGAAGATCTTATCTCCTTATTGATATAGACTTGAGCTCGGGAGAGATCTTATCTTTTATTGATGAGAAGCTCGAAGAGATATTTTCCACCGAGGTTGAAGGAGATCTTATTTCTTATTGACGTAGACGTTGAAGCTCAGAGAAGATCTTATCTCCAGCTGAGGTTGAAGGAGATCTTATCTCCTATTGACGTAGACTTTGAAGCTCGGAGAAGATCTTATCTCCAGTTGAGATTGAAGGAGATCTTATCTCCTGTTGACGTAGAAACTCGGAAGAGATCTTATCTCTACTCGGATTAAAGAGATCTTATCTTTTGTTGTTATAACACAATGGGGCCGTTGTCGGGGCCTTTTCCCTCATTCTATCTAAAATGAATGAGGCCTTCAGCTTTGCTCATGTTAGGTTGAGGTTCTCCTCCTATTCTTAATGGGCTATGGGGGCACATAAGGATCGTTGTCAGCAGCTCTCTCCATCTCATTTAAAATAAATGAGGTCTTCGACTTTGCTCGCATTAGGATGAGGTTCTCCTCCAATTTCCAACAAACTATAGGGGCACACTAAGGGCCATTGTCGGGGCCTCTCCTCTCACCTCATCTAAAATGAACGAGGCCTTTGACTTTGCTCATGTTAGGATGAAGTTCTTCTCCTATTTTAAATAGATTGTGGGGGCACATAAGGATCGTTGTCAGGACCTCTTCCCCCATCTCGTTTAAAATGAACGAGGCTTTCGACTCGCTCATGTTAGGATGAGGTTCTCCTCATGTTTCTAACATGGCCACTATTGATTGCTTCTTCTTTGTTATCAGATAGCTTCTGCACCGAGAAACAATAATATTAAAATGGAGGAGTTTTATTGAAGAAAAATTATCGGCAGTACATTCTTAGATTCTTTGAGTTTCAAGATCGTGGGAGCATTATTCCTCTGAGCTTCTTCAAACGATAAGTTCTGGACTGAACGACCTCCTCTATTTCATGTGGGCCTTCCCAATTTGGGGCAAGCTTCCCTTGGCTCTGAGGCTGAGAGATGGCAGCTTGCCAAAGTACTAAGCCCCCCCAGAGATAGCATTGATGATGCCGAGATATGGTCGATCTCCTTGTTGTTCCTCCTTCATTGGTAGTTCTAGCTGCGGTTGTGCCATTGACTTGCTTCAAGCCGACGTCTATGGAGCATTGAGGGGGGCATAGTTGTAAAATCTTTAGGGGGGAGAACTTCTATTGGGGCTTCTTTGATGATGAGCTCGAGGGAGAGTTCGGCCTCGCCTGCACTTGGGGGGGTCCGTGAGCACGGTCGAACTTCATTCGGCCCTCCATTAGCCGTGGATTTGCTAGACTCGCCCGCCTGCCGCTCTCATATGGCTTCTTCATCCTTCAACTTGAAGGCTTCTTCCGCACGGACATATTCCTCGGCCCGAGCTAGCAGATCGGTAAAGTCCCTGAAGTACTTTTTCTCCAGGAAGAACAACAAATCATTCTTCTGAAGGCCGCCCTTGAGTTCTTCTTTTCAGGGGCGATGGGTATGCTAGCCCAAGTGCTCCTCCTTGAGATCGATTTCTGACATCCTGATTGTGGGTTTTCTGGCAAAATCACCATCGGAGGCTGTCGTATGGCCTGCACCATCTCGATGAGGCCCTGAACCTGCTGCATCAGTAGGTTGAACTGCTCTGGATCTACCATGGTCATCGGTGGAGGAGGAGGTTGCAGTGCCGACGCTGGAGTCGGAACGGATGGATCTGGCTCGGATCTGATGGCAGAAGCGGTAGATCTTCTGATAGTTGCCTTCTTTGGAGGCATTTCTTGGATTGAGGGAGAGGATGGAGATGAACCTTGAAGAAGAAGGTCAGCAGGGTTGACTAAGCACTCCTTTAAAAATAAGGGTACCTCAGGAATAGAGGGCTCTTCCTCTAGTGCCAATTCTATTATTGTAGAATCTGGTTGATGCCCTAGAGCCGAGGAAGACGAGATTGTCGTCGGTGACCTACAAAATAAAGTCTCATCCGAAGTCGATGGTGGTAGCTCCGACAAGACCCTCCGATGATCAAGTCAGCTTTTCGAGCCAACAAAAATGGAGTGCTCAAGAAAAAGTTCAACAAAATTTCGGAAAGGATAAGAGAGCTTAGAGAAAATATATCTGGAGGGTCCCTTTTTATAGACAAAGCCTGTAGCAGATTGATAGTGACAGCTGTAGCCATCTGGTAACGGGCCGCTCGAGGTCTGGTGGAGTCTATCATGGAGGGGGCACCGCCTGTAGCGCCACCTATAGCAAATTGATGACGACAGCCGTAGCTATCCGGTACTGAGCTCGGGACCACGTGGGATTTGGTATGGAGAGGGAGAGGCATCGTCAGACTGATAATGACCGTTCGTTGAGATTGAATAATTGAAGTTTGGAGGAAGCAGGCGTTGGTCGGCAAGAAGCTTTGACATACATCAATTCCAGAGGAGTTCGGACTTCTAAAGGGGATACGGCTAGAGGGGATCATCCGAGAGGAATGCTAGTTGAAATATGAAAGCAATCTACTGGAGGAATCCGACTGAAGGAGAAGTTCGGAAGGAGTTCGACTCCTGGAGGAATCCGACTGAAGGAGAAATTCGGAAGGAGTTCGGCTCCTGTAGAAACTTGACTAAAGGAGGAGTTCGGAAGGAGTTCGGCTCCTGTAGAAATTCGACCGAAGGAGAAATTCGGAAGGAGTTCGGCTCCTGTAGAAACTTGACTGAAGGAGGAGTTTGGCTCCTGTAGAAATTCGACTGAAGAAGAGATCCGGAAGGAGTTCGACTTCTATGAAAACTTGACTGAAGGAGGAGTCCGGAAGGAGTTCGGATCTTGTAGAAATTCGATTGAGGGAGAAATTCGGGAGGAGTTCGGCTCCTGAAGGAATCCGACTGCGAGAGAAGTCCGGAAGGAGTTCGACCGCTGGAGAAGTTCGACTCCTGTAGACATCCGACTGAGGAAGAAGTTCGGAAGGAGTTCGGCTCCTGTATACATCTATCTAAAGAAGAGATTCAAAAAAAATTCGGCTCCTGGAGAAGCCCGATTGTGGGAGGAGTTCGGCTGCTAGAGGAGTTTGGCTCCTGTAGACATTTGTCTAAAGAAAAGATCCGAAAAGAGTTCGGCTCATGTAGACATCCGACTTTAGGAGAAGTTCGATTCTTGTATACATCCGTTTGAAGGAGAGATCCGAAAAGAGTTCGATCAAATGAAGAAGTTCGACTAATATTTGACCGCTGGAGGAGAATTCTCGATCGAAGCTTTTCTGTGATTATCAGTTGCATTAGGCTAAGCATCAAACTGGACTTCGATAAAAATAAAATTTATCCCCAAACAACATATATATATATATATATATATATATATATATATATATATATATATATATATATATATATATATATAATATATATATATATATATATAACCGACGACCTCGTCGATGAGACCACCTTGTCATCCTTATCCTCCTCAAAACCCTAACCCTTCAATCTCATCCATCCATGGCGGCTCTCTTCGTCGGCGCAATGCCATTTACCCTCCCCAAAACAATATATATATATATATATATATATAAATATATATATATATATATATATATATCTTTCCCAAACAAGCAAGCCACGTGTTCTCGCCTCTCAAGGGGCGGGGACGTGATTATATATATATCTTTCCCCAAACAAGCAAGCCCACGTGTTCTCGCCTCCTCAAGGGGCGGGGACGTGATTATATATATATCTTTCCCCAAACAAGCAAGCCCACGTGTTCTCGCCTCCTCAAGGGGCGGGGACGTGATTCCCTACCGCGTCCCACGCCCGTATCAATCTCCCAACCCCACCATTCCATTCGAAACCCGAGTGGCGGCGAAGACTACCTGACGAAACCGACGACCTCGTCGACGAGACCTCCTCGTCATCCTTATCCTCCTCAAAACCCTAACCCTTCAATCTCATCCATCCATGGCGGCTCTCTTCGTCGGCGGCAACGCCACCGCCTCCCTCCTCCCCACCGCTACCACCACCCTCAATAACCGCTCCGCCGCCTCCTCCCGCAAAACCGCAGGTTTGGCAAGGAATTCTATCTCTTCGTCTCTGTCCTTGAGAGGAGAGGCGAGGTCGTCTTCT
Source organism: Cocos nucifera (assembly GCA_006176705.1). NCBI lineage: Eukaryota > Viridiplantae > Streptophyta > Magnoliopsida > Arecales > Arecaceae > Cocos > Cocos nucifera. The sequence continues at coordinate 384,484 of QRFJ01000266.1, forward strand.
TCTTCTTCTTCGAATTGGGCCAAGGATAGCTGGAAATCGAAGAAGGCGCTCCAAATCCCAACCTATCCGAACCAGGAGGAGCTGAATACGGTGCTCCGGAACCTGGAGACGTACCCACCGCTGGTGTTTGCCGGAGAGGCGAGGAAGCTGGAGGAGAGGGTAGCGGCGGCCGCCGTCGGGCGGGCGTTCCTGCTCCAGGGCGGGGACTGCGCCGAGAGTTTCAAGGAGTTCAACGCCAACAATATCAGGGACACGTTTAGGGTTTTGTTGCAGATGGGCGTCGTCTTGACCTTCGGAGGGCAGATGCCTATCATCAAGGTCGGATTTATCTTTCCAGTTTTAACTTCTATGGTTAACATGGAGACACCTTATAGGGGTACTTTTAATCTCTCTTTGATTTTTTTAATGTATTCTTGTTAAATTACTATGTAAGATTTGCAATCACTCTTACATACATATATGTTAAATTATTACGTAAGAGTGGTGTGTCCTTGTATGCAAATATTGCCCATTATTTGGAGTTTAGAAAATTTATGCAAGTATGGTCATCAAGGCATGACTTTTAAAGTAGAAATGAAACCCATATTTAAGCGGTAAATTCGAGGTTGGAAAGTTAGGTGCTTACTTGGTTGACAAATTATATAAGATTGTTCTTCTGTCTAATCAGTTTAAGTGAGTATGATCATAACTCATGTTAAATTTATATTTCAAGATACTTTCCACTTTATGTCGATCTATTAAATATTTGTTGTTGTTCAAGGCAGAATTTTATAAAGAAAAATGGAACTTTTAAGGTTTCTGACTACACGTTTGCCTACAATGTTAACATGTGATGATCTTTATAATTTTTCCTTATTTTTGAATAATTTCAACTCCAGCTATTTTTCTGGAGAGTTCTGGTTTATTTACATCACTGTTTTGGAAATTCAACTTCAAAGTGAGTTAAGAATATCAAAGCTAAATTGGGGCTAATTGATTTTAAGATCCTTCTTTTAAATTAAATTTGTCACTATTAAGTTAATAGATTATAAACAGGCATTTCAAAGGTGTAAAGGAAACAAATATAGTTGTTTTGAGTTTTAACTTGTAGTAGATTTCATTGATTCAAATTTAGTGTTCATTGTATGGAAACTATGGAGAGATTTATGAACAAAATGCTATGAGTGGCCATGTGTACGTAAGATGAGCATAACAAAGTGGATTTTTTTAGATGGATGTGCAGATTCTGCTGAGCCTGGTGGAAGTGGATTGATTTTCTCTAAAAAAAATATTCAGATGTCATTATAGTTGAGATACGCTTGCTTTGTGATCTTTTATGCAAAATGCTCTGTTTAATAATGCTTGTGTGTGTTTTCTGTTTATGATTTTCCCCCAGTTCTTCAGCAAAGCTCTAAAAGGTTAATAACATAGAAGTTAGTAAATTCAAGAAAGTTTAGGAGTAATGTTGATAGATAATAAAGCAAGGGAAAACTGTGCAGGATGGCTCAACCTGCAAGTGGTAAAATGTGGCCCTTGTGAAGGTCTTGGCTTTGACTTAAAGGGTTAGAAACAAAGAGAATTAGGCCAAAATTAATTTGGATGACAAATACCTAACCACCTAGATGACTTAGCCTGGGATTTGACCAATAATGAGGTGGGATACATAATACCCTATCTTAAATGGATATCTTAGTGTATGACTCATGTCTGACTAATCAGAACTTCCTCAGAATTTTCCACCTTTATGTCATTTAGCTGCAGACTAAAGGGCTTTTTGGTTGTTGAGTTTTACTAGAATGGATTTATACTGCAACTAATAAATATCTAGTGAAAGTGCTTTCCTAGTTGCTTTTCAAAAAACTTATTTTGTAAAAACTGGCAGGTTATAAAACTTGAAAATCAGGTAATATCATAGTGCACCCCCAAGTACCTTATTAGCAAGTCTATCACCATATCATAAAGGTCACATCTACTTGGATCATTGCACATCTTCCTAATTCCTTTGTGGGTAATACAGATATGCAGGTCGATTGATGTTGTAATTTGCCCATGATTTGATTGTTATTTACTGTACTGAAGCATTTCTTATCCACAATATATTACTTCAGTTTTGTTAGGTCAGAGTTGGTGAAACTTTCACTTGGCTACATTGCTGGTTCTTACACTATTTTATTTTTAGTTTTTACTGCTTTAAGTGAAGAATAGCTGGTCTGCTGTAATTGCAACTTGATATACACTGTTCGTCTCCTAGAGTTACAGTTCTACATGACAGCTAATCATATCCTTAAATGAGATCTTCTAATGTTTGGAAGCAACCTTCTTTTCGATATAGCTAAATTTGCCTGTGATATGAAATTTGTTACAATCTGTTTGATATATTGCTTACTGGTCCTTTTATCTTTGACCATGTGCACCAGGTTGGGAGGATGGCTGGCCAGTTTGCAAAACCCAGATCTGATCCATTTGAAACCAGAGATGGTGTGAGGCTTCCTAGTTATCAGGGAGACAACATCAATAGCGATGTCTTTGACGAGAAAGCTCGAGAGCCTGATCCAAAAAGGTTGCTTAATGCATATAGCCAGTCTGCAGGCACCCTGAATCTTCTGAGAGCATTTGCTACTGGTGGTTATGCATCCATCCAGAGAGTCACACAATGGAACCTTGATTTTGTAGAACACAGTGAACAAGGAGACAGGTGTTTAGTTCCTCAACCATTCTCTTCCTGTGTTCTTTTTTTTTTTTTTTTAATAAATAATAAGATAGGTCCACCATTAGAATTTGGAGCCCTTGAAATGAATGAAATGCAATTGCAGGTTTATATTGTTGAACTTAAAATTTCCTTGTTACAGACCCAGACCATGTAGAATGTAACTGTCAAATGTATGTTCCCATGGACTCGACAAACCCATCCCAACCAACCCGCTCTATCTAGGAAACTGATAACTAACGATGATATGTTCATACCCATAAGGTAAATGAATAAATTAAAAGCAAAAACAGAAAAATTATGCATCACTGTATCTAGAACAACATTATATATACAGATTTGAAGTTGAGGATGATGACCACCCCCCCCCTCCTCCCCCCCCTCTATAAAAAAAAGTTTGAGGTTAAACTCACTTGGATGGATGTTTTGAACAGGTATATGGAGCTTGCACAGAGGGTTGATGATGCTATTGGATTTATGGTGGCTGCTGGTCTGACTGCCGACCATCCCATAATGACCACGACTGAATTTTGGACATCGCATGAATGCCTTCACCTACCATACGAGCAGGCACTGACCAGGGAGGATTCAACATCTGGCCAATGTTATGATTGTTCAGCCCACATGCTTTGGGTTGGCGAGAGGACCCGGCAGCTGGATGGCGCACATGTTGAATTCCTCTGTGGGGTAGCCAATCCTTTGGGCATAAAGGTGATCTGTATATCTTGAATCTGTTCTGGTCTTAAAAATGCTGTGTTATATTGTTTAAATGATTTTATATTTACTGTTAAATAGCAAGCAGATGCATAATGCTGCTAAAGATTATAATTTAACTAAAATTTTAATCCTAAAAAGACCTAAAATTAATTAAGTTGTAGTTGTTTTTTTCTAATACATTATATCTCAACCTGGTCTCTTAGTTGCGAAGTATCTTATTTCTTTCTTGCTAATCAGATATTCTCCACCTGTTTGCTGGGAAGTTAGCATGAGTTCTTCTGTTCCTACTATGCTCAAAGTCTAGCAACATTAGATTTGCTTCTTCTAAAGAAGTCTAACATATTTTAATACTTTAGACAGAAATCAATTAGTATAAGTATATGAGCTTTTTAAATTTTTAATGGATTGACCTGTGTAGGGTTATTCTTTTTTGGGGGGCTAAAAATTGGGAAAAATATAGCTCAAGTCCTTTACGAGACAAATCCAGTGATGTTTGGATCTCTTCTTCTATAGAAGTCTACCATACTTTTAGCCTTTCAAGAGAGAAGTCAATTAGAGTGTATTATAAGAATATTTGGACTTTTTAATGCAGTAACCTGATTAGGGTTATTTTTGAAATTGAAAAATTAGAACAATGCTCCAAAACAGTTCAACTTCAAGCTATACTTTTTTTGAAGTTGTGCCGTGGCAGTATGAAATCTTTGCCTCTGAGACTAAGCCGAAAGTTATTGTAACTTACAAGATGGAATGTTAATTTTTATGATCTTGTAGGCTTATGAATTTGAGATGCCCATATTGATGACTGCATCATGTGGAAAACTTTAGATGTTAATAGGCAAACAAGTAAGCAGTATCTTTTCTCTTATCTATACCGGATGGTCTGGTTTCTGTTAACAATTGTATGTTCTTGTTGTTGCTACTACAGATTTTCCCTGACAAACTGAATGTATTGCAGAAATAGATATTTTTTCATACAGTTGCAGAAATATATTTATCAATACTTTGTATGTATTTTGACTTTTGGGCTTCTGGCATTGAATTGTATGTCACATAGGTGAGTGACAAAATGGACCCATCAGAGCTTGTGAAATTGTGTGAGATTTTAAATCCTCATAACAAGCCAGGAAGGCTGACCATAATCACAAGAATGGGAGCTGAGAACATGCGCGTGAAGCTTCCTCATCTGATTAGAGCAGTGCGCCAAGCTGGACTAATAGTTACTTGGGTTAGTGACCCGATGCATGGAAACACCATGAAGGCTCCATGTGGCTTGAAGACACGTGCATTTGATGCGATCAGAGTAAGAACTAGAGCTGCTTATTCTTGGGTATTTGGATTGTATACAGGAATTCTGGAACTTGACTAACATGATATGTTTATATTGCCAGTCTGAGCTAAGGGCCTTCTTTGATGTTCATGAACAAGAGGGAAGCCACCCAGGAGGGGTTCACTTGGAGATGACAGGGCAAAATGTGACAGAGTGCATTGGTGGATCCAAGGCGGTGACCTTTGACGACTTGAACTCTCGATACCATACGCACTGTGATCCCAGGCTTAATGCTTCACAGTCCTTAGAGTTGGCTTTTGCCATCGCTGAAAGGCTGAGGAAGAGAAGGATTAGGTTATGGAGTAAGTGGGTTTTCAATGAACAGCCCGTATCTGCTGTTGTGTAGAAAAGCAGAGCCTGCCATCCCTTTTTTGCTGCATCTCCGACAGATAGAGCCAGTCCATGCGTGCTACTTATCCGTTTCATCGTTTCTTCCTCCTGGTAAAGACTGACTTTGTATATTTGAGGGACAAATTTGGTTTATTTATTTACTCTTGAGTTGCCAGTTTTTGAGTGTAGAAGCTATAAAATAGGGCAAGGTGTTTCGCTAGCGTCTGGTTTGGTCTGAGTTGCATTAACCATCATATGGCTTGCACTTTTCTGATCTCACCAATGCTGTGCAATTATATTTGTAAAATCTAAGGGCTATCTGGTTTTGGAACAATGCCTGCCAAATATTACCATGTTAATGCTTTTGAGCCTACTGTAGTATTGAATTTGGACGGTTGTCGGCATCATTATTTCATTGATCATTGATTCCCTTGTAGCAGGAAAAAAAGAGAGGGAAGAAAAGAAGCAAAAAAACAGAGGAAAGAAATGGAAAAGAATACAAGACAGAAGAAGAAATAAAAGGAAAAAAAAATAAAGACAGAGAAGAAGAAATGAGAGACAAGAAAATCCGAAAATATGATGTGCATCTTGTTTTGATTGCTTCAGCAGGGGAAATCTAGTAGAAGAAAGGGGGGGAAAGGTAGTATCGGATACTTTACATCTGGTCTTATGTTGGTAACGGGGGCTCTAGTGAAGGGGATTCTGACAAGAATGTTGAATGTTGAAGGTCGTCCATGCAGGTGGAAATGCTATATATTGTTTTTGAGGAACTAGAAACATCATTATCACTAGAAAAATAATTAAAGCAATTCAAACTTTCCAAGGAGGAGGATTATTACAAAATGTCATCCTTATGTTTATACATCACAAATTGTGAAAAAATTTAAATTGAAAGCCGTGGGTTGCATAGAGATCCCACTGAGACACAAGAAGACGAGTTCTCACACGTTAGAAGTATGAGAACACGTTTATTCCCAGAGCATGCTTGAGCTGATGCCACACATTTAAATTCACATTTTCTTCGAGTGTCCATCCCTTCCTGCGTAACATACCAAAAGTACAATTTGAAACGTTTATGAATGAGACAGATTACGGTAGGATAAATCACATGATTTGAAAAATATGAAAATTTTATTGAAAAAAAAAAAAAGAAAACTAACTAAAGCTTATCTTGGATCATCTACGTCTTCTGTTACATTGACATGAAGCATCAAGCGATGCAGGGATTTTGGTTTGTGATGGGAGGTTGAGGAGAAAAAAAAGGTAATCTTAATGGTAATAGGTAATCTTACAGATAGATAGGAAGAAAAGAAATTCAAGAAAAAAAAAATTGCTTGAAGAAAATAACACCTGAGTGCTTTTAGGCTATGTGGAAGTGCCTTAGGCAAAAAAAAGTCAAAAACAAGATTAATAAACAACATAACCAAACAAACAAATAAGAGAAAGAACGATTGGAGAGCAGAATATTTTGAAATCTCTCCCCCTATTTTCTGGGCGGTAGAATATTGTATTTAGGTCTGACCCAACCCAGCATATCCAAAACCGGGCTTGGTGTATTGTGGGCTTACTGTAGGTTGAACTCAGTTGAGCCTAGTTTGGTGCTGACTTGATATCTGGGCTGACCTTGGCCTCACAATATTTTAACCTGAGATTGTTCCTGCAACTGATTAACTTGAAGCATCAAGTAGGAAGAGAAATGATAATAACAAAATCTATTGTAAGCTAAGATCAATTCACTACTAGTTGAAGGACTACGTTGTGGAACATTACTCATGAGGTTTAACTTCCGTAAACTTATGCGCTCGTGTGTGATCCCAATGAGATTTGATCCCAGTCACTTGGTTAAGTGTAAAGAACTTGACCAGCTTGAACATGATAAACTAATTAAAATGTGTATTGTAATGTACTTCATTGTAGCTTCTCTCTTATTTATTATTCCCTGTCCAATGGTGAATGAATACAGTCCAGTAATTTCTTCTCGATCTCTCATACCGCTAAAGGGAGAGCGCTGGCCCATTTGGTATGGCTTGTCGCTAAGCACTTTTGCTGTTTACGATTCGTTTTGACAGGATACATTTTAGAGAGAATCTGAGGATAAACTTAATGCGTCAAAGTTACTAGCATGTCTAAAATGATATTGTAATAACTTCAAAAGATTTGTTTATATAATGGTCATAAATCATAATGAAAAGCTCTTCTCGTTTGACCTTCAATTTGGAAGATTCTAGTCTCAAAACTGGTGGTCAGCGAATCGAATCTAATGCTGGCTTAGTTGAGTTTGGGATTAAGGCTTAGTTGAGTTGACACACACTCTCTCTCTCTCTGTATGTCTGCGCACATATGCACCATTGGCTCTCTTCAAAGCTCTCTTCAAAGTGGCTTGAAACAATAGTACATTATTTTGTGGTTGGACTGGTCCACCAGCTCAACTTGATGTTTTGTGGTTAGACTAGTCCACCAGCTCAGGGAACCTACTCCAACTAATGATTATGGTTAAGCCCTACTTTAAGAAGTGGTTTGGTTAATTGGTTTTGTGTGGTCCGGTTGGTTTCAAGCCCTTTTTTTTTATAAAATCAACAATCTTTATTTCCCATCCAGGCTCCACAATGAGCCTTGTGCAGCTCCTTTTTTTTTTTTTTTTTAAATTACATTTCTGACCACCACAAAACATGAAGAAATTAGGTGGATAAGTCCTCCAGTTCAAGCTAACTTATAAATACTTGTTACCAACTTCTTTTGATCAAAAAACCGACAGATAATGTGAATCCAGCCCATGATGTCGCATTCCACATTACGTGAGCCAATCACCGCGGGCAGTGCGCGCGCGGCTGCACCGCCCGCGGTGCAGAAATTATTTCCCTTCCCGATAATGGGAATGAAGCACTTGATGCTGGTACCAGTGGAAAGAGCACCGCCGGCCCACTCGATCACCCCAACGATCCTTCCCTATTGCCCTCTCTGGTTGGCTGCCGGCCAATGTGCTCCCTCTCCACTCTAAATCATTCCAAAACCCAAATTTTATTGCTAAAGCTCATCCAACTTTATTCAAAGCCATCATTAGTGGCTTTGAGCAGGTTCTGAGGTTCCCATCAGAAACCTATCCTTTAGCCATGAACCCCCTATGGTGCACCTTGCGTTTGTAGCATCCTAAGAAAATATTCCTATTATCTTGATCAAGTTAATAAATTTGATGGTCATGCTTGAAAGAAATTTTCTTCTTCTTCTTCTTCTTCTTCTTCTTCTTCTTCTTTTGAATATTTAAGCTCATGCTTTTGAGCCTTTGACTAGGGAAACCTCTCATAGCCTCTCCTTCAATTCCTATGGCCCCTTCTATGCCAATAACCAACAGCATAGTTGTGCAGTATGCCTATGTTTTTTCTCCTCTCGATCTCTACAGGAAGAGGATGTGGATGTGAGAGCCAAGGCAGTGAGGGCTACCTATATCGATTCCTCTCCATCATTGAAAGATTTTCAGAGAGAGAATTCGAATAGGTGCATTAATGCACTCTCTAACTGGAAAGTCATATCATACTCGTGCAGGATCTTATCTGTATCCGCCAAAGGAACTAATTTCATGAAAATTAATTGAATATTGATAATGTAAATGGGACAAACTTGTAGTGATGAGCAGCATATAACCAAAGTTTCCAAACTATTAAATAATAATAATAATAATAATAATAATAATAATAAAGTTTCAGAGAATGCAATAAAAAATTGTTGAATTGCTTGGATGAAGTATTTGTACCATTCTGTCCGATTATCCAATCTCCCTATTGCATTGAGACATTAATGAACTCTTCATGAAGTAGTCCAAATGGGAAGAAAAGGCTTTTCATTGTAATATATATATATATATATATATTGTTGATTCCTCCTATCTTAACAAGCACTGGATGTGCATGTTCGCTGACTTCATTGGGACATATATAATGTGCTTGTAATCATTTTCGGATCCTCTAGGAATCCATTTTAATTGTTCTTCGATGGCTTGAGCATCAGTCCCCACTAAATATATTGGCTAGTTCTATCGAACCTAAATTTGATCGGTGTTCATGGTAGCACATTATAATCGCAAGTAGTCATAGAAATTAAACACCATGGACTGGCATGCACCCAAAAGCCTTGAGAAGGCTTTATTAATCCAGCCTTTTGGTAGCATGCGAGCCGTTAGATCACTGCTTAATCAACATGCTTGTGATTGGTTGGAGCAATTTTAGGCTTCTTTCGATAATGGCAGACCAGCATTTAATTAACAATGCCAGTATTGAAGACCACTGCCCGCTAACGAATCAGAAAACAAATACATTGAAGCCTATATAGTTCGGACTGCAACCTAATTGGCTTTTTGCTTTTTGTCGTTTATGACTATCGAGCTTGAAAGGGGCATGAGAACATTTCAAAAGCAGTAATAAAGTTACCGACCATGTAACTTTGCTGTCGAATGTTATCTTAATGATCATAGCTAGTGTAAGCACTTTAGTTGCTCGGAGCACCAAGTCCAATGATCTGTTCTACCCCAAGCAAGACAAAGAGAGGTGATTTTTTGAGGCCTCCCACTTTCCTTCCCTCCTCTATCTTCAGTCCTAGTGCTCTTAGATCGAAAGTTAAAATAAGTAAATGCCCTTCTTGCTAATGCAGTACTTTTAAATTCTTTTGCACTCTTTGCTATGAGGTCTATTTGGAGGGTTTCTTGCTACCCAGCTAGCTCCACCTGTAGTTATACTGTGTTTTGGTTCGAACGTCTTATATATATGGGTTCTGTCTATTGCTGGATTTCAAGTGCAAAATGTAAAAAAAAAAAAAAAAAAAAAACATGAGTTTCAGGCACCTTTTTGGTTTAAATTACATAAATTCAGGAAAACTATAACACATTATGTTTTAAAATTAATCATGGATATCAATATTCTTTCATGCACCATATTTTTATTTTTTTAGACATAGGACTAAATCTAACATGCGATCTTGAACGGTATTTATGTTTGGTTCGCCTCAAACCAAGATAGGGGGGCCGAATGTCCTCAGAGGTGAAGTCACGGGCTTTTTGCCTGTCCATGCTTCTTTTGGTGTTATGCCATTCAACAGCAGACACCGATGAATAATATTGACCGCCATGAGGTCAGTCCCCAGTAAGATTTAGAGATGCTCTTTTCTATCATCATGCCCTTTTAACATAAACTTTGCCATATCAACGATTGTTTTGTTCCTCCGCTCTGCGACTCCATTCAGCTTTGGGCCGGATCCGATTTTGTTTCTTGAAAGTAAAATATGAACTATAATGGCCCTTCTTCTTTCGTTCATCATTTCATCTTTTTTGCTCATTTTTGTGAATCGTTTCATTGCTCGAATGAAATGTTGGCCACTTTCAACCGCTGAAGGGCTAAAGAGAACCCCTGGACGTGATAAGAGGGAAAAAAATAACTACTCAAAGCATGAAAATATGCTAACCTAGACCATTAATTTTTATCCATTTAAATCAAAAATGCTATATATTTATAGTCGGTAACAAGTTACAGGTGCATCAAGATGGCAAACAAAATATACGATAAAATACGAGTCACTGTTCTTGCATAGGATTCCTCCATAATAGAGTAACGAAATAATATTATAATATTATAAAATATACAATAGAACTCATAAAGTATTGGCATAAGATAGTCCATTGCCTCCTGGCTGTTGAGTTCTATGCACGCATGCAAGTGCATTGGTTGTAGATTCGTTGTCCACTTTTGCAAAGTTTCAAGGAGCCAAGTTCCAACTTTATCCTTGTAGATGAAGAAGTCTAGCTCCTTTTGCAAGTGAGATCGAGGACAAAATAGTCAGCATCAGAAGTATGTAGTTTTGTTAGCTGAAAGAATATGGCAAGTCCAAGATGAAGTTTTAATCGTAATTTAGTTGCAACTTTCAAATGTTTGATTCAGTGACGATAGAGACAACATTCCAACCTCGGGCATTACATTGTCCAAAAATTGTTCACCTGAACCCAGTTGAGGGTGATGCTTAATCTAATCCAAAAAAAAAAGAGGGGGGGGGGGGGGGGGGAGAGCTACGTCTGATTAGATTTGCATTATGTGAAAACTTTTATCTATATTTCCATGCTTGTAGAAGATTTGTCGATCATTTCCAATCACACTATTCCATGTCAGCATGTACATCAACAGCTTATGAAAGTTGTGGGTGACACATAATTCCTCAAAAAATATAAATGACGAACCTAAAGAACTAGTGCTCAAAAGTAACATGGTCGCCAACAGGGGAAGAACTCATGCAGGCCGTCCAACACGAACGTACGTCGACGTAGAGAGTTTTTTTTATCCATCAATTCGCTCATACGCCTTGGAAGCACGCTAAGACGGGAAAAAGTTTTCGATTTGACTTGATTGGATGTGCCAAAACGGAAAGAAAGAAACGAAAGCAGAATTTACCTTGTGGTTGTGTGGGTGTGGCCACTGGCTGATGTGAAATCTTGGGGACTTTGTTAGTGGTGGCCACTTGGTTAAAAGGTGCAGGGAAACCATATCTAGGCCTCTCTTGATCTCCTAGGAGCAACTTTGTTCTCGCCAGCAAACGTGAGAGCCTTTTTTTTTTTGTTCCTCTTAAGCCTCTCCTCCCATTGCTCGCTTTTGGTTACTATACTTTCATTTCTCCTATAAAAGCAATCCCATGGGTAGGAAAAGACACCTGATGCTATAGATATTGAAGTAACCTTGGATGGAAGATGAGAGGAAGGAGAGTCGATTAGAATCCGAAGGCATACTTTTTGATTATCAAATGACCCACACTAACGCATCCTCAACCAATCATAACCAAGAGAATCTACTTCCACTGCCCTTCGCTAGCTTTCTCCATTTCTTTTGAGCAAGTGATATCCTTCTTTATCTCACCCAATGATACCTATTCAAACGTCCTTTCTTGGCTACAGTCCTCCATTCGTACCCGACGAAAAGCATGATTCCATATTCCCTCGTTGAAGGTTATATATCTCTCCAGGGGATTTGAATTCCCTTGAGTAACATGCATACATTTGGCCAGACTGGAAAGCCATTAAGAGCCCCACCAAGTGGGTCACTAGCGTCAACCCAAGTGGCAAACGTATAGCTAGCCAATGCTTGCTTGCAATTCACGAAAATTATATATCAAAATGCATGCAACATCCTTCTTATTGGATCATCCACAAACGAGTAAGTTTCTAATGATTAAAGTTTGCAATTTGGATATATCATCACTGTCTCTTCACCATCCTACACGAAGCTCCTTTGAGACTTATGATTGCTTGTACCGAGCCCATGATTAGCACCTATGTTGCACGTAATCAGCAATGGAGCCCTCCTTTTCACTCCTCAATATGATAACTTGTACGAGGCACGATCGTACGTCATGTGAGCTGTCAGATGTATGGGAGCAACACGTGGTCGATTCAAGCATCTTGTCGATGCATTGAGAGCATGACATCCCCTTTTTTATTCTATGTATGCATATATATTCTAGGGGGTACGTACCAAGTTAGGTTATAAAGATGTGGGAGGAATTGGGTGGATGACCATGAGCATGTTGTAAAGGATTATGTTATGCGAGGATTGTACGTATATATCTCAGAAAGGAGTCAGAAGCCCATCCGGGTTGCTAAAATACTTGGCATTGATTCGCATGGAAGAGTTGGTGGCTTTTGACTTCTGTGATGATAGACACAAACCAATGCAAAGAAAGGGGTGGACGGTGCAATGGTCAAGATAAGGATCGGCTGTTGCCCACACCCACTCTTTTTGCTGCTTAATTAGTATAATAAAAACCATGTCAAACTACCAAGTTAACCATTAGACTGTTCGTTTCTTTTGGATCAACATCTGTCTGACAAGTTACTTGGCAATCTCTTCTAATCAATATCTGGAGGGAAGGTGATCCACATAAGTACAGATGGCAATGTTTTTTATTACATTAATATGTGGTTTTTTTCTTACAATTATGAGGCATTTTATGTTAAATATTGCGTGCAGAGGCCAATGTTTTGCATACATTAATATCTATCTGTTTTGCATATTCTTGCTCATGTATGCCTGCACGGTTTCCTCTAAATCTAGAAGATTAAAAACTAAACATAAAATAGTCCTCGAAATCAAGGTGGGGAATATGATTTCAGTCAAGAGGGACTAAATAAAAATGATGGTCAATCCAAGAGGCGGAGCTCGATTCCTTGTTTACACAACCGCCAACTTGGGAAAAACAGGAAAGTTAGTTGGGCATTCACTTTTACATTGCTTGCCCTAAACTATGCTGTATTTGGTTTTGAAGGTCTCACATATTCGATATTTCAGAAAAGAATAAATGATTGAGAGAAACTCCCAGATCGCTTTTACCTAGGTATGTAGACACTAGCTAGCTGCTTTTACTGAAGATATAAAATGGTTACCTTGAGATAAGAGTTATGGTGATTTCTTGAAATATAGAAATCTTGCATTCTAATATAATGTAGATTTGAAAGCTAAATATAGATCTTTAATGAAGGCTCTCCAAGCCTAAAACATGCACACATGCAAGCACGCAGATACATACATATGTACATGCATCGATACACTTGCATGCACCTACATCCGGAAACACGCAAACAAAGCAAAGAGAAAAAGAACAAATTCTCTATAATACTGGCAGTTTATGTGAAGAATCACACATGGAACAATAAGTGGAAGGTTATTAGGCTCAAAACTCAACAGCTTAAGGCTTTAGGTTGAATTGAGATTCAACTTGCATATCAAAACCTCCTCCTTGAAATTAGCAGTTCTTGTGAAGAATGGTGACATGTGATCTAGTGGAGTCGAGTCGTGGTGGCTGTGATGTGTCGAGCAGGTGCAGCAAGTGGACTCATGGAATAAAGTGCTGGGTTTGATCCAGTTTATCCTAGGAATAGATTACCCTGAGTTAATTAGTGATGCAAGAAGAAGGAATAAATTATTCTAGGCCAGTGAAATGGTAAATGGGGTTTCCCTCAGAAAAAAAAAAAAACAAAAAAGGCTGAACTATTAAGCACTTGATTTATCCCAAACTTTAGATGGTAACCACAGCTTAATTGTGTGTGAGGTAAAATATATCTGAGATGGATTTGAGGATAAGGCCCTACTTAGCAGCAACTGTGGTCAGATGGCTAGCAAGAATGAGTTAAAGGACATCATTATGGCAGCCCAACATAAACATGTGTCATAGAATTTATGAGAAAACCAGGAGGCTTGGACAATAGGAGCGACATTTCAAGGACGTTCATAAGCCAATGAACCTGAGATAAGGGCAAGGTTGCACTTCCAATAAAACCAAAGGACAACAGCAGTCATTCCATGAGCCATATATACTCCCCCCCCAAGTTTCAGGGACACTGGGAACAATAGTCCATGATTCTTTTTTGATGAAAGGAATAGTCCGCGATTCTCTAAGCCTTCTGCGCTCATGTATAAAAGTAAGAACCCCTGCGCATAGAAGTCTGAGCACCATCCGTCCATTCTCCACTCCAAGAATGCCATTCCACCATCTTTCCTTCTCCACCATCCTCCACTCCCTCTCCCAAACACCCCACAGGCTCAGGAGGAGAGCGTTAGTTACGTGGAGCCCAGACCAGGAGCTCAACCAAGTGAGGGAAAGATCAGGGGCAGACATGAAGAGGAAGCTTGAGTGGTACGACCTTGTGGCACTCGGTGTGGGAGGGATGCTTGGTGCTGGGGTCTTCGTGACGACAGGCAGGGTCGCCCATAATGTCACAGGCCCTGCCGTCTTTGTTTCATACATCATTGCAGGAATATCAGCACTCCTTTCTTCACTGTGTTACACCGAGTTCTCTGTCGAGACACCGGTCGCCGGTGGTGCTTTTAGTTATCTAAGGATAACATTTGGTATGGTCTCTAATATAACTTAAAACTTCTATATATTATTGTCTTCACTTTCCGGTAAGGACTTGCTTTTTTATGTTCATATGTGAAATTTTATAGGAGAGTTTGTGGGCTATTTTGGAGGAGCAAATATATTAATGGAGTATGTTCTATCAAACGCGGCAGTGGCAAGAAGCTTTACTGAGTATTTGAGCAGTGCTTTTGGTTCGCATAACGCGAGCTCATGGAGGGTTGAAGTGAATGGCCTGGCCAAGGACTATAACCAACTGGATTTCCCTGCTGTTGTTCTTCTTCTTCTTCTTACTCTATGCCTTTGTCATGGGTAATTAATGAGTGCTTCGCAGTTGTTATTTATTATATGTTTCTTTCTGAGCGTGTGATTTTTTATTTTGGAGTCGGTATGCTTTTAAGCGTTTTCTTATTTGTGAGATAGTGGATGTTTGTTCATCGGTTTGTTTCCTTACAAGGTGCGATCTGCGTTTGATTTTGATATTAAAATCTGTAGGTAATATATGGCTTTGACTAATTTGTTGATGATATTGTTTTTAATGCTTCTGTTATTGGTCGCCTATTTTGTCTCCATGCATCACCAGTATCTATATTTATGGTCATTATTATGGTGTCAATATGATATATTAATACTAGTGAATCCATGAAGAAGTATTTTACTCCTGAGGATTATGGAGTAACATTAATAATTATTCTTGATGGATTTCAGCACAAAGGAGAGCTCCATGTTGAATCTTGTGATGACAGTCTTTCATGTGATCTTCTTTGGATTTGTTGTTGTTGCTGGTTTCTGCAACGGGAGTCCAAGAAATTTGGTAAAGCCTAAAGGGCTGCTTCCTTTTGGTGCCGGAGGGATTCTTGATGGAGCAGCCATAGTGTACTTTAGCTACATTGGCTATGATTCCGTGTCAACCATGGCAGAAGAGATTGGGAACCCCTCAAAAAGCCTTCCTATTGGCATTACCGGCTCCGTGCTCATCGTCTCCACACTCTATTGTCTGTTGGCCTTGGCTTTGTGCTTCATGATTCCTTACAACGAGGTAATGATGAACTTTTTCTTTTCCTTTTTCTTTCCTTTTTTTTTTTTAAATTTTTGTGTCTGTGGTTTGGGGGAAGTTAAGGGACCTTTCGCTTGAGTGCCTGTGTGCGTGCGTGCGTGTGTGCGTGTGTGTGTGTGAGAGAGAGAGAGAGAGAAAGGCGTGTGAGTGAGTGAGAGAGAGAGAGTTTTCAGAGCGCTTTGAAGCCTAACCATGTTCCTAGACATGGTTGTTGTTAGGATTATTCCACACTAAAATGATTAGTGGAATGCATACGATCACACACAAATTTTTTTCAGAAATATCTTCTAATTGTACTTGATAAAAGTAGTACTAGGATGATGCCCATGTAGGAAGCCATTGTATTAACTGGATCGTCTTAGCTAAGACTATATATACTTGTGTGTAGATATCAGAGAAGGCATCGTTTTCTTCGGCTTTCCAGAAGAAGGTGGGTTGGAAGTGGGCAAGCAATACCATTGGGGCTGGGGCGAGCTTGGGTATCGTGGCGTCCCTTCTGGTTGCCATGCTAGGCCAGGCAAGATACCTGTGTGTCATTGCGAGAGCTCGGCTGGTGCCACTCTGGTTCGCCAAAGTGCACCCTTCAAGTGGGACCCCAATGAATGCAACAATCTTCTTGGGTAGGCACTGCAACAAGATCTCATACAAATATTAACTTCTCTCGCTATACATGATTTCAAACAAAGCTTGCTAGTGGTCTTGCTTTTTCTGAAATGGCTTCATACACATAGTGGTTACTCAAGAGACCACTCTAGAAACATGTATTAAAAACAATTTTTTTATTTAGAAAGCCAAGAATTTCATCTAGAAACACCAAATGATCGATGGATAATTTCAATCATATTTAGAAACTATATAGTACTGCTGTAATCTTTGTCTTTAGCCAGTGCTTTTCATTGTTTTGTAGATTATAGAAGGGGAGCTCCCTAAGGGATGATCCCGGTATATATGGTATCCACCCCACTAAACCCTTGTGAGATAACCTCTACATTCTCTGCAGCCTTGTTGCTTTCTCTACTAATCTGGTAGACTTCATAAGATTAAGCTTATATATATTTCCAACAGATGATCCCCGCGACATACATACATACATACATATATATATATAGAAACTCGAAAATAATATCTATTCATAAAAAAGTTTAATTTTAGGAGGACGGACTGGTTGAAGTGTGTTTCTACATATTATCAAAGCTTATCAACGCAATAGGAAACTAAAACAAGGAACTCCATGCTCCGACTTGATGCAGGACTCTTGACAGCATCAATTGCGCTGTTCGCAGATCTTGACATAGTGCTGGAAATGATATCAATTGGAACGCTGCTAGTCTTCTACTTGGTAGCGAATGCACTAGTCTATCGGCGCTATGTGAAAGTCGGCAGGAACCGCCCACTCCCCACTCTCCTTTTCCTGCTGCTCCTCACGTCATGCTCCATTGGCTTCTCCTTATCATGGAAGCTCAAGGAAGGATACTGGTGGGGGATGGCCTTGTTTGGTGGTGCCTCCATTCTTATCACTGCTTTTTTTCATCATAGAGTCCCTTGCGGTCACCGGCCGTCAGAGTGGTCGGTGCCATTCATGCCATGGCCAGCTGCGGCCTCTGCCTTCCTCAATGTGTTCCTCATGACTTCTCTCAAAGCGAAGGCTTTCGAGAGGTTTGCCGTGTGGAGTTTTGTGATCACATTGTTCTATGTGTTGTATGGGGTGCACTCCACATACCATGCAGAAGAAATGGAGATGGGGAGGGAAATAGATCGAGGAAATGCAAACCAATCTTCCCATGATCACCAAGCACCCAAACTGGACGTACAGGTGCCTTAGTTCATCATAGTAGCTGAACTTTGTTGCCTTCTTGGGTGCCTTCAGTGCATAAGATATTGGACTCCTACTTCAGGGAAAAAAAGAAAATAAAAAACCTCTCTGAAGGGCCATTGAGGAGGATTAGACCAAAATAGAGGTAGATCACCCTTAGATGGTCTTATGTTTTTCCTTTAAGTTTCCATTTTTTACAAGCCATGATTGTGAGATCGATATATTCATGGCAGGCACACAAAAGCGTGTGAACCCAATGGTTTCAGAAAAGAGCGTTCTCAATCGGCAGGAGTGGTTTTAGGTCTTTTATAATTAGTTTTGGTTTCGGCTGGTCTCAATCATATTGTAGTTTCCAATTTTTTAAAAAAAATGATATGGTGGTAATTTGCCTTTTTTTTTTTTTTTCCCTGCATTTCCTCATCTTGTCTTATAGTTCATGTACCTCCTCCAGTGCAATCATTAATACTCGGGTGAACTTCATTGTTAGGACTAGGGTCTGGCTGGAGGACTGTTTCTGGCGCAGATCTGCTGCAAAGTTAATGTGTTTGGATTTGGATCAGCATGCATAACTGAGATAAATAAATGATGCTTCAGTACCAAAAATAAGTAAATAACTGCATATGCCTCCTCTCCAATGTGCGCTCCAGGAAAAGCTCCAAGTTGCCTGGATACCCCCCATAACCCAGACTATAACCTCAAGGATTTTTTGTTCACCGGTCCGAACAAGGCCCGGCTGTTTGTAAATTTAAACTTTAAGCAAAGCTATACTCCGAAACTCGGATCTAATACCATCAAACACTTCCCAGAGAAATGCCAACAGATGTGCTTGAATGCACTTATTTCTTTTGGAGAGAGATTGGACACACTAATTTTCGTGCAAAGCTTAAGTTTTGCTCGACTTGACAAAGCTATGAAGCAAATTATCCCGAGCATTCATCAACGGCTATGTTCCTTTTCATCCCAGGCGGGGGAGGGAGTTGACCTCGACAACCATAATTTGATTCTAGGATTTTTGGTCCCCTCCGTCGTACTTCAATTACCTTGGGTTCCCAGCTCAATCTTCGATTCCCTGTCCCTTACTTTCTGATAAATTAGAAAATAATATCTTGGGTGAATCGTGTGTCAATTATTAAAGAACGCAATATTCGACAAGCATAGAAATTTTTTTGTGACCACCCAATTTGTAATCGAGAAAGAATCCCACCCACCCCGACCGCATTAAGGAAAAAATAACAATGCATGAGGGTGGGAAACGTGCATCACATTAGAGATGCTTTGGTCTAACTTTGTTCCACCATCTGCGATTACACTGTCCCAATGTCATTTACAATGGGGAGTCCGTGCAACCATTACTGAATCTGTTACTTCTGGTCCCCCGGTATAGGATCTGACAATATTTCAAGGCAAAGAACAATGCTGTCCACATATGATAAGCTAATTTGGCAGCAAATCACTTTCAGCTTGTAGATGAGTCTTTCTTAAACTTGAACATAACTGCAGTAAATTCCAAAGAAGAAAATGCAGACGAACATGAACTAGCAATAAGAGCCAGATTAGAGATTCAGAAAATTGATCAAAATTCAAGAATCAAAAATCAATGCAATCGGCCCACCTGCCCGATTTAGCATGCAGGAGAAAGACTTAAAAGCTGTACAGATTCTACCCCACATTAACTGGATAATTGTAATCTACTCCCTCATGCTGATAATATCAGCCACAGGACCACAAAGCCGAGGACCACCTTGCGACGGGCAATGAGGAATAAAGCCGAGCATCTAGGAGAAGATTTCACCTTCCAGCAGCGTGCTTGATTAAGTCGATGAGCTGCTAAACTTTCATTATTATGATTCCATTCATGGAATGGCCAAATCATAGCAATCAATCAATTTGCACAAAGCAGCAATGCTAGGACCACATGCCTTCTCAGCTAATGGTCCCAAGTCGAAGCCTTTTAAGTGCTGATCACCTGAAGACTCCCCTCGTGGCAATTATTATTCAGTACCGATCGGTGCTTCTAATAGTTTGTAATCAAAGTCTCCACGTGGAGTCTTCATTGGATGTCCGGATACTGAGATGGCAATCATGTTGAATGGCTGATCACCTGCAGGCTGCCATGCAAAACCCCGCACCATATCCCAGTTATATAGCACCTTATACCATGCCCCTAAAATAATCCAAGTGCAACAGAACTAGAAGCTGTTTTGAGTATGCGTCCGAAAATAGATTCATGTTTCTTAAAATGGGAAAAGATAGCAATCAAAGGAGCACGCCTGCAGAACGCTTGCAGCCAATTGGCAATAGTCAATACATACCAACTCCTTTAAATTATCACATCAAAACCACAACCTGCCTAGAACCTGGAGGTATTTTCGTTCACACATGGAGTTTGTGACAGCTGAAATGATGTCCTATGATGTACCTCAGAGTACCACAAAGCCGGAGAACCAAGTGTTTTCCCAAATCCTGCTGAACATATCTCGTACCATTATCTTTCAGAACTCATACGGCCAACACAAGAGCCTTTATACCTAAAAGCTTAACGATCTCAGACAAACATGGTAACCCTAAAAAAGGAACAACACATCACGGGGTACGCTAACAAGTAAACAGATAGTTAAGGAGTTTATGGGCATGGCAAGAAAAATGGACGAAAATAATGCAACAGTAGTAATGTTTCCTTTAGTTCCCTATAGCATTTTGTCATGATTCTCTTCTCATCACAATAGGAATTCGGCAAATTAAAGTTGCCCTGTGGGTATGTTGGTCACGTAAAAAAGTCAGCATTGATAAGGCACAACAGGAAACATAACTGGGGGAAAGTTAGATTCGTAAGACAGCAACACTGATCCATTTGCCTGACAGCAGTGGTACTCAGGTTGGAACAAACAACAACTAAAAAATCTCTTAATACATGCCATACAAGTACAAAATTAACGAGCATTACCTGGCTAGAAACTTTGGTTTTATGTTTAGCAACAATAAAAAAAGTGGGGGAAGAAAAAACCAATAGCGTAAGTTTAAAGAAAATATAGGACAGCATATATCGTGTCTATTATTTAAATTCTGTCAGGTTCGTATACCCCAACATCACAGAACCATGCTGCGGAATATCCGAGATACAGACCTGACAACCTGTATAGAAAAAACAAGAATCCAATCCAATGGGCTTTCCGTAACAAGATATAATCCAAGGGGCTTGCTGCAGAATATACGAGATACAGACCTGACAACCTGGCGAACTGTAGTTACGTGCACGGGCCTCCATGCATATATCCAAGTAAACAGCCTGAAACCATGAGAGATAATTTTAAGAGAGATGCCTTCTTTATTATCCCATCCTTCTCAAGGGCCAAAAATTCTTCCATCCAGGCTATCCAAGTCCTGCCTTTCCCTTTTCCCGATCTTGTATTGCTAACCTCTTCCTATTTTGTTCGAAGTTGCTTCAAAGAAAACCTCCATCACACATCACACGTTACAGATGATTATAATATCCTATTTAGTTCCCCATTAAAAATCCTTTAATGGTATAGCTTTTCATCTTTTCATGTGCTACACACCAGCAAAGGGTCAATTTGCCAGATATCCACCCAAAGCATCCTCTTTATAGGAATGTCTGTGTGCATACTGTTTGTGATACATTATTCAGGCCCCTCAAAAGCGCTAATTTACAACTCAGATGTGTTCATGAATGTAAGATGACCAGGCAACACTGAAAGAAAAAAACACCTCTAGTTCACCAAACAATGTTAACCTAGAATGATGGTATTTCTTTAATCTTTCATCCTTATTCTTCTGTCTATGTGTGTGTGCATAAACATAACCATAACTACTGAGCCTTTCCGCCTGCTAGAAAAATCAGCTCTAAGCATCCTTAGGTTTCCTTTCCTTCATATAATATATCCACTGTAAACAAATAAAACCCCTACTTACCAAGAAATTCCTAGAGAGGATTGCAAGTCTGTACAATGACAATTCATAACACAATTATATTTTGTTACTTAAATATGAGCATAAAGAAGGCTCTGTTAAACTCATGTATGGCCTTATCAAAATTCAAACATGCAAGGGAGAAACCAACATTGAGATCATTTCTCTCAACAAGAGCATTCACCATAGAATCTGCAGGTTGCCACATTGCAGAAGGGATGAAGTGACCATCGACTAACATGGGCATGAAATCTCAACAAACCCTTAAAGTGAATGGAAAATCTCTACTTGATGGAAGACAAGTTTGCCTTGCAACAACTTCCTCAGATGGAAGATGAGCCAAGTGTCTTGGCCGCTAAATTCCCAGGAAAGCCTGGGACTCATCAACAACTCAATAAGGTGGCCAGTCATAAGAAAAGCAGGTCCCATATCTTAACAACTGAAATTCCAATTTTACTCTCTCACTTCCACCTCAGAGACTCCAGATACCTAGCTTAATCTTGATCTGTAACCTACTAAGATTCTACATTCAAATTATAAAACAGCCAGCTGAATACTCGGCTGGATTCCCCCACAAGTGGTAAATTAAGAAAAAGTGAAGTTTCTCACCCTCAGTAAATTTTTATGGAGTACAAAGTAATTCAACAGACCCAGGTTCTACAAGAATCAGTTAACTGTAATATTAACATCAATAATCCTATGTTAAAGAAAAAATAAGTTCACCATGAATAGATAAGCCATAATCATTATAAGAACTACCATTTAGCAAATGAAAAGCTGAATCAATATGACAACTTTAACTCAACCCACTAGTTGGACATATAAATGCCACCAAAAATCTAGCATCAAATTGGACATTCTAGACACAATATACCTTATTGCAACATGCGGCATGAGAGCTCCAAAATGGTATTTTTGTATCACAAAAAAAAAAAGGAAAAGATATTACTTTCATCATGTTCCACTAAATTCATATGTTAGGAGCTATACAGCAAAAAACCCTAACAGAAGTAAAAAATCTTTGGTAAAGAAAAGGGGACTCAAAGTTTTGCTTATCCAGCATTAGTTCTATTACGTTCTTCTATTCAAAACCTTGAAATTGGACTTCATGAACATGGCACCCTTGCATAATCACAAACCAGAAAAAAATAAAGTTACCTGATGTCATGCCAAAAACCAACATCACGAAATTTTCTCAAGTATTTCTACTAACAATGACCCAATGCCTCATATTTAAGCTGTCTTCCATTTGTTCAATCCTCTATAGCAAAAGGGTTTCTAATTTTGTCATCCAAAGCATTTGTTAAAATCACTATATAGCAATCTAAAAAAGAACATACGAAGTACA
Organism: Cocos nucifera; assembly: GCA_006176705.1. Lineage (NCBI taxonomy): Eukaryota > Viridiplantae > Streptophyta > Magnoliopsida > Arecales > Arecaceae > Cocos > Cocos nucifera. Next base: position 407,568 of record QRFJ01000266.1, read on the forward strand.
CATATAAATTATATGGCATGTAACATGTCAAAAGTTAGTACTGTTTTTACAGGCCAATTTTGGCTGATAAAAAGGTCCATTCCATAAAGTCAATGGTACAACAAAACCAAGCCATAAGGTCCATCTTGTATGTATTTCTAATTAATAGGGTGATGATCTTGCATGAAAAAACTCCATTACCAGGATTCAAATCCTTTTTATTGTATCACAAAAAGGTAAACATGTCCCTCAGCCCACAATCAATTCTATGTTTTTTATAGACTAAGTATCAATGCTACTTGACCTATACTCGATATTGCAACATCACTTGACATCCACTTGATAAAAAGCACCACACAAGGTGGCCAACACATTGTCTGTGTATCGTATTTAAGTTATGCCAAATTACAAATAATCACTGGGCAATCCAAGGCAGCCCTTGGCATTTGATTCTGCCAAGGCCTTGATTGACCACCCCAATTTATATTATTAATGTCTGCTATATATACACAAACATGTGCAGGGAAGCACGCATGCAAGGAGATACATACCAATCCATGTATGTATACGCACATGGGGTAATGAATGCACACATTGCCCCAATATGCAGCCTGCCCAGCCCCCCCCCCCCACCAACACCCCCCAACCAAGAAAAAAAAACAAAGAAACAAAAAAAATTCCCAACCCACCCCATCCACACTCATTTGCTTGATCAACATAGTTTGATATATAGCATCATTATTATGTATGCTATCTTGTTCATGAAGAGAAATTTCCAAGATTAAGCTAATCGTCAAGCACATTAAAGGAAAACTCCACTATCAGAAAATCTAGAGAAATTGATTAGGTCATCATGTTCATTAAGAGGAAAATTCTGGTATCAGTTCAGGTCTAGAGATTCTCCTTCTAAACCTTAACATACCTTCCAAAGTAAACAAGGAAAATAAGAAAACATATGAATTTTTTATCATGTTTGCTTGATAATAAGCCTATTGGTGAGATCTTAACTTCTTTATAGTTTGTTGATTGTAAAATCTCATTTAACACCCTAACTAATTTGAAAAATTGGATGTATAAGGTTCTTATTTGCTTACAGACTTGCACCGCAACTTAGTTCTTCATTAGTTCTATTTTTAAAGTATGAAAAACTTAAGCAAAAAAGAGAGGGGCCAAGACCTAGATCTTCACATTTCATTACAATATTGAGTCTCTTGTTGTGCTTGGATCATCCAGGAATCCAACAGAAAAATTAGTATAATAACTGAGTATCTTCAAGCTAAACTAGTACAAAATATCTCTTTGCCCCACCAATCATCCACTCTCAAACAGGTTATGCAACAGGCCTGGTTGCTCCTTTTTTGGGCCCAATCAGGACAATTTTTTTCGGTAAACAAAAGCCCTTTCGCAAAACATTGGTGAATTAGTAATTTGGTTTTCATAAAAAACAAATTTCTTTTCTTGCTCTCTCTCACTAAAGCTACTAGAAAAACTGCCAGTTGACACTCCATTTTGCTCACAACTCAAATCAAATATCCTCTCCAGCAAACTTAATGCTTTTTAATGCATTCTCCCCTTGACATAGTGTGGCAATGAAGAATGATTTGATCATCAGGATTAAACTTTTGAGATCAACACAAAACCCTTTATACAATGTATTAGAAGCATAAATAGAACATGACCCCTAATTCAGGCATTAAACCCAAGACAAATCATACAAGAAAGAGGACCCAAAAATAAAGAAACATGTTAGAATTTTTCAACTACAATAACAAAAACCTGGCTAATTTCGATACTACTTTACCTCTTCTTCTTCTTCTTGGGCATTAAACCCGAGACAAATCATACTAGAAATACCTCTTCTTCTTCTTCGCCCCTTGTCCAAATCACATGGAAAAGTACCTTAATGTGTCATGTTTATAATGAATCCCTGAGAGTCATGTGCGTGGCCCTCACATTTAGGTGCCTCTTCCACTCCACACATTGCATGACACAACTATATAATGTTTGTCTCATGATCTAGTCATAGATTTAGCAAAAACCAGCAAATAATCCACAAAATCCATCCATTCACCTACATCATCTCTCACTAAATCTAAACCCCAAAAACGGTTAATTAACTCTTTGCTAGCATGTTTTCACAACATATAAGATTTCCCTATTGTAGGCTCTCCAAAACATCCCTCTTCTTCTTAAAAACCTAATTTACTTCTCCTTTATTCTTCACATTTCTCTTGAAATCTTAATATAATGAGTTGCATTACAAGAAAAACATAGTTTTGACACCAAGAAAAATTTTCAATATGAGGAGGGTGAGCCTTGGCACAGCAATAAGGTTGCTTAGTTATGAACTGGAGGTCACAAGTTTGAAGCACAGAAAAGGTCTCTCTACACAGGGGTAAGGCTGCATATCTCTGACCCTCCGTAGAACCCCCAATGGTAAGAGCCTCATGCACTAGACCATCCTTTTTTAAACATTTCAATATGGACCCTTTTAAAAGGGATGCAACAGAGCGAACATTCTCCCAAACCTAACCCACCTCATTTTTATTTCAACATTTGGGAATTTCAGTAAGAATCCTTTTAAAAGGATTCTTACTAAAGAAAAATGAATCAAAACTGAAAACTTTCTGATCTAGGTACCCACCATCAAGATTAAACATATTCCTTTGCTCAATTCTACTCTAAACTAGGTACCCACCAAATGAAAGCCATGTGAATCAAGTCAATCAACAAAGCCAAGGTCCATGGAGTTCCTATCTCATCCTAATTTAAGACTCTATGTGTATAAGTAATTTAAAATTTAGTTAGTAAAGAAGCCTTATAAGTACGACCCATCTATTGTATTAGATATAAGCTTTACTACAAGAATTTGTTGATCATTTGTAGATTTCAGTGAAAGAACATTAAACATAAACTAAGTACTAATCACAACTGATGATGTTTGTGTTTTCAAAACAAAACCAGAGCCTCTTGTGCATTTTGTACTAGACTAGCTAATTCATTTAAATTAAAACAAAACATCAAAAACAAAAGAAAAAAAGCTACGACTTAAGTTGCACCAAGAGGCTGGTGAGGAGGAGCTTGTGAATGTGCCTTTGAAGCTTTGATTGTCTAACCTCTCAAGCAGCATCAGCTGCAAATTGACACTCCAATTCACAGCCGATCAAAAACTATACATGTACTTTGGATCCCCATAGCATGATGAATGACTAACACTGTATTATACAATTTAAAAATCCACTCAAATTGAACTTATGCAAATGCCTTAGGGCCGAGAAAGATGGCCAAAAAATTCTGATTTCAACTTTAAAATTCAAGCCATATTTGAAATAATATGGCATAGTTTATTTTCATTTGTTAACTAGAATTATACCAAAGAAGTAATGAATCATAGACTTCAAAAACAATTCGGACATGAAAATATATGTAAAAGAGGAGAACATGGCAAGACTCTAATTAATGAAATAGTTGAGAATCCAAGAGGCCATACTATTGCATCATTCTCTCTCTCTCTCTCTCTCTCTCTCTCTCTCTCTCTCTCTCTCTCTCTCTTTTAAGCATCAAGCACAAGAATAACAATTTGTTGACCTCATTAAGTTCCATTAATAAAAGAAATTCAATTTTTTTAATATCACTATTGATCATAACATGATGCTAAATAAGCAAGCACAATATCATGAAAATGGGATTCTTGATCCATGTAGAAAAAAAATTGGAACCATGAAAAAAATAATCTTTCCTTTGCACTTCAAATATCGAAATATTTCACAAAAGGAAAATGCTGACAGTGTGAGGAAAGCCATGAAAATGCTTCATGCAATCAAAGGTTAAGGGATGCAGTTGAAGATTAAAATACCTAGTGAAAAAGTTTAAGACATTTCAGAAAAGCATATAATAAAGCAATTTTGCAAGGAGAAGATAATTTGATGGTTCTTTAACATGAATGTAACAGTTACTGTCTTGCATGCATAAAAAGAAATTTTAGTAGGATCAGTTAGCACTATCTGGAGTGGAAGCTCAAGTAAAGCAGAGATTGCATGGGCTCAACTCAGCTTATACAACGTCATGAGATTGAGAAGCAGATAAATCACCAAAAGGAAGACGAATAATGCAGTGTTCCCTTCAGAATCAATCTGATGCTTGGAAAGGGAATGGGATGGTGAATTTGCTCACAATATTTCACTTTTTTTATGATTGGTACAAACATAAACAAGGTAAGCTGTCCTGTCGTAATTACATCATTCACAAATAAGAAAATCATCAGCTAAATAAAAGAAAATAAAAATTAATAAGGCACTTAATTCATTTACAAAAAAACGTAGAAAACAGCAATAAGAAATGGAAGTTCAACAAAACCTGCATGACAAAAGTTCAAGGAATTCCAATTTCTGCCAGTCAGACTGGAGGTGATTCCTCTCGACCCATCAAGTACATTAAAAGTATGCAACAAGAAAAACCTTTTTTTACTGCCCTGATACAATACCCATCAAATAGTAGCATCAGCAGTTGACAGTCAAAATTACAAGAAAAAGTTTCATTTGTCCGTAACCATACAGTAATCACAGAGCAAAACATTAGAGACTTGTCAGGGAAGTTTCCAATAAAAAAGGAGAAAAGCAATTCCACCACCAATGCCCTCAAAGCAAAAGAAACTCGCACATAATTTACCTTTATTAGCTCTGCATAGAAGGAAAGAAAAGGAAGTGGGAATAATTCAAGCCAGCGCTTCATATATGATTCCATTAGAAACAAGAAATAAAAACAAAGCACCCCGTCCCCCTGATACCATCCATCCATCTTCCACACTGACAATTCTATATCTACTTTCATACATAGCCATAACCTTAACAAAAAGAGGAGAAAAGAAATCGGAAAAAAAAGAAAGATGACACCTTTTCAAGCTTCGGGAGAGACTTTGGCCCTCTTCTTTCCCCCGAAGAAACCCTTAACGAAGGCGTCGACGATCCGGCGCTGGGAATCGAGGATCATCTCGGTGCGCTTCAACTCCATCTCCCTCCTCACCTTGTCCATCTCCCTCGCCATCTCCATCTTCATCTGCTCCATCCTCATGAACCCATCCCCCAGCGTCCTCAGCGCCGAAACCATCTCCCCGACCGCATCCGGCGAGTCCCTCTCCCTTCTCCTCCTGCTCTTCTCCATCCGTCGTCTCATATCCTCCATAGCCGGCCTTGCCCCGCCGGAGCCCTTGAAGAACCGCGTGGTAGGGCTAGGGTTCATGACGCCGCCAGCGGTCGGGGCGGGGGCCCTCTCCTCGACCCTAGATCCGGTGGTGATCTTGGACCGCACCGCCTTCGGGATGATGAACCTGAGCCCACCGCCGATCCCGCCGCCGTTGGCCATAAGGCGGTGGAGGCTGCGGGTGTTGCCGCCGCTGGCTCCGCCGGCCGGGCCGTGGCCATCGTCCGCCTCATCCTCCTCGTCGCCATCGTCGTCGGAGCGGGAGCGCACCGTGGCGGGGGAGGATGAGGGGCGGAAGGCGGCAGCGGCGGCGGTGGAGGGGGCACTGCCGTGCTCCATGGCGTCCATCTTGCGGAAGTAGACCCAGGAGGAGGAGGGAGGGGCGGAGGGGTCGTGGGCGGCGGAGCGCTGTCGCTCGGCGCGGTAGCGCTTGCGGAGCTTCTCGACCTTGTGGCGGCACTGGACGGAGGTCTTAGGGGAGGCCTGTGGGAGGCGGGAGCAGCGCCGGGAGACGGCGTCGGCGACCTCCTGCCAGTGAGAGGCGCGGAGGTTGCCGCGGCGGAGGGCGTACCACTTGTCGCGGTAGGAGTCGATGAGGGCTAGGGTTTCCTCATGGGTCCAGCAGGGGGGAGGGAGGCGGCGGGACGAGGCGGAGGAGGGGGGAGCCGGGAGAGGGAGGTGGGACGGGGATCGGGGATGGGGAAGGGGAGGGTGAGGCGGCGGCGCAGCGGCGGAGGGGACGGGAGCGGAGGGGGAGTGGGGCGGAGGAAGAGGGGGGAGGGGAGGGAGAGGAGGGAGGGTCTTTGGCGGCGTCGGCGTCGGCGTCGGCGTCGGCGGCGGAGGAGGAAGCCATGAGGGAGGAGGGTTTGGAGGAGGAGGTGGTGGTGGTTGGGGTCGGGAGGAGGTTGGGGAAAGAGGCATATTTTTGTTGGGTAGTGGGGATGTGGATCGGGGCACCGCCTAGGGGTAGGCGGCTTACGCTGCGGCGCGCGCTAACGGGGGTGAGTGGTGGCCGCCCCCACCGCGGCGCGGGCGGTGTCTTGACCGGCTGAGTGGGCAGCCTTGGTGGCGGTGTTGGGCTTTCAGCGAGGTTGGAAATTTTTTTTGTGAATTATGCAGTTAACCCCCTGGAAGATAATTGATTGTTATTGTTTTTAAAACTTCTAAAATTAATGTTTACCTGGCGTTAAAAGCATAATTTTATCTTTTCTGCCTATTTTTAATATTGTATGTTCCATGTGGTGCTAAAAACATGGAATTCAGGGTAGAGACATTTACTTTAACCGTCTATGTGGTGTTAAAAACAAGGAATTCTATTCAGAATTCGGATAGAAACATTTAATTCTATATTTTAATATTTTTGAAAAAGTTAATTGCATAACAAAGTAAATATATGTATTATAGAATCACAACTTATAGTTCAAAAATACATATGATATAACTAATTATATATATCGATATGAATATAAATTTATATTTTGATATATTGGTGATATGGATGTGGCATGTAACTGTCGCAATATCTCTAAATTATATCTTATGGAAGGGAAGATTTGTAACCTATCTTATGTTTATGTATGAAAAAAAATGGTACTCTTATTTATCAAATAAATAAGTAATAATCTAAAATATCTTAATTATAATAAAATAATAATGACATCTCTTATTTTAATTCAAATAATTGCATCTCTATTATATTTCATAAAAATAATTTTTAAAATAATAACATTTGACGTGATTTATTTTGTTTAATATAATTTTTTAAATAATTAATAATAACCAGTAGCTCATTTAGTTAACATCCATCCTAAGCCTTAAATTCAAACATAATCAACAGAGAATAACAACTATATTAGAAAAAAATATAAATAATTTTATTTATTATTTTTATTATTTTTAAATAATTAGATTTTTCATTATTTTTTTTGATAAGCTAATAAAAAATAATTTTCAGGGGAAAAAAAGAAAACAGAACTCATGCCATGTCCAGCTTGACGAAGAACGTGGCTGAAAAAATCATTACTCCCAGCAAAGTTTTGTATAATTAAGCATAACATCTTCAATAATAAATGTAAGGCTTTCATAGCAACCATCTCAAGTATTCTACCACGCAACCCTTAATAAAGACTATGATAGGCCACCAGGCAATGGAGGTGAACGGCCATGCAAGCGGACAGCCATCAAGAAGGCTATTCTCGCAAACACTTAAAAGCAGTGTAGAGACCTTGATGCGATTATATATTGTCGAAGGGGTCGAATGCAAAACATACAAAACCGTTGTCTGGGAGGGCGCACGGCGTACGTCACGAGGATTGGTTGTGCCATACCTCCAAAATACTTTGAACTAAACGAAAGTCGCCGATCCTGGCCGTAAACTGCGTCTCGATCTCTTCTTCGAACGGCTCAGATCCGCCATGGGGATAACGGGGTGCCGTGCATTGTATAGCTGGCTGCGGAGCAGCAGAACGGGGTCGGATGGGACCAAACGGATGAGGGCGATGATTTTGGCGCGTTATAGTCTACTCCGGTGGGCCTAGGATCAAATAAATGATAAATTGATGGAATCGGGACGATGGCGGACAAGAGGCGCTTCTTCCACGTGCGAACCGCTGCGTACCCCTTTTTTTTTTTTTTGTTTTTTTTTTCAATGCAATTTTTACACGCTGCTTTTTTTTTTTTTTTAATTTTGATAGAATTTTACATGCTGCTTTTGAAACCATAATATTGAATACAATTCATCACCTCTAGATATTAAAAAAATATTATCAATAAATTCTAGCCGATGTATTGCTTACACATCCAATGATAAAAATAAGAAATCTAAATAATAGAAATAGTACTTTTTTGTTCGTAGACAAGAAATCTTTAATTCAAATAATTTTGTGATAGTATATAATTTAGAGATAGTATATATTCAATGGTTAAAATTATTGATGTCAGAATTTTGATTATTCAATAAAAATCAATGGCTTCGATAATTATCTCTATTTCAAATTATAACCAAAATAATAATTATCTATTTGATAATTTAATATTATCTAAATTTATTAATATTATTTAAATTAAAATTCATATATCAGTTGAAAAGAATAATTCATTACATGGTAAGCAACGTTGCCAACAAATAACACTGCTGCTAGTTTTGTTTATCCCCTTTACCCCTTATGATGGCTGTCGCTATTTTTACATGGAGAGGCTTGATAAAGAAATTGAAATAATGAATAACGGTTTTGACGGGAGTCTATCTTAGGTACCATTTTTTTTTTTTTTTGAGACCTTGATGATGTTGCTTATTATTAATTTTTTCAAACATCATTCAACTTATAGGTACAAATTGAAGCACCCATCTTGGCACAATTCCACTAAAAGGTGATGCCGAAAATAGATGGAAATGATTGTTTATGACTTTATGCATTGAAATTGTGAAGAATGCAAACTTTTCATTTTTCTTTTTTGTTTTGCGTTTTAAGTTTGATCGGAGAATCAAGTAGTTTATTTCCTCTCGGATATTGGAAGGTTTGATTTAGTCACAACCATAACGATGGGTGAAATGATTGAATAAAACACGTATGGATGACAAGGTCTACCGACACAGTCACACCTTGGATTTTGGTCACCTACTGCTGAATGATGCACGAAATGTGACTAAATGAATTCAAAGGGAATAGGATGTGAATTCTAGCATCATTATTCTTTCTTGACCGTCTTATATCTTGTAAGGACTTAATAGACTAAATCATTTGTCATTTATTATCATTATTTACAAACTTTGTTGAACTCCACATTTCGAGGCAATAGCTTTCTTACCTTTACCGGCCTTGCTGCAAGATCTAGAGAACATGATTCTAGATTCGACTAATTTTAACTGGATATGGACATGGTCCTATACAACTTCATCAACCGCTTGTACCAAGATGCATATCTACAGGATCTCCCTTGATTTTGATGGAAAGTAAGGACAGCAAGATGCGGAGGTGGTGGCTGATCGTGTATAAATCGAGAGATGATTATATCAGAATTTCCCAGTTTTGAGGTTTTTAATTTTCACAAACATTCAAAGAATTTCTTTTATAAATTAGTGTGTGTGTTCAAATGACCTTCTGAAGGGTTTATATGGGCGAAACATTATATCCCTATTTTTTCAGGGTATGAGACTTGCAGCCGTTGTAAGTTTAAATTATGTTAGAAGTGTCAACCAATTAATGATGACTATTTATAATTCAGGGTGAGCTTTTCTTCATGCAATTAGCGAGCTTGATTTCTTCACATGCTTACCTATCAATAATCTTGATTCAAAAGGAACCACACATTTCTAGCTAGTGAGGGTGGAGCAAATATAGCCATATAAATGCAAAGGAAGATAAACTTTGCCCATGCTTCAAGTGTTGTACCATATCATCATTAAAGTCTCCACTAAATTAAAGTCCATGGTCCAAGCATAGCCTAATATAATAAATGTGTGGGTTTGGATACGAAGACTCAAGAAGCATGTCCACCAAATCATAGTCCATGGCCCAAGCAGGGTCTAAAATAATAAATCTGTGTGGTTTGATGGGAGGATGAAAAGAAGAAAACTAATTTAAGAAGTATTACATGTAATTAAATTATCTCATAAATGGGTATACTTTCTTGATGATTATCTTAAAATTACATGCTATACGTACATATATACGAGGAAATGGAAGCGGCATTGTTAAGTACACAATGGTTTTCTTTAGATTCCGAGTCCAACTATTATATCAATTCATCTACCTCCCACTAATTATACGGAGTAGAACAAAACAAAATTAAATTATTTTTCTAGATGATTATCTTAAAATTATATATTATGAATGAGTACACGTGCGAAGAAAAGGAAGCAACATGGTCAAGCTTATGATAGAGATGGTCACAATCTTCAATTTTAAAAAGTGAAGTCTCATTAACTGTTGACAACCCTGTTCAATATAAAAGCTTAAATTATAGTCTTCTTAAACTTTGGGCCTGGCCTAATTAATATATGAATTCATCTACCTCCAATTATTATTCCATCTAGGACTAAACCTCATACATGATCCTTAACTAAAACTCATTTATGATCCTCAACATTCTCCCCATTTCATGTTTGAGCTGATTTTAACTTCCCACCCAGTTACTCTTCTTGAGTGCACCATCAATCCATCTACCTCCCACTAATTATTCTATGTGAGATCATACCATAATATAAGCTGATTTTAACTTTTTACCCAATCAATCTTCTTGAATGCACCATCCATCCACCTTTCACTAATTATTCCATGGCGGCGCACCATCCATCAAACTTTCCACTTATTATTCCATGAGAATGCATCATTCATCTAAGTTTCCATTAATTATTCTATATGGGACTAAATCTTATATGTGATTCTCAATATTCCACAAATTATTCCATGAGAATGCACGATCCATATGCCTTCTTCACTAATTATTCCATGTTCTCAACATTGTTCCCTTGTCCATTTATCTCCCACTAATTATTCCGTGCATCATCCATCTGTCTCTCACTAAGTACTCCATTTAGGATTAAACCTCAAATGTGATCCTCGGCATTCTCCCTCTTCACGTATAAGCTGGTTTTCACATCCTTCTTGAGTGCATCATCCATCTACCTTCCACTTTCCACGTAAGACCAAACCTCACACGTGACCCTCAACATTCTTCCATTTTTACACGTAAGCCGATTTTTGCTGGCATTGGCAAGATCGCCGGTTATCAATTTTGATCACTTGTTGAGGAAAAAAAAGAGACCATCAGGCCCACGAGGAGAAGGCCTTATTCGAAGTCCAATTGAACCTAAAAAGTCGTTTCTCGGCCAGTAATTATTTCATAGGAGATTAAACTTGGCATCCTCGACAGAAAAATCCAGACACATCTTGCACCAAGCGTCTTGGCAATCTTCAATGTAAACCTTTGCTTAGAGCCAGTGCATTTGATTTCTTACAGTAAATCTAATTGCGCACGTGGTTGAAGGCAAGTATAATAGAAGACATGCAAAATAGAACAACTCTGGAGTTTGGTACGCCGTTTGCTTGGAAGCATCGAATTGTCCCAACCCTCCATCGAGCTACCTGTTGAGTAGAACTTCTCCCGATAGCACAGCCAAGTAGCAAATTCTCTCTCCAAATATACCTAAACACATCACTAGACTCCTGAACAAATACCAAAATGGGTGCATATTTACCGGATACGCTAGAAAGCATCCAACAAAAGTCCGAGAACCAACTCATTCAACAATACAATGCACCACTTTTCATAACTTCATATGGGATCTTGAGTTCACAATACCGTCCTTCATATGACCATCATCTATTGAATCAGCATTTAACACAATAATGTTCTTACCCTCGGACATGGGCAGGTGAGTTCAACAAAATCAATGAAAGCAGTTCCTGGATTATTATATCATATACCTACATCAACAGAGATATGAATCCGGTATTATATGTGAGCATTTGCATTAGATTACAAAGGATTCCTGTTGACATCCTTGTACAGCAAGTATCTTGAGCGGGTTTTTCCAAGCGCCGCATACCTGTATATCAGAGTAGGAATATGAGGTTTTAAGCCAACATGTGATGGAAGAATTGAAGAGACTAGCTACCAACCACTAAAGAAAAATCATACCATTGAGGTACAAATGGTGCCATCCAAATGGCATCGCCAGCTTGAACCGGGTACCTGTTTTTAAGAGAGTAAAAAGATGATGTAACCATAAAAGTATCCAAAGCGGTGTGGAACTAGGAAAGTCATTATGAAGATGCTGAAGGTTAACAGCAAGAGATTTACAATATAGGGTTTTTGGTGGTAGGAAAGTGAAGCTCTTTGACCTTCATGTTGACATTTCTATCAACACCGCACCTTCACTTAATTTTTCTCAGTCAAATGCTTCTTATGTCGGAAAATGCTAACTCTAACTAATAAGAGAAATGTATCAGAACAAAAACATAGCAAAAATGCAGATATCCTTATAAGTGCATTCCTAGACAGTCTTTAGAAAAATTGTAGGAAGAAATTTCGACTTATGTTTGACTTCTAACATCTTCAATTATCCATGCATGGTCAAAAACATAAAAAAGAAGAAAATGTATGAAAGATTGCAATTTATTCCTGTGCATCTGCTTCACAACAAAAACATTAGATTAATTTTCTTCTTTTTTTTTTTGTTAACTTAATTTAATTTTCTCTAATGTATAAGAGCAACAGAAGCTTTAGGAAAGTAGTGCAGTCAGCAAAAGGACAATGGAAGACAAAAATTTTGGTCAACATCTAGACATGGAGTTGCCTGGTTATACCAGGTCCTACCTTTATTAGCAGCAAATTCACAGTGATATGTCAACAAAGCAAATCTATAATAAATATGATAGCTTTTTCAAATCGCAAGCTTACCAGCTATCACCCAAGCGATAGATACCTTGACCCTCTAATAGCAGCAAGCCATGCTGATTGTAATGAACCTCCTGCTCCAACAAGGAAAACAACAAAAATCTACATTATCCTTAAAATAGGGCCAGAACAGCTACTAGCATCATTCTCAATCACTTCAGAAAGCAATCAATTACATAAGCAGGATTTCATCATTTTTAGTAGCCTCTCAGTCATAGTAGAACTTATAGCCAGACACTTGACAAACCTTCACATTAAGATATTCTCCAGGTTGGAAGTCCATTATCTGCATGAAGGAAACATGAAAGTCTTAGGCTTTTAGCACATTGAGAACAGAATTCTGGTGGCTCCTATGACTTCCAGCCACATTTCCATGATAGTACAAGTGCTTCTTAGTAGAATTATGCTAAAAGCTGTCAACAAAAATGGCTGATGAACACTGTGAAGCAGAAATTATTGCAGAGATCCAATAAATACTAGCAAAAACATCTTAAATAAATTTAAAATATTCACTGATTCTTTTTGAAAAAACAAGTTATTTACTTGCATATATATTTCTAGCTTTTTTGGCATTTAAATGACATCCCACGAAAGTGGTGCTTACATGCTGTGCCCAACAAGCATGGACACAGGCACCATAAGGGCAATAAACTCAAAACAATGACAGAACGTCATTATGCCTTGCAGTGATACCGAGACACACTTGGCATTGGTGCCAAGTGTAGAGATGCCCCACATTGTCCAAAACCTAACCACCAAAATTCTCAAGATGAGGATGGTTTTGTATGATATAGGCAAACAAATCGAGGATTTAAGCACCGGTTCATACTGGTCCATATAGCCACACCATACCTTATCAGTAAGGTAACAATACATGTGCTGTATTATATCATAACACGCTAATCCATGCCCTATCGGTAAGGCACTGGCATAGACACCGATATTAGCACTTCAATCCTTGATATATATATCTAAATGATAGGTATAATTTGAATAATAATGTACATGATAAGAAGTTGCAATTAAATGGCACTTTAAATTTAAAGAAAGAAGGAAAGAAAGAAAAAACCTTTTCACATGCACTAAAATTTGCTACACTTAAAAAAGAATGTTTATCGGCACTTTAAATAAGTTATATTTGCCACCTGAGAGGTTTTCTTTTCTCTTTTTTATTTACCTATGATATGTTTCTTAATTTAGTATTATAATTTTGATTCAAGTTAGGAGTTTAATTTAAGAGGAGTTTTGAGTCCATTAGAGATTGGCTGCCTCATATTTCTTATTTTGCTTTTCCTTATTCTTGTAGGATAAGTAGTCATGAATGTATAAATATTGTATTGCCCTAGGGGCTATTTAGACATGTGATCAATTTAACAAAAACAACCTAAAGGCTTTTGCAGGTACCAATCCGCCCAAGGTGACCAAATATCCCTTCTTCTACCTACCTTTTCTATTTTCTATTTAATTTTCTTGAAATAACACACAGAGGAATTGAATTCCTATCAGCTTGGTATCAGAGCATCTTTCCTAGTGAATGACTCTCACATGAAATCAGAAGAACAAGCTTGATATCACATATCTTAAGTCCTACAGCATAGCTACAGGAAGTTTTCATAAACAAGCAGCTGAAAAAAAGACTCACAATGGGACTGAATCTGAAGCATGATTGGCAGCCAAGTTTGATCAAAAGCTTGATCAATTTAAGGAATTCCTGCTAGCCACAATCACTCAAGCCTTTGAACAATTTTGCACAGATCACCACGATTTGACTTCGGCATCCATTGTCATTGCCAAAGAGCTTCCTGAACAAAAAATGGAGGATATGCAAGACCAGCACCTCTACACAAATGATACTAGAAATGCTAAAGATAAAGGTATACATCACCATAAAAATCTTAGTTTCCTGTGCATGAAAGTGGAGTTTCCTCCATGGCAAGATGGTGATCCGCCAGGTTGGATATCAAGAGCAGTTACTTCTGTTTTCATGGTATTACAAGTAATTCAGAAGTTGAGATTGCTTCTATCAATCTTACTGGTGAGCAATCTAGTGATATGATTGGTTTGAGTCATACCATAAGATTCCCACATGGGGAAGAATTTGTTGAACTCATTGTTTGTTTGGGTCCTTTTGAAAATGAGAATGTCGATGGAAAGCTTGCAAAAAATTGTCAGACAACAACTGTTTTGGAATATCAAAGTCAATTTGAGTGGCTCATGAATAAACCTTGTGATTGGTCAGAACAACAACTTGGTGGAACTTTTATTGAAGGACTTGCTTAGTTACTAGTTTTGAGGTCAAGATATATGGGCCCCATAATATGACAGCAGCTACCTCTTTTGCCCAATTACAAGAGGCAAAGACTTAATGAAAATAGCCAGAACTTGGGTAAAAGAGCAGAAAGCAAGCAATTTGCAGTGTTTCAAAAAGAGGCACTCAACAACAAACATGTTGAGCAGCTTACACAAGAGGAGCTCATGGAAAGAACAAACAAAGGCTTACGTCGACACTGTGATGACAAGCAGGAACAAGGGCACTGTTGCAAAATGAAATTCTTTCCTTACTGAACCTGCACTCATTGACACCTCACAAGATAACAAAGATGAAGATGATTGCCATGCACTGCCTAGAAGAATTTGACCTTGAGGACAAGATCATTTTGAAAGAGGAGGGAACAATAGGTTTCATAATTTAATACCCTAATTTTGATTTAGGATAGGAGTTTAGTTTAAGAGTAGTTCAAGTTATTAGAGATTGGCTACCTCATATTTCCTATTTTGCTTTTCCTTATTCTTGTAGGATAAGTAGTCATGAATCCATAAATATGTATTGCCCAAGGGGCCATCTTGACATGTGATCAATTTAATAAAATCAGCATAAAGGCTATTGGAAGTCCAATCCCCTCAAACTGATTGAATTTTCCTTCTTCTACCTATTTTCCCTATTTTTCTAATTTATTTAGCTTGAAATACCATAGATAGAAATTGGATTCCTATCAAACTACTATGGGAACTTCTAAAGCTTGATCAGGAGAAGACAAAATGCAAGCTATAGAAAAATATCGATGTTTTTGAACAATCGATGATAAGGTTAAAAACCAGCTAAAATACTTAAGTATTATCTTTTAGGTATTAAGGATTGTGTAGATCATCTATTATGACAATTTAATTAGGAATATTTCAACAAAAGGCATAGGCAGTTAGACATACCAATGGAGTACTAAAGTTGTAGCCAAGATAGACAAACATGGGGCAGCTAGAAAGTTTACTGCTCGTTTGTCAAGGCACTGCCTTTCTGTACCGTCCAACTCCAACCAGAACTGATGCTTACATTTTACATTTGTTGAATAATAATGATGTTAAATTCCATTGTACTCCATCATTCTTGTAGGTGAATTTGACCGAAAAATGAAAATACTTGATTTCCCAGGAGATATTAGAATTCCTGAACATCGACTTAGAACGCCACATGAACATTCACAGGCTTCAAGAGAGGTCCATGGTCCAAAATCTCCCACTTCACCCTTATAATTTTGTTCAGTTAATGCATTTCATCACCAATTTATATTATTTCATCATTTCCATTTTTTTAAATTGGATTACAATTAATGAGCTGTAAACATTGAAAACCTAGTATTCAATCACCAATCTTTTCTGGATTCTGGTTCTTCAACTACAATCATCCGCCAATAACTGGTAGCAAACTCCATTTGAATAATTATTGAAGTACCACCTGCCTCACAACTAACAAGTGACCTTGTAGCTGCTTTGCAACAGTGCAAATATTGCATAATCATGTCATCCGTCCAATAGCTCTTCTACCCCATCCCACAGCATTAGGAAAACACCAATTACAAGCTCCTCATAAAATTCCATACTTCTCCAGACATCTAATGGTCATTTGCATAGATTTTTGGAGATTGTGGTGTCCGGCACTTGGCAAAAGTGACAAGCATCCAGAAGACAATGTTCATCTCAAGTATTGCATGGTCCATCAAAGTCATCATAATAATAAACCAGAGATTCAAAATTTCTAACACTATATTTACAGTAAGCAGCAAGAAGAATGAGCAATAGAATCTCAGATTAGTACAAAATTGGCTTACATGGATATTAAAATCATATGGAGCTGAAGTAGGCAGCAGTTTCCTCAGTTCAAATACCTAAATAAACAGATAAAAGACAAAAGATAAAATCAAAGATGCAGAATTTATTAGCATGCGAAGAGTGGAAAAAGGACTACTGATAAGGCAAGAAGACTAATAGGGAAAAAAGGAGATGCAAAAGGATATTCTGAATAATCAAATCTCAAAACATTCCATCTACTACAGAAGACAGAATAGAACATAAGTGGATGGACGGACAAAAATATCTACCTCTCCTGAAGTTTCAAGAAGTGGCTGCTTGTCTGTTGAACCTATAATTTGTTCAGGATAGTGATCTTCCAGGATGGCATACCTAAATCAAAGAAGTTTGCATGGCTGTTAAATGTTTGTTGAAAAGGAAAAGGAGCAGCGAGGGGGGGAGGGGTTAACAAATAGCTAATTCACAAGTGGCTTAACAAATAGCTGTCAATAAGTGAAAAAGGCAAAAGCTTAGAGTTCCAGTTTGTTCAACATTTTATGAACAATTGTAGGAGTTTTATTAGTGAGTGAAATTTCAAAGATTGTAATGTGCGAAGACATGATTAAACAAGATGAACATAAAACTTCTCAAACACAATGCACATTTCTGGAATTCATGAGAAAAGCAACCTCCGCTCAAAGATGATGAGGATAGCTGTTTTGTCACACTTCAATGTATGTTCCACGTTAGCTGGCAAATATGCATATGAGTCCACCTACATTCAAGAGAAGGATGCTAAATTCCCTCATTTTTGGGTTCTCAATGAAACAGCAAAAAAAAAATGAGGAGATTCTAACGTAGTTTGTGCCTGAATTCAAAGGGCAGCACAAATCCAGCAATATACAAAAATAAGCAATAATTTTAAAAAATAAATTAAAAGAGGCAATGTGAATAACATAAAGACAATCCTGCAATAAAGATGAATCCAGAAAGATTTATGGTATAAACAGATGCAAGTAGTCCCTTGCTTATAACAGTTTCTATGCACCCCTCAATATTCTGTCACTAACTACAATTATGCTACTCCATAACCTCCACCAATGAGCCTGCAGCAACACTGAGATGTCACACTCATAATTTGTTGCAATCGAAAATCACATGAATGTTGAACATTCTAAGTCCATCACTGAGATTGACTGGTAACGTCAAACAGATAGAATACAAATGTATGTCATAATCTTGACTAAATTGAATTTTTATAACACTTGGGAACAGTTCCTAGTCAGGTTGATTTGGTTTGGTGCCTCCTGATTAGTGTAAAATAAATAGAAATTATTAAAATGGTCGACAAATGCTTAATAAAATCCAGAAGTCAAGAATGCCCATGAGTAGGATTTGTTGGTGCTTTATAAACTAGTAAGATAAATTGAGAGTGTTTCTAGCAAAGTTTTGAATATCATGGAATGAGACTATCCTAGTTTTTATATGGAATGGGACACCCTGCATGCTAACACTTGAGATAGTAGATGTCTCGTCCCATCTTACTCTATATCCAGATTTGTCCAATCCAAACACTTGTGATGGTTCCTTGTCTCAACTCTCGACATTTGGGATGGTCACACCAATATTTAAAACCTTGGTGTCTACTGAAAATTGGAATTTGGAAGTGTAGTTCGAATGGTTATGATTAACTCAACCAGAATTGAAGGTTGTGACTGCTTCTGAACAAAAGTTTACCCATGTTTTACATATAAATATATGGATGAATCATGTGCATGTACTCATCTATTTATGTATATCACTGTGCCCATGACAGATTCAAGATGTCAAGTATACAATCATTGGTTAGCAAACTATAAGAAATTCTTCCACCTACCACCTTCAAACCTCACAACTTCTAGGGGAAAGTCAACATATTACATGCTTATGCATGTGTCATCCTACCACATTTACCTAGTGCTTTTACAAACATACTCCCCAATGAAATAATGCAACAACAGTAATCACTTATTCAGAAAACTCTCATTCTTGTAGCATCCAATTTCCACCATTTGCTAATAATACAGCTAAATGCTCTTAAGATTTTTACTCCAAACCATCCAATATCATGAAGACACTCCCACTTAACCTAAAACACTTATTCCCGCCTTTAAGTCTGATATTTCCTACTATCCTTTTTCAATAAATCTTTCGTAACATTCTCAAAGTGATCCATTGCTGAAGCCAGATTTGGCGATCTAGCACCAATTTTTCCCTGCAAATGAAGAAAATTCTGCAACTAAAATCTTGCATAAAATCTTTGGATCATAGACCTTGTGCTGGCCTTGGAAATAGCAATTAAGTTGGAAGCATGAAATGTCAAAATATGCTATCCAATATGCAGTTAAAGAATCTAAGTTAATTGCATATCATCCACAAACCATAACCATTAGGTCTGTGGATATGCATGTCTTCTCACACCATGCACATAACAATGCTAGCCAAGACAAATACAATATTCTAAAACTTTGCAGCAGAAACATCTATATCACTGCTGACCAAATGAGAAAATGGACTTTCAAACATTGAGCCGAAAGACAAGCAGTAACCAAGAACATGAAAATAATATGAAATATCACTCAAAAACAAATAAGATCTTACAGGTAGTTTATGGCTAATTCCAGAATTATTTGACACAACAGCACTGCCTTGAATGACAAACACAAACCTGGATGGATTATCATAAAATAACAAATACAGAAGTTATGAAAAGCTAGTAGCTGATGATAAATTGCAGAATGAAATAGATGAAGATCAACCCTGAGTTGTTATAGAATGCAGATGAGGCAAAATAGGTGATTATGTATCACATATGTGGTAAAAAAGGAAATCTAAATCTCCAAAACATTGGCTGGAGGAAAGAAAGGAGGACAAAGAGCAATAACAGTTACCCTCTTGGGTTATTGGCGAGCTTCAGGCAAAACAAAAGTCCTAAAAGAAGCCCATGAATATTTAATACAAAGGTGGTTTAGGCTAAAGTCTGTCGAAGATCATCATCCAACTATTTGGTTGGTCATGTAAGTTTTGCGTGAGTCGTGGTGGTTTGTCTCAGTTTCTATAAAGTCCTATTTTGACAGAGAACAATTCAAACAAATTTGAGCACAAGGCGGCAAGGCCGTATTCAGTTTCATGATTTTTAATCAATTATGTTGCGTTTAGCGCATCTGAAGTTTCATACATGCACACACAATGAACAAGTCAAAGTTTTCATAATTTCATATATTAGTACATGTTTCTTGGTATTTCCACTTTATTTTTCCTGGTATGTGACTAAGTATCTTTAGTGCTAAGTCACAGCACCTAGGTCTTTTTGGAGAGAAGAATTCTTCAATGATTACTCTTTCCCAATCACCAGTTGGTCATTCAGTTACCAAAATCTCCTTATCTTTGCTGTCTAAACCCCAAACTTCATCATTCTTACATTGCCAGTTTCACTGATTAATCTTAATGGTAAACCTGTACTCCTGATCATTGCTCTAGTTCCATACTTAAGACCGTTAGCTTTTTATATCCAGAAACCAGAGATACTCTACTGTTGACTTTAGATAAGTGAAAGCAACAACCCTTCTGACAAACTAACAGGATTTAGCAAAAAAAGTTCCAAAACATGTGAAGAAGCTGCACAAAAAGTTCTAAAACATATGAAGAAGATGCATTAGATTCCCTAAATATGTAGACTAGTTAAGATCAAGAAAATATTATCCTGAGGATGTAAAGGCAACATATTTGATTGGCTGTTCTTGTTTATGCATGGCAAAATGGTAAAGATCTTTAAAAGCCCTTCTATACTCCATTTTGGTGTTCCTCAGTTTGAGATTTTCTTTTCCTCTCTCATCCATGTTTAGCATTTCCCTTTTCCCATTTATTACACTTAAATATACAGTTCCAATATATTATTGGCTTTTATTAATTATCATATTCTCTCTCTTATCTATTTTTAGCATTTCCCCTCTTCCATTTACTGCACTTCAATCTACAAGTCCGTTATATTATTGGCTTTTACTGATAAATACAGCATGATGAAGATATTTACAACTCTTCATGTAGATATTGCACGAAGCAAGATGTTGGACACTATTATAGGTGGTGGAAATAACTATTCTTTAAAAGCAAATAGACATAAGAAAGTGCACCTTTCAACATCTTTTGGGGGTAATCCTGATTTTGAATTCTCTGCATTAAAAAATGGCACCAATTAGAAATGTATTAATTATAAACTATGGACAACAATAACTTTGAGTTGTTGAGTAGAGAGAAATATCTAGCATCGAGAATGAATAAAGCTACAGATACTATTAAACCTCAGATGCAAAGATATTTGAGTGTGTCACAAATCTATGAACATGAGTGCCACAAAAATATTAATGGTTTATTCATTCAACTATTTGCAAATTGTAACAGGATATTTGGCTACTCAGACTCTTGCAATTTGCTGGTATGCTCCAATTGGAAGCTCATGCTTAAAATTAAAAATAATAATAATAATAATAAAATTCTTCCTAATTTCACAGAGAAGAGGCATTGCAAAATCAATTGAAGCATGACATTCAGCCAGTTTCAATTGGTTGAATGTAGGTATAAATTCAAACATCTTCTCAGACACTTCGGTAGTGCTCGTACTAACTTGTGAATTCACTCTTTATGAAACACATCTTCTGCATTTCAAATTATGTGATGCAACATTTTCCATGAAAGAAAAAAAAAAAAAGAAGTCACTTGATGTAACAAACCTTGCATCTTTGCCAGATACATTGTAAAGTGTGCACCCATTGCTGGACTGATCAAATATGCTCCCAACGTGTTAATCCTACAAAATGAATGAGAAAATTCAGGATGGTACTTAATGTTAGATTTGATTATCAGAAAAAACTTTGTGAAGAAATAAAATGGAAATACCAATCGGGCAAAGGACTGAACACATGGCTTTCTGGTGCTATGAGAGCATGATCTCTTTTATAGACACTTCGTGTAAATCCCGGTAAATCTGCCAAGTAATGAGTAATGATGATAGATAATGAGATTTCCAACTACAAACTTGATGAAAGATGAGGAACTTTGTTTAAGGTGACTAATGTGAGCATAAATCAAAGCTTCGGTCACAGCCTGTTCTCTTGTAATAATGTGTGTATGAAACAAATAATCATATATTCAGTGAGAATCAAATCTTGTTTTAGAAAGATTTTGTTTCCTCATATAAGCCTACCAGTCAAGTAACTTCAATACAAATTATGAAGCAATACATTGTCCCATATTTGATTAACCTTTCATGCTGAAATGTTAAGTCTAAAGTCAAACACTTCCATCTAGCTTACAGTTGACTCTACCATACCTATCTTCTATAGAATTCACATGATTGGATCATTTATCTCGGACCACATTTTCTCCATCATCAGGTTCCTTGCATAGTTGCATGTTAGATATCTTGCAAGTCCCTATAAATCAATGTCAACCATCATTAAGCTTCATTTCATGCCTTATACCATCCATCAATGCCACCAAATTCATTGAAACCAGACCATCAACCGATATTCCTAGCATGAATTTTCATGATAAAATCTATCCGGCCACAATTCTGGGTCTAATTCAAAAAATACAGTAGATAGCACCTTCTGTTATCTAGACGAATAGCTTATATTCCATAGGTTCCATGATTCCAGTCTAAGTGAGAATATGAACAAAAGGACATGACAAAAAGAAAACATGAGAGATTTAGAACAATCTTTTGCTTAAATAACGTGAAGAGAATTGCATGTATTTCCAGGACTGAATTTGACAAATATAAGTCTAACGTTCATTATCATGAACAGAAGAAAAAAGGTGAGATTGTATCTTAATTGCAAAGCAGCAATCATCGATATGCTTCTTGCCTCACCAGATAGCATAGAATTTTCCCTTCAACATATTGTGGACTCTATCATCAGACGTGGTATCAGACTGCATAATTTCCTCCATAACCATTCAGAGAGAGAAAATCTAGCTCCCGTGAAATTACAAAACCCTCGCTTCAAAGCAAACTGTACATCAAATTACCAACTTTTCTGATTCCCAAAATACAAAAACCACTATAGACCATTAAAGAACACCAAAACCCAGCAAGCAGCCAGGATCAACGATCATCGAATCAAAACCATGGGGAAATGAACTATAAAAAAAATGGGATTTCAATGGTTCTTCCAACAAAAACCACCTCTTTCCATTGGCCTCGGGCTTACCTTGGAGGTGGATGGGGGAAAGGGTGGGATTTGTGACTTTCCAGTAGAGAGGTTGTGAGTTCGAGTCGGTGGTGGATAAAGAAGCGGAGCAGAACCCTTCCTCCCCGAATGCCAATTCCACCGCAGCTGTGGAATAAACAACCGTTTAGTCCCTGCAGATCGACGGAGTGGAGGGGGTGGGAGAGAGAGTTCTTACCCCATGGAAGAAGGAAAAGAAGAAGAGCGTGGAGAGGACGAGGCGAGTCTGAGGCGAGTCTCGGCATTCTTGGATTTCTAGGGTTTATTTTGAGGAGGGTTTTACAAAGAGGCACGGCGTCTCCGGAGTGGGGATTTGGAAAAGCGAGGGAGAGAGATCGGGGACTGGGAGCACAGGCAACCACCCCTGGCTGTCGTTGGCGTTCCGTAGTGCGAGCCACATCGCGATCGTATCGATGGCGGGTCACGATTTTCTTTTGTGTTTGTATGGTCGTGGGTGGTGGTGCTTACCCAGCTGGCCACTTGATCCATCTTTTATTTATTTAATAAATCCTATTTGTAATAGTCTTTATCGTACCTTAATCATAATTTTCATTATCACTTAGTATAGATCGGTTCTCATAGATATTTTTAGGAATGGCAACTTTTCTTGATCCCGATCAGACCAAAATAAAAAATAAATATAAATTTTAACAAAAATATGCAGCGGATAATAAAAAGCCCCACTTAGAACCTATCATAATAATATTTTTCTTATTTAAATAATTTAAAAATCTCTTCCTCTTCCTCATTTATCTAAATTTCAAATCTCGCTCTCTCTCTTTTGCCCCATCCCCTCATCCTCAGTGGTAGAAGCTTTCTAACTAAGATTCTGATAAGATCCTAATCATTATCTAAGCTTTCATATCCAATCATTTTTAACTTTCCACTTGATTTGAGACTCCTTAAAAAAAATAAAAAAAATATCATAAAAAAATATAGAAAAAAATCAACCAAAATAAAGAAAATATATAAAAAAAAAAGATAAGATCATTTCCCATATAGATTGATTTTTTTCCCTTTTTTATTTCATTTTCTTTTCATTTCATTCTCTTTTTCAAAGATCTACGAGGAAGGAAGGAGAGCAACTAAGAGAGATCATATGGGTTTTTAGGTTATAATTGGGGTTTTTTCTTGAGTATATGGAATTTTGTACGTGTTGTGATGGTGTGAATTGGTCCTTTAAGATTTTGAGAGCTTAATCTTAGTGGAAGCATGATATTTTGTAGGATTCGAGAATGGGACAGCGGGCAGTAGTGAGATAGCAGAGAAGATGGAAAATAAAGATGGCAAAATAAGAGACTAATTCGGGTATACCCAATCTAATTAAACCTATCTTTAGAGCCCGATTCGAGATGGGTACTTTTTTCTTTTTTTTTTGAGGATGGGCATGGATATCAATTGATTCAACTAATATCCGATCTATTACCATCTTTTTATATTTTCATCTAATTTTTCTCTGCCATTATAATCCATCTCTTTTGCCCGGCAAGCCTAGTGCTAACTTGTTTATTATTGACTACAACAAATGCAATGCATATAGGCCATTGGTTATGTGATACAAATCTACAAAAACAATTACATTTGAATGATTTGTAAAAAAATAAATTTTTAAAAAATATATGTCCATATTATCATTGGCATTGCTCTAGCTATTCCATTTAAATTTTAACTAAATAGCATCCACTCCAATATGATCAAAATGATCATTACTTGCCAATGTATTAATATTTTGATCATCATATGATAAAATAATTTTATTTTTACCAAGAGCAATTAGCCTTCATTTTTTTATTCATTCCATGTAAGGTATAAGACATTTATTGTCTATAATGATAATCCCCATATTTTTTTCAGCAAACTTTTCTAATATAAAATCAAACGCCTTCGGAATCTTGCAAATTAATAATCAACCATTGTCTCCCATTTTAAATGATTACTTTACCATATTTAATATATGTTAAGCATAAAATACTATTTGATACATAGCCAAATCCAAATAAAAGCATCCGTTGAATACCCAAATGATTGTATGTATGGAGTAAAATAGCAAAGCTAAAAGAAAATGGTAGAAAAATAATAATGAATAGAAAAAAAATTATAAAATATAAAACTATACCTTCTACTTCTAATAATATCATCAATAATAAAAAAAATTATCATAAATAATATCCAACCATTATAAACAACAAATCTATAGAATTCGAAGCAGTAAACTAATGGCAAAAAAATAACTTATATACATGTCAATCCAAATTCCTGGTGTCAATTCAAGTTCTCGACTATATATAATAATAGTGGAATAAATGATGAACAATCATCAATGATTTGCCAAACTCTAATTTAATTTACACATGTGGGCTTTAATTGCAAGAGTATAATTATAAGTTTTATAGGCTACAATAATTTTATCTATAATCCTCTGCTTTTAAGATGCTTTCAATATTTTAATAACACAATGTTTTTTATTCTCTTTCTCATGCTTTTTAAGATACTTTCAATACTTTAATAATACAATGCTTTTCACTCTCTCTTTATTTTCAATTGATGCTTTTAAGATATTTTTGATATTTTAATAATATAATATTTTTTCACATACACTCTATTTATATATGGTATAATGAAAGTTTATTTCGATCCAGATGACATTAATATTTAATAATTTTACGCTCATGTTGATAGATTAAATGGATAATCTAATTTCTTTCAATTTCTATTTTCATATATAATATTTTTCACTTTTTCTTTTAGTATTTAGATGGTGCTTTTAAGATGCTTTCAATACTTTAATAACACACTGCTTTTCACACAATCGGTGCTTTTAAGATATTTTTAATACTTTAATATATAATATTTTTCATACACTCTGTCTCTATTTTTCACGTAGCATAATGGAGGTTTATTTTAATCCATATGACATTAATAGTTAATAATTTTATGCTTATATAGATAAATTAAATGAATAATCTATTTTTTTAAAATTTTTATTTTCATATATATAATATCTAATACATATTAGATTTGCATGTCTCTGTATGTTCTACTTTCAGCAGATCTAATATAACAGGTAGAATCGCATGATAATTTGTTTACCTATTTCTCAAGATAGGTCATGAACTTAAGTCTCATTTAGGTTGTTATATACATCAGTTCGTCAATCTAACCTCGGCATCCATCCAAAGTGCTGACTCTGACATAAATTAGGCCGATAGTCTTACAAGCAAACCGAACTGCCAACTATAATTATCAATTGGATCACCAATTTCAATGTTTATTAAGATACCCATTTGAATCATCAAGCCAATCAAACAAGTTAGCCAACTAGCTGCAATAAACCATGCATCTCCGATTCAAGCGCATTTAAAGCAACTAACCATCGATCGTGATTCCACCAACTGAGAGGCGGTTACAACGTATCTCAAATGAATTAGCCATCACTGCATCATCGATACAGTCAAGATTCCTTTACATGCGCCGTGTTGGGACCATCATCGAGTAGTTAAGGCCTACTCCTGTTTTACTTAGGGGCCGCGGGAGGCGCGGGCGGTGTACGCGGTGCATGAAGAAATTCTCATCTTTTTTTAAGTTCTCACACTTTCCCACATGGCACTTCTCTCAAATTTCTTTTTGTTCTACCAAAATCTGGCTAATTGAAGCATCCAAGGGGTCTTAGCCGAACAAGCTCCGGCAAGCTAACTTTCCTTTATGATTTTGGATTGAACATGGAACATCAAGGGAATTTCTCCAACAGAGCTCTTTAGTTCGTCCTTGACCTCACCTCTTCACCTTGGTCACCATCCAACCTTGGTAGTTTAACTTGAATTCTGGCAGCAATAAGTAATGTAATATATATTGTGCCATCTTTCCTCCTCGAACCGACAATATGCCAAGCACGATAACCATGAACATGTAAAATTCTGACGTACTCACATGTTTGTATAAAACAAAATCCTCATGAAACACCATTTTTTCCGTTGAGAGGAAATCGTGACCATCTTATAATGGTTAATTAATTACGTCATCTTATATCAACATGCCAACTTGAGCATTCTTTGCTTTTGTAATGCAAACAATGAGATGTGTGGCTCCACCAAAACTTAATTTTACTCTTATTCCCTTTTTGGTTCTCCTTTGTCTCTGGAGCAGGCAGTCCCGTTCCCTTTTTTTTTTGTTTTTTTTTTAAACAAAAAAGAAAAATAACTCTCCTTGGAAACATATACCATGCATGCCATATCATGGAGGACCTTTTTTTTTTCTTCACTTAAGAGAGAAAATGATCGTAGAACAATATATTAGCTTATAAAACGTGTCACTCTCGAATCAAGAACATGAAGCTGCCAATAAAAACTTCATGGATCGCTTATTATTTCCTAGATCATACATTGGAATAAACTCCCCTCGATCGATGAGTTTGGAAAGGCTTGGAAAAGCCTCTTGTATACTATCAACATTTTGCATAGTTATTAGGTAGATTAATTTATTATCTTTGGTTACTTCCATCTTTACATATGCATTTTAATCATTTTGCAAATTATCCAGAACCGCATCTTACCATATAAAGAAAATCAAATGATGGATTAGATTATCAACGGTGCTGAGATATGCAAGTAATGCCACATTAACGTTAACAAAAAAAAAAAAAGGGAAAAAGACCATCCCATCGAGCTTTTTGCTCAGAAGCTTATCGATATTTCATAATGTCGAGCTAATTATGCATCACTAGCAATTTTATCTTGTCCGGGTAAATTTATGAAACCATCTATCATCATTTGTACTATCATTTGCTACAATTAATTCAGTTGAATGACTCAATCAACTCAACCCAATCATCATAATATGTCTCAGAGTTAAATTTAATAATTTACTTATTTATCAATCAAATTAGATATTTTTTAAATTTATTTCATTTAGATCTATTGGCCAGAGCTAACTTAACCGTCGGACGGTCCTATCGAAGCCACCAACACCAACTTTGAAGAAGACTTTGTTTTGTAGATCCCCAACGGCGACCTCGTTTTTCTCGACTCGGAAACTTTTTGTACTCCCTTCCTTCGAGTTTCGAACTCGAAAGTAAGGAAACTATTGTTGGGGATAAATCCCGCTCCCTCCAAAGTCCAATCTAAAGCTTAGCCTAATGCAGCTGGAAATCATGGAAGAGCTTCAATCAGAATCTCCCCCAGCAGCCGGGCTTCTACGAAAACCAAACTCCTTCTGGACTCCTCCAGCAGCCGGGCTTCTATGGAAGCCGAACTCCTTCTGGACTTTCCAGCAGTCGGGCTTCTACGAAAGTCGAACTCCTTTCGGACTCCTCCAGCAGACAGACTTCTATGAAAGCCAAATTCCTTCTAAACTTGTCCACAGCCGGACTTCTACGAAAGCCAAACTCCTCTAGTGGTCGGATTTCTATAGAAGTCAAACTCCTTTCGGACCGTTTCTTTAAACGGATTCCTACAGACGATCCCATTATTGAATGGTTATAATCGATATTCATCAGGACAATCACGAACATCATTCATTAGGATAATTATGATTGTCATTTATCAGGACGATCACGATTATCATTTATCAAGGACGATTACGACAGATATTAATCAAGACAGTTACAACAGGCTCTGTTTATAAAAAGAAACCCCTAGATATATTTTCTCTAAGCTTTCTTTTTCTTCTCGAAACTCTGCCGAACTCCATACCGAGCACTCCATTTCTATTGGCCAAAGCTAACTTGACCGTCGGAGGGTCCTACCGGAGCCACCAATACCGACTCCAAAGAGGACTTTGTTTTACAGGTCATCAGTAGCGACCTCGTTTTTCTCGACTTCAGCTTGATCCGGCGTCAACCAAATTCTGCACCAACAAGATCCATAGCAAATAAGTTTACAAATCCCACGACAAGATTCGGTTAAAGTATAGTTACGATAACTTACGTCTCTCCTGTGTTTGATGCGATAAATAAACCCATCACTTCTATATTTTAGTTTCCACACATCAAATACTACTACAAAAATGGCCTATAGTAGCGGTTTTCGAAACTGCTATCATGACTCATACGGCAACAATTTTCGTTAATCGTTGTCGTAGGTCAGACCTATGACAGCGGTTACAGAAAATCATTGCCATAGGTCGACCTATAGTAGCGGTTTATTATAACCGCTGCTATAATCTGATTTATGGCAGCGGTTAATTGTAACCGCTGCCATATTTTTTTTAAAAAAAATATTATATAATTTTAAAATTTAATGCCCATCTTCACCGTTCATTATCTAAATAATTATCATTAGAATATTTTCATAAAAGGTCACCTCAATTCGATGGCCCTAGCTTCGTCGATCAAAAAAATTTGATTTCGACGATCACGAACGATAATGCAATGATCTGATAGATGGAGATCTCCGATGGATCCAAAAATCTATAATGGATCCAAAAATCCAATAATCATATACCATGCATGCCATATCATGGAGGACCTCTTTTTCTTCACTTAAGAGAGAAAATGATCGTAGAACAATATATTAGCTTATAAAACGTGTCACTCTCGAATCAAGAACATGAAGCTGCCAATAAAAACTTCATGGATCGCTTATTATTTCCTAGATTATACATTGGAATAAACTCCCCTCGATCGATGAGTTTGGAAAGGCTTGGAAAAGCCTCTTGTATACTATCAACATTTTGCATAGTTATTAGGTAGATTAATTTATTATCTTTGGTTACTTCCATCTTTACATATGCATTTTAATCATTTTGCAAATTATCCAGAACCGCATCTTACCATATAAAGAAAATCAAATGATGGATTAGATTATCAACGGTGCTGAGATGCATGCAAGTAATGCCACATTAACGTTAACAAAAAAAAAAAAAAGGGAAAAAGACCATCCCATCGAGCTTTTTGCTCATAAGCTTATCGATATTTCATAATGTCGAGCTAATTATGCATCACTAGCAATTTTATCTTGTCCGGGTAAATTTATGAAACCATCCATCATCATTTGTACTATCATTTGCTACAATTAATTCAGTTGAATGACTCAATCAACTCAACTCAATCATCATAATATGTCTCAGAGTTAAATTTAATAATTTATTTATTTATCAATCAAATTAAATATTTTTTAAATTTATTTTATTTAGATCTATTGGCCAGAACTAACTTAACCGTCGGACGGTCCTACCGGAGCCACCAACACCAACTTCGAAGAAAACTTTATTTTGTAGGTCACTAACGGCGACCTCATTTTTCTCGACTCGGAAACTTTTTGTACTCCCTTCCTTCGAGTTTCGAACTCGAAAGTGAGGAAACTATTATTGGGGATAAATCCCGCTCCCTCCAAAGTCCAATCTGAAGCTTAGCTTAATGCAGCTGGAAATCACGGAAGAGCTTCAATCAAAAATTCTCCCCCAGCAGCCGGGCTTCTACGAAAACCAAACTTCTTATGAACTCCTCCAGCAGTCGGGCTTCTACGGAAGCCGAACTCCTTCTGGACTTTCCAGCAGTCGGACTTCTACGAAAGTCGAACTTCTTTCGGACTCCTCCAGCAGCCAGACTTCTATGAAAGCCAAACTCCTTCTGAACTCGTCCAATAGCCGGACTTCTACAAAAGCCGAACTCCTCTAGTGGTCGAATTTCTATAGAAGCCGAACTCCTTTCGGATCGTTTCTTTAGACGGATTCCTACAGCCGATCCCATTATTGAATGGTTATAATCGATATTCATCAGGACAATCACGAACATCATTCATTAGGATAATTATGATTGTCATTTATCAGAACGATCACGATTGTCATTTATCAAAGACGATTACGACAAACATTAATCAAGACAGTTACAACAGGCTCTGTTTATAAAAAGGAACCCCCAGATACGTTTTCTCTAAGCTTTCTTCTCCTTCTCGAAACTCTGCCGAACTCCATACCGAGCACTCCATTTCTATTGGCCAAAGCTAACTTGACCGTTGGAGGATCCTACCGGAGCCACCAATACCGACTCCAGAGAGGACTTTGTTTTGCAGGTCATCAGTGGCGACCTCGTTTTTCTCGACTTCAGCTTGATCCGGCGTCAACCAAATTCTGCACCAACAAGATCCATAGCAAATAAGTTTACAAATCCCACGACAAGATTCGGTTAAAGTATAGTTACGATAACTTACGTCTCTCCCATGTTTGATGCGATAAATAAACCCATCACTTCTATATTTTAGTTTTCACACATCAAATACTACTACAAAAATAGCCTATAGCAGCGGTTTTCGAAACTACTATCATGGCTCATACGGCAGCAATTTTCGTTAACCGCTGTCGTAAGTCAGACCTATGACAGCGGTTACAGAAAACCGCTGCCATAGGTCGACCTATAGTAGCGGTTTATTGTAACCGCTGCTATAAGTCGGACCTATAGTAGCGGTTAGTAGGAATCGCTGCTATAATCTGATTTATGGCAGCGGTTAATTGTAACCGCTGTCATATTTTTTTTAAAAAAATATTATATAATTTTAAAATTTAATGCCCATCTTCACCGTTCATTATCTAAATAATTATCATTAGAATATTTTCGCAAAATGACACCTCAATTGGTGGTATGACATCACCTGATCCAATCAGATGAGAGCCCCTCTCAAACATCCTTAGATGGTGCCAAGACTGATCAAAGTAGAGTCTTAGGCGCTACCTAAGTTTATTCCATGAAGCAACCTAGAATCCCATCTATATGGGACTCTAGGCGTCATCATCCTTGGGAGGTGTGCGCCCCCTCCCTTTCCTCCTTTTAGCAAGTGAACAAAGGTCAAATCTCTCTCCTATGGATGCATGACATATGGACAGATGTCTAAGTGTCAAAAGTTAACGTTTGACCAAAGTCAAAAGATAGGAATTAGCAGGTGACGGAAAATGGTAGGTGTTGTCTCAAATTTATCTCATAAATTAAGATAATCCTTTTCCGACCTAGACAACCTCCAGTCAGACCAAGTAAAGATACCTGAGTGAGTCCAAACATATTTGACTTAGTCGAGATAACTTTTAATAATTATTGAAGGAGAACATTAGGCTCAATCGTGTGTTAGCACAATTTTTATGAACCTAATTGAATCTTATTCAAATCAATTGAATTAGGTTAATCCAATTGATGATATTCAGATCTAAATCTTTATTTGTGTGATTCAGTTAGATTCAATTTCGTATGGTAATGGGATATGTCATGATCTCTATCATCGACATCATCGAAATACATTTCGATGGATCAGAACTTTTCTGATTCAGATAACTAGTATGATCCATCATCCAAATCATTCTAATTACTCTCAAAATCCATCAGTGACACCTAGCAGTATATGGTGGCAACCTATCAGAACTGAGAATTAACCTTTCATTGTAGTTACCTATATGATTAAGTTCCTCTATCTTGAGCTCCGATCGAATTAGGGTTAAGGTGAACTCGTCAAACCCTAATATCCGTCATATAATTAATCATTCGATTCAAGTCTAATATAAAAACCTTAATAGAAACTCTTTCTATTATTTCACTCTATCATGGCCATGGGCTTATGGGCTTGATTCTCATGATCATCATAGGGCTACTCCTCATCCACCGAGGTAGATAGATTATCTATTGGTGCAATCCAATTCCTACATTGAACATATTATAGCCAACATACATCTCAGGATTTCGAATGGTTAGGAGATCGAGTTATGGTATAGTCAAACTATAACACCCTTAAGGTGAACTGTCAATGCACCTTAGATCAAAGAATCAGACACACAGCTGCAGTTTTGAGCCAATCATCGACTAGAAGGTAGACTTTCTAATGACTGCTTGAGGTGGTCACGCTCAGTGCCCTCATTCTCTGACGAGTATCTGTACTCTCATTTCGATGTCTCTACACCGTAGACTCAAGACTCATCTACTCTAAAGAAATGATCGTATACCAACCTTTCAGATCAACTACCATCCTCATGATGATTTTATGATCGAAAGCATTTTATGAGTTAATAACGAAAATTCATGTCTTAAATTTTTAACTCTTGAAAATATGAACTATCATTACCATTAACTCAAGGAATGTATCACAGACACTAAATATACATTGCGATAGAAAATAATATATTTTATTATTTATAGTCAAAATTATAATTTTATCCTTAGAAGTGTATAACAAGTGTCAGCCAATTTTGGCTTCTAGGACACACATATCTAACAAACTCT
This sequence comes from Cocos nucifera, assembly GCA_006176705.1. NCBI lineage: Eukaryota > Viridiplantae > Streptophyta > Magnoliopsida > Arecales > Arecaceae > Cocos > Cocos nucifera. The sequence continues at coordinate 440,670 of QRFJ01000266.1, forward strand.
CATTTGATCTAAAGCCAATTGGCTATAATTCTAAGTCCCATCTTCTCAAGGTGGGCTTTGATCTTCTGCTGGCCTAATGGTTTTGTGAGTGGGTCTGCCACATTTTCTATGGAGTCGACTCTCTTGACCTCGATGTAATCTTTCTCGAGGTAACTACGGATGAGATGGTATCGCCGCTCGATGTACTTGAATTTTTGGTGAGACCTCGGCTCCTTAGCAAGGACTATGACGCCATTATTATCGTAGTATAGAGGAATGGCATCTGATAGCATCACTCCAATCTCTGCGGTAAACTTTTTATACCAGAATGCCTCCTTCGCAGCTTCTGATGCGGTGATGTATTCTGCTTTCATGATGGAATCTGCAATCACTGTCTGCTTAGAACTCTTCCAATTGACAGCATCATCATTACACACAAACAGACTTCTAGATATCGACTTTCGATCATCTATATCAGACATAAAATCCTAGTCGGTATACCCCTAGACTTGGTGTTCTCCATTACCAAACATCAAGAACATATCCTTAGTTCTTCTTAAGTACTTAAGGATACATTTCATAGAAGTCCAGTGTTCTTCATCTGGATTCGATTAATATCTGCTCGTGATACTCACAGCATGAGCTATATCAGATCGTGTACATAACATGGCATACATGAGGCTTCCTATTACTGAAGCATAAGGAATCTGATTCATGCGTTGAATCTCCTCAGGTGTGCTAGGATACATCTTCTTGGAGAGATAAATGCCATGTCTGAAGGGTACCAAACCCCCTTTGGAGTTTTCTATGCTAAACCTCTTTAGCACTTCCTCTATATACATCTTTTGTGATAGTCCTAGCATCCTATTCAGTCTATCTTTATAGACCTTAATTCTTAGAATAAAAGATGCTTCTCCTAGGTCTTTCATGGAGAATTCTTTGGATAACCATATTTTAACTATAGTCAACATGGGAATATCATTTCTAATAAGGAGGATATCATCCACGTACAATAGGAGAAAGACAATAGCACTTCCATTGATCTTTTTGAAGACACATGGTTCCTCCTCGTTCTTGATAAAACCAAATAATTTGATCACATCATTAAAATGAGTATTCCAGCTCCGAGATACTTGCTTAAGTCCATATATGGATCTTTGCAACTTGCATACCTTATGATCAGCATCACTGGATGTGAAATCTAGTGGTTGTTCCATATAGATATCTTCCTCAAGGTATTCATTTAAGAACGTCATTTTTATGTCTATTTGCCATATTTTATAATCGAAATAGATTGTAATAGCAAGCAATGTGCGGATGGATTTTAGCATAGCTACTGGCAAAAAGGTATTCTGATAGTCAATACCTTCGCGTTGACTATACCCTTTTGCCACTAATCTAGCTTTGAATGTCTCCACATTCTCATCTATACCAATATTTCTCTTATAGATCCATTTACACCCAATAGGTACTATACATTCTGATGGATCTACCAAGGTCCAGACTTGGTTTGAGTCATCAAGTTAATTTTTGACTTCATTACCTCTAACCATTTCTCAGAGTCGATATTCGATATCGCCTCATCATAGATTTTGGGATCATCACTATGAACCCCATTACCTATGAAGAATATTTTCTCTATTTTCTCTGAAATAGTACCTAAGTACCTATGAAGGAGACGAAAAACCCTTTCCAATCTACGAGATGGAGGAGGTAGTGATTGTATTGGCTCAACCTGATTTGGTTCCATTTAGTCCTTAGTTCCTTGCTCTTATGAGACTTTCTTCTCGAGCTTGATCTACTTTCCAATGCCGCCATCTTAAATAAACTATTTTTCAAGAAAGATGGCATGCCGACTCACAATCACATTGTGATCTTCTGAAAAGTATAAATAATATCCTAATAACTCTTTAGGATATCATATAAATCGAGCTCTAAAGGATATGAAGTCCAACTTATCCGCTTGTTGTCTTTTGACATGAGCCAGATAACCCCAAATTTTAAGATGACTCAGACTTGATTTCTTACCATGCCATATCTTATACAGTGTGGTAGGAACAGTTTTAGAGAAAACCCTATTCAGTAAGTATATTGTAGTTAATAGACTATATCCCCAAAGCAAATCAGGAAGGTCTATGAAGCTCATCATGGATCGGACCATATCTAATAGGGTTCGATTCCTCCATTCTGAAACTCTATCAAATTGAGGTATTGCAGATGGAGTTCATTGAGAGACTATATCATTTTTTTGAGATAGTTAAAGAATTTTCGATTAAGGTATTCATCTCCTCGATTTGATCGAAAAATCTTAATGGATTTTTCAGTTTGCTTTTCGACTTCATTTCTGAATTCTTTGAACTTTTCAAAAGCTTCAGACTTGTGTCTCATAAGATACACGTACCCATACCAATATAAATCATCGATAAAGGTTATGAAGTAGATAAAGTTGCTTCTAATCGGCACATCAAATGGACCGCACACATCAGTATGTACTAGAGCAAGTAGATCCGTGGCCCTTCCCCATATCCTACAAAAGAGAACTTAGTCATTTTGCCATAAAGATAAGATTCACAAATTGGATATGACTTAGAAGTCAACGGACTCAATAGCCTGATTTTCTCTAATTTGTTAACCTTATCTTCTGCTATATGACCTAGTCTTAGGTGCCATAGATATCTATCATTTAAACTATCCCTTAGTCATTTTATTTTTATGGCATTCATATTTTGCTCGATATTAAAAACAGATACATCAATATGTAATTGATAGAGATCGTTAATGAGAAAACCACTTATAATTTTATTTCTTTCATAAAAAATATTACAATGGTCCTTAAGAAAACTAATTACATAGCCTTCTTATGCTAAATATGAAACAGAAATCAAATTTCTGCTTGCAGCAGGCATATAGTAATAATTTCTAAGTACTAAATCTAAGCTATATGGTAGTCGAAGAGGATAGATTTTCACGGCTATAGTAGCAACTCTTGCTCTATTTTCGATGCATAGGATCATCTCACCATCCCTCAGCCTTCTACTATCCTCAAGATCCTGCATAGAAGTGCACAAATGAGCATCAGAACTAGAGTCAAGCACCCAACTGAATGTAAAAGAAATCATAAGATTAGATTCAATAACGAGCATACCTCCAGAAAGACCTACATCCTTCTTATTCTTCAGGGTGGCTAGGTAAATAGGATAATTCTATTTTCAGTGGCCATTTGTGTTACAATGGAAATACTTTTCTTTATCAACAACCTTCTTCTTCAGCTCTGTCTTTTTTCTTCCATCTTCCATCTTTTGCCTTTTCATATACTTCTTCTTCTTTTCAAAAGATTTTCTCTTAGAAAAAATCCGTTCCATAGTAAGCACTGAGCCTTTAAAACATTTCATAGAAAGCTCAGCAGTAACTAGTATATTCATAAGTTCGGTCAGAGTACTTTGAAGTTTATGCATATTGTAGTTCATGATGAATTGTCCATACGCATCAGTCAAGGATTGTAGAATTATGTTATTCCGCAGATCCTGATCTAACTTCACTCCGAGCTTCTCAAGCTCTTCTAAGTCTTTGATCATCATTAGATAATGATCTTAGACTGACTGCCCATCATGCATCTTAGCCTTAAAAAGTCGTTTAGTAATTTGATATTTGGCTGTGCAACTTTGTTCACTAAACAACTCTTGTAGGTGAGCTAATATTTGGTGGACAGTCTTGATATCTTCATGTAGGCACCGAAGCTCATCAGACATCAAGCCCAATATGTAGTATCTGACTTTATTATCTTCATCCATCCATTTATCGAGAGATGCTCTCTATTCAACGGACGGATGGACTGGTAAGGTGGGAGGATCCTGATCCAATATATGAGTTAATTTCTCAAAATTCAAAATAATTTTGAAGTTTTGGAGCTAATCCTTATAATTGGATTCGTCAGTCTATAGGTGTCTAGGATACAGGCTAGTCGGTTGGATGCAGACATTTTTCTATAGAGAGTCAAAATTTCTAGTTAAATTTTATAATTAAGACTTAACCAATTTATTTAGAAATTTTATTTTTAAATAAATTAGCTTTCACTATTTTCTCAAATTTCTATATTTTTTTTGTAGAGATATAAAAATTTTCATGATTAATAATTTTAAATGGGTGGTGCAGTCCCATCAACTGACTCATCACCTCACCTAACAGTTATTGATGATGGATTAGCTAATAAGTGAACAACTCTTATCCAATGATTCTCTAATCATGGTGCACCCAAACTTAATCTCTAATTTATGAATCTCATCGTACTCGAAATATTGATTCACTTCTTAGTTAAGTCAGACCTACCATTTGCATAGATTGGATTCCTAATTGGGTTTCTCACCATATTCGAAATATTAAGCCCAATCCATCCTCCAGCCCATAGCATCTAATGCCTAATAGACATGATTGCATCTTTTCGGTTCTACTGAACCACTGTGACCAGCCGATAACAATCAACCCTGGGAAGGGCCACATATCAACAATGGTGGAAGATCTTAGACTTAATCTTTTCTTAGGGAGATTTGATTTAGGTCTCTTTAAATTTAACTTATAATAGTCATAACAATTATGACTAACCTAGTGACATGGGTTAGCTCAAATTGTTAACCACCTTAGATCAGGATTGGATCGACAAATATGGTCAGATAAGTGAGACCGATGGAAGGGATATGCAATTAACTCAACAAGAACGCATTCGAGTCGAGTAGCTCTCAATTAAAAATCAATCGATCGTATCTACCAAACTTACCTCAGACACCAAATTATTGAGCCAGAACCAATCAGATTAGCTTACAATCGAGACTCTAACTATTGAGCCTAACTAGGTCTTAGCTTGATCGATTACTTATGTGATTCGATCTTGATCCAAACTTAATCCTATTAAGCTGGTTAATTTAAGCACTCTTGATCCCATCTAACCAACTCTTGATTCAGTTTGATTAACCGCTAGACCTAATTGAGCTACCCAAGTCCGAACCTAATTTTATGAATATGTCTTAAATCTAAAAATTCTTAATTTTTAGATTTAACATATTTTATAATCTTAATTTTTAATTAAGTTTAGAATTCTCAAACAAAATATGTAAATAAAATCTTAGGATTTCAAGATCTAGGATTTTGCAGAAAATAAGTTTTTGGATTTTTGATTAAGGACGAACGCGCAGCATCCCTACTCATCATAAGAATACCTCATCGAATAGAAGGAGAGAGCATTTAAATCCTATTTTATTCTTATGATCGAATGGCTAAGAGGAATGCCTTAATCAGAAATATGAAAACTACAAAACTAGTTAGATCTACATCATATATCTCATATATAAAAATTGATCTAACTAAACATATTTTGCATACATCTCATGTATTATATCATGCATATTTTCATATTTAAATTATCTCATAATTATCTAAAAAATAAAATTTAAATTGATCATGTCAAATTAAAATCTATTTTAGATAATTATGTAGAATTATTCTACAACTAGTCTAAACATGCATTCATCATATCTCATATGAACAAAAATTAAATAACTTTATTTTCTATTTTTTAGATCTTATTATAATATTTATAATATTAAAAAATAATAAATAAATAGATCTAAAAATTATAACTAATTAAATTAAATTATGATCATGCAAGATTATACATAGAATAATTCTATTCTACAATTAGTCATGCATCTCGTACAACTTAGATCTATATTATTTAATTTTTTAATTTTTTTAATTTTAGATCTAATCACATTTCATGTGACATCTAAAATTATCTAATTATTAAATTAAAAATAAATTAAAATTATATCTAAATTATTTATGAAAATCTGGCTCTGATACAAGTTGAAGGAAAATTCCTATTTTCCAGATCAGGTTTGTTCAGATTTAATTTGACCAAGAGAAATATTTTTAAAAAAAAATTTCTTAAATCTAAATCAGATCTGATACTTTTTAGATCTAATTAGATGGATTTAATAAAATAAAAATAAATTAAATTAGATTTAATTTGTATCTTATTGTTGGGTAATCCTATTATCCTATGATGATCCTGCCGATTGCCTGAGGTTCTGGATGCAGCCACATAATTGCCTGGCCTCTATCGGTATTTACTCGAATAGAATCTGAAGATCTTCTCCTTCTCAATCTATCCTCCAAAGATCGAATTTGGATCTGATCTTGAAGATCTTCAAAATAATTTTTGAAGAACCGATGTCGCTCTTATAGCAGTATTGCTTTATTCCTTTCTTGTCACCTTTCTCTTACTTGGATCGCACCAAATTGAAGCCCAAGGCCTCTTGAGCATGGAGAGGAGAGAGAAGATCAGAGATAGGCATGGAGAAGAGGGGAGAGGGGCTATGTGGTATGGGCAAGAGAAGAACTCTTGAAACCTAGGCACAGACAGGATTTATATAGATCCTGCTGCGCCATGCAGCGCCATATCATCCCGGCCAATCACATCTCTTCGTGTAATTAGATCTAAATCTGATTAATGGGATGACATCATCTGATCCAATCAGATGAGAGCCCCTCTCAAACATCCTTGGGTGGTGCCAAGACTGATCAAAGTAGAGTCTTAGACGCCACCTAAGTTTATTCCATGAAGCAACCTAGAGTCCCATCTATATAGGACTCCAGGCGTCATCATCCTTGGGCGCACGCCTCCCTAGGCATGCGCCCCCTTCCTTTTCTTCTTTTAGCAGATGGACAAAGGTCAAATCTCTCTCCTATGGATGCATGACATATGGGTAGATGTCTAAGTATCAAAGGTCAACATTTGATCAAAGTCAAAAGACAAGAATTAGCAGGTAATGAAAAATAGCAGGTGTTGTCTCAAATTTATCTCATAAATTAAGACAATCTTTTTCTGATCTGAACAAGCTCCAATCAGACCAAGTAAAGATACCTGAGTGAGCCCAAACATATTTACTCAGTCGAGATAACTTTTAATAATTATTGAAGGAGAACATTAGGCTCAATCACGTGCTAGCACGATTTCTTGAACCTAATTGAATCTTATTCAAATCAATTGAACTGGATTAATCAAATTGATAATATGCAGATCCAAATCCTTGTTTGTATGATCCAGTTAGGTTCAGTTCCATATGGTAATGAAATATGTCATGATCTCTATCATCGATATCATCGAAACACCTTCTGATGGATCAGAACTTTTCTGATTCAGATAACTAGTATGATCGATTATCCAAATCATTTTAATTGCTCCAAAAATCCATCAGTGACACATAGCAGTATATGATGACAACCCATCAGAATTAAGAATGAACATCTCGATGCAGTTACCTATGTGATTAAGTTTCTCTATCTTGAGCTCCGATTGGATTAAGATTAAGATGAACTCGTCAAACCCTAATATCCATCATATAATTAATCATTCGATTCAAATCCAATATCTTAGAACCGCTACCATATATCTATAGCATCAGTTTTGAGTAACCGCTGTCGTAGGTTAGATTAAAAATTCTTAAATTTTTTCTTCTCTTTCATGTGTGCTCGATCTCTCTCGCTCTCTCTCTCCACCTCCTTTTCGTCATTGGTAAGGTTTCTTCCCCCTGGTCGGCATCGCCCCTCCTCTCTCCGATCGGCGTCGACCCTCCTCCCCCCCGGCCGACATCGCCCCTCCTTCCCTCTCGACTGGTGCCGCCCCTCCTTCCCCCTCCCTCTCCGGCCCTCCATCCCTGGTCGCCCCTCTCCGTCACCCCCCCACCCCTCCATCCCCCTCCCTCAGCCCCAGGAAAACCCACCTCCGACGAACCCCATTCGATCCTTCCTCGACCCCCGCGAACACCCCTCCACCCTCACTCGCCCCCCCCATAAAACCCCGCCCCCCCACCCCCCATCCGACCCTCCTCGGTCCCCAGCGAACCCCTCTTCGACGAACCCATCCAATCCTCCCTCGACCCATGTGAACCCTCCTTTGGCGAACCCCCATCCACCTCGATCCCCACTGGCCCCTTGTGAAATTCCTCCCCCACACTCTATCTTCCCCGACCCTGATGCGAAACCAACCCCCTTTCGGCGAGCCCCTCCACCTTCCTCGGCCCCAGAAACCCACCCCCCCCACCACCATCTATTCTACTTCCCTGGCCGAGTGCAAAGCCTCCTTTGCCTTCTCGTCACCTGTCCCGTCTCCTGGCCCCCATCCCCGACTACCCTTGCTCTCTCTTTCCTCTTTTTCTCTCTTCTCTATCTCATTATCTTACTTTTGTTTCACAGATTATCTCTAGTGCCGTCATCCTCCTCTAGCATCATCGTCGGCGACCCTCGAAGCTTTCGATGCAACCCACTCTGTATAGCCGCAAGTATAATTTTTTTTAATTTTATAATATTATTTATTAATCATATATATTTATAATAATTTATAAAATATTTATAATAAATATTATAAATATTTATTATAAATATTATAATTATCTATATGCCGTAGTTTTTGGGTCGTATCATGGCAGTAACCTTGGGCCATGCCATGTTGGCGGTTGTGGACTAGATCTGTCAATGGATTGAATTTGGATTGAAACCTAGATATTCAGATCCGAATTCAATTTTAATTACTAGTATCGAATACAAATTCGAATATCCGATGGATCTGTGCTTGAGAAAGGAAGGAAGGGATCTGGCCTCACCGCCATCATTAGGAGGGAGGGGGTCCGGCCTCGCCGCCATCATTAGGAGGGAGAGGGTCCGACCTCGTCGGCGAGGGAGATTGAGAGAGGGAGAGTGGAAGATCGAGAGAGGGAGGAAGGGGGTTCGGCCTCGTCGACATTACTGGGAGGGATGGGGTCCGGCCTTACCAGTAAGGAAGATCGAAAGAGTGAGGGAAGGAAGGATGGGGTCCACTCTCGCCGATGAGGGAGATCGAGAGATGGCATACGGTCGAGTCGGCTCGGAAACACAGCCAAGTCGGCTGGGGCCATGATCGAGCCGGCTAGGGAAGATCCTAACCGAATGTCTCAGGCACGGAGCTGGCTGTCTCAAGCACAGAGTTGGCTCGGCTTCCGAGCGAATAGAATTTAATATGTCACGATGTTATATTGATTAATGTTCATTAACGTTGCAGGTTACGATGGCATCGAAATGCCATCTAGCTTTCACCCTTGCCCCTCGATGGGTTATGCGCCGAGGAGTAGTCGAAGCATATTTCATCCACCTTAGCATCGGTTGCTCAGGGACCTTCACCGTCGGCATCTACTCCACCGACGGTATCTACTCCACCGGTAGTTGAGCCTCTACCATCGCAGGCATCTGAGTGTACATTTTTATTATATTAGCACAATTTTATTTTTTATATAGTATTTATACACTTATATATTTACATAATGTATTTGTATTGAGGGTGCATCATCCAGTCGGATATTTCACGGTCTCATACGTATGGCACATGTGTGGAACCGCCAGCATCAGATGATGGTCTATTACGATATGGAGGGAAGGCCGGTAGGGGAGACCGTGCAGGAGATGCATTCTTTTTTTGGAGTGCTTGTGAGGTGGTCGGACATCATTCCCGTAGAGCTCAGAGACTGGCGTTTGATGGATGCTGCTGTCAGGGACCGAATATGGGAAGAGATATGGATAAGTACGTGCATCTTAGTTATATTTATGCATTTTATATGTTTACACTATATATATTTGATTAAAATAATTTTATAACTGATTTTTGATAAATTTGTACAGAGGAGGTACGACTTTTCCGATCACGAGAGGGCTCGAGATGTCCAACTAAAGAAGATCAAAAAGTTATACCAGGATTACAAGATCAAGCTCCACAGAGGATGGTTCGAGCACCGACGAGATACTTTAGAGGAGCTTGTTCCCTGGATACAGGACTGTCCTCTGAGTCAGTGGGAGAGGATGGTTAGACATTGACGAGCAAGAAGTTTGAAGTAAAATTTCTAACTTTTAAATTTTTCAATATGCTTAAGTTTTATTTAAATATTTTTTTAAATATTTATTATTTATTTGAATACTTGTTAGGCTATCTTCTGTCAAAATCGAAAGAACCGTGTAGCTCAAGAGTATACGCACACTTTAGGCCGCACGTCTATGGCCAGTCGTATGCATAGAGAGGTAATTAATTCTAAATCTTACTAAATAAATTAAATTCATATTTTTTATCATCTTTCTGATAAATTTATTCTTTGTTATAGCTGATGAGAGATGGAGTGATGCTCAGCCGTAGCGAGATCTTCCGATCCAGCTGCACGGACAAAACGGGCTGGCCGATGAATGTCGCTATCGGACATATTTTTGTAAGTATTAAATATATTAGTATATATGATTAGTATTATAGCATTTCTTATAAAATTTTATTTCAATTTACAATTATAAGATCGGTTAGATGCGCTCGCTCGCGAGGGCCTAGATACCTCTGGGCTCCATGACCATCTGTCTCAGGTCTTGGAGCCTGAGCACTCTAGGAGGATCCGATGTAGGTCCGGACATATGCCGACAAGCTACTGATTCGAGGCGAGCGTCTCCTCATAGACTTCCGATGTCGTCAACTAGGAGGAGCTTGAGGAGGTGTTGGCATGGGCAGATCGAGCTGAGGAGCGTGCATCTCATCTGGAGGGCATCGTGAGAGACATGATGTCGATGCTCAGCATGCATTTTGGAGTCACGGGCTTCGAGGATATGTTGGCCCGCATTCCAGCTCCAACTCCGGCTCTCGGTGACGACGACGACGACGATGTAAATTTAGAAAACTTTTGATGTATTTTATTTTTTTAAAAATATTATAATAAATTTTATTCGATAATAAAATTTTAGCATTTAAGAATAATTTTTGTATTTATTATATTTTCTTATATTATATATATCTATATTTATTAGGTAAAATATATATATATATTTTTTAAAATTATTCAAGATCTACGGCAGCGATTTTATAACCATTATCATATCCGTACCAATCACTGCTATAGGTTCCTGGTGCAAATGGTACCAACTACTACATTAGACCTCTTAATCGCTGCCATAGATAACCCATGGCAGTGGTTATATAACCGCTGCTATAAATCGATCTATTGCAGTGGTTATATAACCCTTGCTATAGATCGATCTATTGCAGTGATTTATAAACAATCATTGTCATAACGGCGACGACTGTAGTAGTAGCGGTTAGAAAATCGCTATCATAGTCCATGACATCAATTTTTTAGACTACAATAGCGGTTACGAATCATTGCTATAGATTTTTTTTTATAGTAGTGAGATCACTCCACTAATTTAATATAAAATATTTTATCTTGTCCGCTTCCACCGCCAAACCTAACTCCGTCGTAGCAACTCGAATGATACACATTATTACCGGAAGATAAAATAGCCTCACAACATAACGGACATACACCGGATAATATACATTAATTCTCTTCGAGAATAACAATCAGAGCGGCATCAAGAAAAAAGAAGCGGGCTAAACTTCCGGAAAACTCGATGTTTCCGGCGCGCCTGATCAGATGACACTCCCGTTGGCACAAACGGTTAAGCGGCCAGCGCGGCTCGCGCTTCCGCGAACGCTTAAACGAACCCAACCAGGTTCATTTAAGCGGACCAAAGCCCGTGTTAAACCAACCGCGGTCGGGAGTTGTCGGTCTGGTCCGACCGCGCCCCCGAGGGCGGCGAGAGCACCCCTGCTTTAAGGGCAAGAGAACTTCCCGGGTCCCTTATTTACGAACACCTTATCGTCGCCTCCCCTCCCCTGGGGGGTTTAGGGTTCTTGCCGTTCTCTCAGGAAGAGAACGAGCGGAGAGCGCAAGAATGGCAGAGAGCTCCTTGAGGGATCCCGTCTCCCTCTGCCCCCACGTCGCCTTTCTCATGAGTAGCTTCGCCGCCGTACCCCCCGCCGCCGTCCCGGCTATCATCGACTGCGTCTTGGCCTCCTCCACCCTCTCCCCTCCCCAGCTCTTCTCCTCTCTCCTCCACGCCTTTCCCGATCTCTCCCAGGTTAGAGAAACGCCAAGAAAACCTCTTCTTTTTCCTCAAAAGATGCCTAATCTCTCTCTCTCTCTCTCTCTCTCTCTCTCTCTCTCTCTCTCTCTCTCTCTCTCTCTCTCTCTTTCTCCTTATCTGGTTTTCGTTTACTACAGGTTCTTGAATCGAGCTACATCGTGTCTCATGCCACCGCGCTTTGCCATCTGATCAAGAAAATTGGTAAGATCGAATCAGAGCGCTGAGGTCTATTGATATATGTATTTTTTTTTCTTTCAAGTTTCTTGGATCGTTGTATCATCGTAGGGACTCCGGCTCCGAATGATTCTTTACGATTACTTATCTGGAGAATGTTCGTACCATTGCTCGAAGCAATCAATCCAAATGATTCTGAGTTGCTAAGCCAGGTAATGCGGCCTATGCCTGGACGTGGCGGCCCCCTTCTTGTACATTTTTTCATTAGTGTGAAACTTTCCCTTTTCTTGTCAGGTTTATAGTTTGTTGTGCGATGTTATTTCCAAGATGCAATCTTGGGAGCTTGTGGGAGCGACCTTGGTTCCATTTTGTCTGCGATCAGTTGGCCTTAGCGTCGGTATGCTTAACTATGAGGGGTTGACCACGTATCAACGGAACAGCAAGGACATTATTGATCAAGAATTTGAGTGTATGTCCTCTGGAGTTTTGCTGTTGCCAATCGCATGCTGTATCTTGAAATCACTTTTGGATACGGCGTTGAGAAGATGGAGAGAATTTCAAAGCTTAGAACCTAAATCAGTAGATGCGTGTAACTCTTTGAACAATTTTGTCCATAATGTGACATGGGACCTATCAAAGATGGCTCTCGGGATGCTCATGCAGGGTGCAGAATATCGGTCTTGCTCTATTCGCCTACTCCTCCCACCCGTATTAAGCTCGCTAAACGAGCTCTGTTCAGTTATGGTTTCAGTACATGGTTCGCAATGCACACTTTCTAGGTAGAGGCAAATCGTTTGTTCCTTGATACGTTTCCTGTATAAATTCAACATTCTGGTTTCTTCCAATAAAAAGCTTTTGTGTGTTTCATATTGTTCAATTCGATTTGCAGGGTTCTTCTCTCGAGGGAAATATGGAAATGCTGCATCTCGCTTTTCTCTCTTGGACATCTAGAGAGACTTGATGCATTCCATGTGCTCTCTTTATACTTCTCATTCTGTCATATGGAGTGTGAAGATGTAATAGTAGGTAACACTGGTCAAGAATTTGACATAAGAGCTACGGAGGAATTTTGGAAAGAAATACAGAAAGGATTGGTATACTTGTGCCCCCCTCTCTATGTTCTGTTTGCTGCATGCAAGACTTCATTTCTTCTACAAGGAAGTGTCATTTTTCATATTTTAATGAATCCGTTTGCTGCGCTTGGCATCTCAGGTTGATAAGGAGGTTTCTGTGAGAAAGCAAGCTTTATATATTTTAAAGATATCTTTAAGCTACTACCCTTCTTCCCTTGAAAGTGAACATCAACAATCTTGCTCTGGTGACACGGGATGTAATAGTAAAGCTAAGAATGCATTACAAATTTCACATGCTGAAGCTCCGTCTCGCATTGGTATGACAAAGAAAGGAAGGTGGGCTCATAAGGAAGCGAAGTCCTTGGGTGTTGGAGAAGTATGTCATTTGGAAAACCATTCTATGAGTAGTCATGAAAGATGGAAGGTCTTCCTGCTTCTTTATGAAATGCTCGAAGAGTATGGGACACATTTAGTTGAGGCAGCTTGGACTCACCAGGTGAGCTTGCTCTTATACTGGTCAATTCATGGAGAATATCTTTGCACCACTCTGTTGGAAACAAAATTTTAATCTGCTAGTTACAGTATGCCAGTAGAAAACTTTGTGTCTGATTATGTTATTTCCTGTTCAGACATTTTGAAGATGCAATCAGGTATAAAATAGGTTACACTATCACAGTAACTTCTCCAAACATCTCTGGCAGTATACTGAAAATGCTGTCAAATTTGTTAGCTGTGTTGTTTCTTGGCAGACTTGTTTTCTTCTCATGCATGGATCTTCTCTGAATGCTGTCTTTGTTTAGGCCAGTAAATGATCCTTCTTCATGTCTCTTGTCTTTTTTTATATGTTTATGAATTTTTCATCGACATTAATATGGAATAATTCTTTCTCGAGAGGGTTCATAGCCCCTGTTGTATGTATATGTGCAACGATGGCATCGTTACACTTTGTTATTTTTGTTTTTGGTGGTTTTGGCTACTAATTCACTCCATTGTTTCAGGTATCATTGTTGCTTTTGTCTAGGCCACTGAGTAGTTATTTGAATCCCGTTACTTGTGGAATTTATCAAGTTCGAATGGAAACTTTGGAAGGAATTTTCAGCTGGCTTGCAGTATTGTGGGAACGTGGCTTTTCTCATGACAATCCTCAAGGCTAGTACTAGTTCTCCTATAATTTTACGAGATTGAATGTTGAATCCATTGTTTTGGCAGCTTGTTTGTTACATAGATAGTGTTTCTATTCTGAAAGTCATGCTCCTGAATGTTGTTGTTGCAGTGCGGTGTTTAATTATGCAATCATTTTTGGATATTGATTGGGATAAGCATGGAAACTCTGCACACATAATTCCCAGAAGCTTTGTACTTGGCCCCCTTATACATGGTTTGAATGATGTTGTGCACCACAAAGACTTCGGTTAGTGTTACCACCTCCTTCCTGAAGTCATATACATTTATGCTATGCTCTCTCCTTTTCCATTCACCACCATGTGCTTGATAGCTAGGTTTTAATTTACATGCATATCATAGTCTATAATATATAGAGCATTTTTGTTTTTTTTTTGTTGCTTCATCTTGACTTACATTGGTACACTAGCCACATAATCCACTTTCACGTATAGAGCATAAAAAACAGAAGGAAGAAGGCAAACAGAAAACAGAGGGAGAAGGGAGAATTAAAAAAATTGATTTTAGTGATGCAGAACTTATTGAGGGAACAGGAAGCAAAAAGAAACCAAAATTCTATGTAGCACTTAATGATTTTTAAATTAAGAATATATTGAAGAAACAATAGCAAAAGGAAACCAATTTAATGAAGGAAAAATACCATAAAGCCGATGCAACATGGGTATTGGAACACCAAGAGAAAGAAAAGAATGCTCACTAAGATTCACTTAAAAAACTAACCAAATTCCGCTTTACCCTCCCAGGATTAAGGGGGCTAAAGCGGACTGTGCTTATCATGTTTCAAGTTGATCAATATGTTTCGTGCTTCTTCTTGACTTTAGATCACTACTTCTCCTTGTGACAATTTCATTAATTTTAGCTATCTCTAGTAATTGCTTTTGAATGCTGTGGTTTGCTAGTCATATGAAGATTTGTTTATTTATTCTTGTAATATCATTATCCATAGTTATGTATATAATACCAAGCTGAAGCTTAATGTCATTCGTATTAAATCAAAATACCTGTTTATAACTTTATGTTGTTCTCTTTCATAATCCTTATCATTTTTCTTAAATTGAATTTTCAGTTTTTCATTTTTTTGGTTGGTGTCACTTGTCTCATCTTGATTAATCAGCTTCTTTCATAGAACTTCTTAGCAATTTGTTGAATTTTGCACTTTCTAGATTTTGTATGGGTTATGAATATGCACGTGTTTTTAATTTAAGGATGTTTCTTGTTGCAGGTGTAAAAGGTGTTTATAATTCGAAAATAATACAGGGTGCGTCAAAGTTTTTTTGCAATTTTTCTCATCAATTGAGAGTGAGGTAAAATATCAGTGCTACTTTCCCTAGTAATGACATTTGGCCAGTTATACATAAAGAAAGCATGCTATGCTTACCTAATGAGCATGACACTAGAATAGTGTGGCATAATTTGGATTTGGTGGGTTATTATCATTTTTGTACATTCTTTGCACCATCTTATTATGTGTTAACCCTTTGTATGATATGGACAAGGATTTAAATATTGAGGTATGGGGCACAGTAATAGCCACCTTGTGTGGTACGTGCTGTGCTGCCCATCATTTCAACTGAGAGTATAGACCATTATGCTTTGGTACAGCCGATAAGCACTTCATATGGCCTATGTTGGCCTTCAAATTGGTTTTTGCCTCTTTTCTTTCTTTGCTTTTTTTAATTTGATGTTTTATTTTTTAGAGATATGTTAAGTTTATGAATTTTAAATGCCCTAGTCATCCTTTTTGATATATGCTGAAGTTTCTTTCTTTGTTGCTAATTTATTATGTAACTTCACATAACTTGCAATTAAAAGCATCTTTTAAATCTATATGTATGCATTAACAATGAGTGTAATCAGGTTGCTGGATTTCATGGAATTTAAAAATGAGACCTAAGATTCAAGATTCAAGATGAAATAGTCTACTAATAGCATTGATTTGACAAGTGAACAAAGAAAGAATTCATTCTCGAAGTTCTCCAAAATAAGTTTGAACACATGGATTACCTTTCAATCATATATTTACAAGCACATCCAAGATTTGACCATTATTACGTTTTCTATCATGAGATGGCACATGGGCATGCTATATTATTTTTTATTTTGCTCCTCCAAAAAATGCAAATCCACAACTTTTACCTCTTTTTTCATATTTTGCCTAACCAAAGGAAAATACTCTGAAAATTTCTAGAAATGCTGACATTTCCTTGGTCAATGTTGCAAGAAACTAACTGGCACTACAACAGGGAACAGCCTCCTACAAATAACTGATATATGCATAGAATCAGATTATTGAATACTAGATAATTAGATATTTTGGGATATGCGACAGTCACATGGTGGTGATTACTATTTGCTCATTTTGACATGAGATGGTTTTTACCTTTGCGAGTTTGACCTGTTATTGCAATGATTGGAGTGTGATGATGGATCACAAGCAGCAGTGGTAGCTCTACAGCTCAGCTGATTACCTGGTGGCTGGTGTGGTGATATATTAACTTTTATGTAACACCCACACCTACAGCTAAGTGCACATGTTCTCGACCACTCCTGATTTAACGATATGGTAATTTCATGCATGTAAGGAGGAAGATGAATTTTTCCTGCACATGAATTGCATTTCTTGCAGCATCTACTTGCTGTTTAAATCCTCTTATTAGTATTTAGGGAAAAAAAAAACTGATTTTGTTGAAGTGTTTTTAAGGTTCTGCACTTTTCTGTATATGGTATTTTGTAATGCATGCATGTATTTTTGCTCATATTTATTTCATCTTGTTGCAGTGATCGTGCAACATTGGTTTGGAGCTTAGCTTCTGTTGCTAGACAGGAGTCTTTTGGTCGAGCTGGATTGATGGCTCTCACCTCTTGTATTGCTTCTGCTGCTTGTCATTCTTATACAGATAATGAGAATGGAGTACATCATAGTGTAGATGGTTCTCTGGAGGTAGATCAAATAAAATCTGCTCAAGAAAATCTTTTGCCCTGCAGTCCTGCAGATATATTGGATGTTCTAGGAATTATTATCAAGAGAAGTAAACAACATTTTAATCCTAATTATCGTCTTAAAGGTCTCTGACACATCTAGTAAGGAGTTGGTATTATTTATGTTTAAATAATCAGTGTTGCCTCTAACACAGAGAAAACTGATTTCTAGTCTTTAACATGTGACCGTGTTCAGTTTGTGAGCAGGTTTTAAAAGCTTCCTTGTCCCTGATAAGCATTACTGAGATCCCACTTGATCTGCTTTTGCACTTTCTTTCAGCAGTTCCTCGAGAATTTACTGACCATTCTGGTATGCATTTCGTGTAGAACTGAAATAGTCAATATCTGCTTTTGAGATCTGGATCTTTTACTAATTCAATCTTTTATAATTTCTTCCTTCTGTTTTCTAGGATCAACAATGTTGGTTGTTCTTTATGGTGTTTTTGATATTCGCGTCGTCTACAGCCAGCATTTTAAGATCTTGTTGTTTTTTGATTTTATGTTAACACAACTATGGAATTCACTGAGATTTTTCTTTTCTCGAATGTAAATTTCAACTGTGATAATAACTTTCTGCTATAAATGGTCATGCAAGACAAATCAACTCTGGGTCATCATTGTAGCATCTCCATATATATCTATCCAAGATTTTCTTGGTAAACTTTTAGTGCTATGTGCTTTCATGTTTGCTTCTTCAACACATGTTTTTAGGTATGAAACACTGACACATATATGGTGTATGGATTGTCATGATAGAGATATATGCTGATATGTCAATTATTAGGAAAGGATGCAATACAAATGGGATATGTCAAGAAATATGTGTATGTATTTATGTATGTATATATCTGTACATACAAAATGCATAAATACATGCATACATACATATACACAAATGCATATGTATGTATATTAAAAAAAACATCCATAAAGAATGGTAGGCTATCAAAATAAAATAGTCCATACTTTATATGGTAGCATTAACTTTTACAAGCTCATTATTTAGTCATTATTTTATAGATCGTAATTCATCCTTTCAAGTTATTAATGTGATAGTCTACAAAATTGACCCTCCCTTTCATTGTTGGAACCTTGGAGTTGGAGGTATTGGAGAAGTATCAAAAGTGTATACGGGAAGTATCTAGACTATTCTTTTAGTTTTGAGAAACATAATACTCAAAAAAGGTATGGGACACGTATCCAAGAAGAATTCCACAAGCATCAATATGTTTTGTGGATAAGATACAGACAAGGCATGTGATTTGAAGTATCCATACTTCCTCAATTTATAATGTTGGACATTTATTATTGTTTGTCATGTTCTTTTTACATATTGGAAGTGGTATTTGGCTGGTACCGTATATGTGCAATTTGATGGTAATGGCCCATAATTAATTTTTTTTGAGTCCAGCTTAAGTGGTGTAACAGTTTATTAATAATTAGTGAGTCTCATTGGCATTTTGGTTGTTCTGCTCTTAGTGTGGCTGGTCCTCTGGTTAAGAAGGATCAGTAAGGATTTTTCTTTACAGTGGAATAGTTCATTTCTAGTGTTCATTCTCATGATTTTTTCTACTCGTTTTGGGCTTCTTTTAATATATTTCAAGTCCGTAGCTCTGAGCTAATGTTTGTTTGATCTTTGAGCCAATGAGGCATTTATGGTTGAGTGTTGTGACAAAATTTGAAATCAAGAATCATTAAATAGTGACAGAGTAATCCTAGGGACAGTAACACATTTTAGATGGGCCTTGATTCTTTCTGTCAAATAATTTTTAGTTTTTCTGAGTCTCAAGACATTTCCAGCCTTTTCTTCCTTTGATGTTTGTAAAGAGTAGTTATTGATCTCTGTGGGGGGCACCTTTCATCTTTTGCTCCAGCCATGCAAATGCAGCCATGAAGAGAAGACAGTGTTGGCATGCTGCAAAGCTTGGAATTGTCTTTGTAAGCCTAAAAAATTGAGCATTTGAGGGTTTTGTGCCTTTCTTCAGCTAGAAACTATTTTGGTATACTGATTTATGGAAACTATGCTGGCTATTACAATTGTCAAGAGCGTGGAAATTTGAGCATTGTAGAAACTGTGCTGGCTAGAAACTATTGTAAGGAGCACTCCTGTAAAAACATCGACCACAGTTGTGTCTGGATGATGTTGAAGTAGATTTACCTTGTCTACCTCAAGATCTTGATGTCATAATCTATGTAGCCTTCTGTGTTTGCATGAGTGCTATCTATATTTTCTTTAAGTGACAGTTTTTGGGTTTTTGATGAGGTAAATTTTCCTTTTGCTCAAACTTGTAACAGGGATCCATTTATTCAAAGATCCATCTTTCTTTCTTCACTAATTTCATAATCTATCTTATATACATGGACTTTTTGGGCTTCCAGGACCGTTAAGAGGAATGGTGCAACAATGGCTTACTCAGACTGATGATAAACATTCTGTTGATAGTGGAACACATGTTCTGAAGAATCTCATCAGTTTTCCTACAAGCTTCATAAAACACAAACAGCCACCTAGAACCTTGGTTTCTTTTGATGATGAGGACGTAAATGCATGGGGAGCTGAAGCACGGAGGTGGGCAAGGGTGCTTCTCCTTGTAGTCACAAAGGAGCAACAACTGGAACCAATACTGACGGTCGGTCTTCTTCTTGACATTTACATGATTATTGTGGTGCCTTTTAGTTACTTCTTTGTTGCCATCTTATTTTGTTTATTGAATCTACTTTGTGCTTTTCATAAGTTGGTAAGACAAGCTTCTTATTGCCTAGGTGATAGAAATTTAAAAAGTTCTATTTAAGCCTTTATTTATTTATTTATTTATTTTCACTTCTCTTTGATATTAGGATAGCTTGAATGTTGTTTGATTGCCTAATGACTTAATTTTAGTTTTGTAACAGATTTTGTATTACTTTTAGTGTTTTATTCTTTTGTTTGGGAAAAGCTTAAATCTATATTTTTAGCTTTATTCTTTAGAGGAATGGAGTAATTGATGACGTTCAGGATTGAATAATCAATGGCTTTATGTTTGGCGGCATTTAGGCCTGAGTTGGTTGGTGTAGGCTAAGCTTTCTCGAAGCAGACCGGGCCATGGGAGCTCAAGATTTTTGAGGCTTGTCTTTGGACATGTGTAACCTTAAGTTATAATTCAAATGCTTCCTTTTATGTAAACTTTGAAGTGTAAAAGCATTGATGATTGAATACACCTTATACTCGGTTACTATTTTAACACAACTATATAGTTCTGTAGCAAAACTTTTGGATGCCAGTTCTTTATTTCTTCTAAAATAAAAGTCAAATTGTCACTTTCCTCTCCATGTTTACCTTTCTTACTTCTGAATTTCATCAATGTCCTCCTATTAATGATCAGTCTCATGGCAGCATTTTATATTGCCCCAGGTGAACCAATATTGTCCATTGTGCACTTCAAGAAACTTGCTAATAGTATCTATATGTTGCCTAGGTCCCCACATTTGAATATGTTCAAAATTTTACGAGTTATGAGTTGCTAAATATTATCTGATTTTTATGGACCTTGCATTTTCTTGTTTGTGCATATAAGCCTTAGAAATTAGAATAATTATGTGAATTTTGTAAAAAGATGTTGGCCTTTGGGTTTTCATGCTGTCATTTGGTTAACACCAATGACGCATATGTGGAGGTATTAATTTTTGTGTTTTTGTCTTTGTAGTTTCTCTATAGTTTTGGCAGCAGCCTTTGCAAACAAGATTCTAATATGGAACAGGTTCCCATTAAGCTTCTCATTCTTATTCTTAACCTGGTTGATGAGTTTCAAATTGTAAGGAAGAAATTGACGTGCTATACTGAAGCCAAGTCTGAAATGGAATCAGACATGAAAAATATATTGAATTCTGAATCTCCCCTTGTAACTTTGTTTGGGGAAAAGTCTACCAAGTTATTTCTCCTTCTTTTGGTAAATGTCAATGTCTCTCTTTTTCTCTCTTAATGTTATTTTGCATAATAATAATATAAAGTGATTAAAGGGTTTACAAATGCAGTATTATTAAATAATTACATTTATATTGTTGTTACAGGAAGAACTGGTGTCCTTTGCCAAATTAGTGTCCCAAGTATTCTGGTCAATATCTGTGGTGAAAGATACACAGTTACCTTCTTCTGTTAAAGGAAAGCTTGGTGGTCCAAGTCAACGGCGATTGGCTTCTCTTACTACTTCTGCTGTGTTGCAAGCGGTAAGAGTAGAAACATTGTAGATGATTATTTACTCAGATGATGGAATAGCTTGATAGAATGATTATATCTATTTATTTACCTAGTTAAGACCCTTATCTTGGAGTATTACAAATAAATAGTGTAGTTCGTTATCTGGTGTTATGTTAGTCTTGGCATTGTAAAGATAGTATTGTAGTAGGATGTCAGGAGACACTAAATATGCTGATATTGTCATTTATGCCTAAGGCTATGCAAATCATTTTTGAATGTATGTTTGAAGCCCATTGCGGTATAATTCTGATGCGTATGTGAACCACAAAATTCTGTTTGTTTACTGTATTACACAAGCACGCAATAAAGCAACGTAGCATGACACCATAGTTTTGTAGTTCATATACTTTGATATTAGTTGTTTGGAAATAATACTCCTGGTTCTTTTACGGTGATATGACTTATCATATTCCAGCATTTGAGTTTCATATCTACAGTTATGACTCATCATATTGTAGTATTTGAGTTTCTTATCTAGAACCTTATTAATTATTACATGTTTATTTAGGTGATTTTTGGCTTCATTGTAATCACCTTAAGTTGTTCTTAGATTATCAATAACATTTTTAGGAACAAGATTGTTTTTCCAATGATTTTCTATTCCATGGTTGCATTTGTACAGCTAGCCGCTAACCATTGTCATCTCAGATTGATGTGCTTAGGTTATCAAGGTTTGTTGAGCTGGGTTTGAACCCCTAAGTAGCACCCACACCCCCACATTTTTCTCCTTTCTCATCTATTCTTCTTTCAACCACTGTTCACTATATGAGCTTTTCTGTATGAGATTCAATCATCCATGCAAAATCCCTTCCCTATAATTGTATAGAAACTAAGAAAAGTAAAAACAATTATGTTCTTTGTGGTTTGTGGTGGCTTTTTATATACTTTTTTCCATTGGTCTAGCCAAGCACACAGCTTTAGTGTTTCCCTGCAAGTTAAACTGCATCTTTACCCTCGATCCTTTTAGGGCCATGCTGCATGTCTATAGTCTAAACCATTGTTGGCCGTATTTCCACACCCCCCCTTCCCCTGTATTGAATTGATGGGGAATTAGGATGGTTAGCGCTGTCGGCTCGGTAAATAGATTGAACCCCCAACTTCAAGTATAAACCCCCCAGCTGGTGATCATTTGGGAGAACCCCTCTTGTGATTGTTTAAGAGAACAGTAAGCATTCCCCCCTCTCCCCACTAGAGTTAGGGTTTCTCTCGGCCCTCCCCCCTCCGTCCTCTTCCATCCCTCCTCTCTCTCTCTCTCTCTCTCTCTCTCTCTTCCTTTCTCATTTTCTCCCTCTCCCCCTCCCCCTCCCTCTCCCTCCCTCTGTTGTTGGTACATCTGGTTCGGCATGGTACAGACCCATACTATACCGAACCAGTCTTAGGCAGCACAACCTCTGGCACTGGTTTGGTGAACCTCTAAGCAGTCTTGAACCATCCATGGCCTACTCTTACGTGTGTCTGTGCACTCAATGTGATATTTCTTATAATGTAGCTGCATTGCTCCAGACATGATTCTTTTTAAGCAGGTTATAGGGCATTTCTTCTTTATGTAATTGCTCATCTTGATTTGTTGATACTGAAGGTAACATATCTAATTAATGGTTAAGATCATAGTGGACAGCTTATCCTTTTCTTTGTTGAAATTTTTGGTTTTAATCAACTTAATGATGTAGTTGGTTATGGTGATTTCCAAATGAACCTATGTAGCATTACTCCCAAATGATTGTGTTAACTCTTCTATTGATGGTTTGATTTTCCTGTCTTTACTTTGTGCAGTCAAATGCTTTTTCATTGTGAGCCTCTTTCAATTGGTCATGTTTAAGTGATCATTTTGTTTTTTGATATGTACATCATGTATCCAGATGCTGTGTTAAGTTCTGTCTTCTTTGTTTCTGTGGACAGGTTTTGTCAATGAGGGCTGTTGCCTGTGTCTCATCATGGTGTAATCAGCTAATTATAGATCGTTCCCTTGATTCTGAATTTACTTTTTTGTGGGATTTCTCTTGGAAAGTTATTAAGTCTCCTACTTATGATTCTGAGGTATGTTCAAGTGCATATGAAACATTTGTTCAACTTCAGTATATGAGTATCATTTTGATTTCTTCCCCTTCTCTTGGATAATGTTGGTAATAGTGATCTTTAATTTTTCCAATTTCTTACTTTGTCCCAGAGTGGAGCAGAAATTCGTTTAGCAGCATATGAAGCATTAGCATATGTCTTGAAAGCATTGTCTACCTATTTTAATCCTTCATGTTTAGATTTTGTAATGGTGTATAATGAATCACATTTTTCAAATGAGGAAGTCAAACCTTTGTTAGATCCTCTGGTTCTTTGCTTCTTGCACAATATCAATTATCTCCTTGCTAATGGCGTTTTGGCACGAAGTCGACGAGCAGTTCTAATGAACTGGAAGGTGAAAATGTTCAATAACAGTTTGTTCTGCTGATCTCCATTTAAAAGCTTGTTTTGCTTAGATCTCGCCCAATCATTTAGAAAAGCATGTGCCAGATGTTACATGGAAGCTAACATGCTATTGATTTTGCTAGTGGCATTGTCTAGATTCCCTGCTGTCCGTTCCTTACATAGTCACTGAAAAAGGAGTTCATATAAAGGATGCATATCACTTGTTTTCAGTTTCAACTCTCCGAAGTATTTTTTTTGATGTTGTTGAGAGGTAATGAATCCGCTATGCTGTTTAAAATATTTCTGCAAATTGTTATTCTTATGTGTAAATTGTCACTTTTAATTGCAAAGATCTGGAGAAGTTAAATTAGCATCTAAGGTAGGAATATTTTCTTTTGTCTGATGTCATATTACTCCAATTTGCATGCAAGATAAAATGTATGTAATCTTCCATGTGTGATGCAGTCACCCAAAATAACTTAATAATGCAAAATTCAATCAGAATTGATGTCTAACTTAAGCTGGACAAACACCTAGACATCTCTAGAAGAGTCGTCAAGCGGAAAGTCCGATTGTCGTGGATTATGAAGTAATAAATGGGATAGGCTGCTAGAAGAAGGTCATGAACCTAAGGGGACCACAGATGTTGTTATCAGCATTATACCAGTAATATTTTTTTTTTTTTGAGTTTCAACATTGGTTTAAACATGTATTGTGTGGCGTGGTCCTAATTTCTAGATTATATTATACTCAGTCATTTTTGAGAAGGAAGCATAGGTAGTAATTTAGTTGAACAAGTAGAATCTTAGTCTGTAGAATTTCTAAAATCATAAATGATTGGATTGGCTTATACAAGGTTTGCACATTTGGGCAGTGTTCTAGACTTCTAGTTAGATCAAAAAAACCCTTGATTCATATGTGATGCATTTATATTTGGGTTGAAAAGAATATACATGTGCTTCAGTTAAACAGAATAAACTTGTGCTTCTATTGTTTTCTTATGGACCTGTATCCAACCAGGCAATCCAATTAGTGTTTCACTTGTTAGTCATGTACCTTAAAAGGTAAAAGTGAAATAGGACCAACAAGAGAGGATCTATTTGGTTGGGCATCTAAAGAATGTGAGAAAGAAAGCAGAGAAAATTAAAGTGGAAAAAATGTGATAAATCCTGAAGATGCTGCCTGCTCCACTTACCTCTTTAACTTTTTTTCTTTTTGTGCTTGCTCTTTCCCATGAACTGGATGACCTGCCTTGTCACTCAAACCAAGGCTTTGCTAGCCATGGCCCATTATACTACTACCCCCATTAATGGGGCATAATACTGGATTTGATTGACTTTGATTTGGGAGCCAGACCTTGACCTTTTTATAATTGGGTTCATCTAATATAACCCAACATATTTGTTTCGAGTGATTTCAGATGGGTTGTTGGGTCTGGGTTAGAAATTGCCCACCCTAGCTTGTAGTGACCCGTTGTTTGGTTGATATTCTGTAAGTTTATCTTCTCCAAGTTTTGATTCTATAACAACTCCTTCCAAATTTGGTTGCATGATATACCTTGTGTTGACGCGGAAACTGGTCGTTGCCGGAGTCCGCTGGAGTGGAGGCCGATGAGGTCGCCGCCGGGGACCTGCAAAACAAAGTCCCGTTCGGAGCTGGTGGGGATGGCTCCCGCAGGACCCTCCGACGATCAAGTTAGCTCTGGCCAACAGGAATGGAGTGCTCGGAATGAGTTCCGGAGCTTGGAGGAGAAGAGGAGAGCTTAGAGATCAGAGAGGTTAGAGTTAGCATATCTGGAGGATCCTTTATAGACGGAGCTTAGTTGATGGTGACGGCCATACCGCCGCATGGAGTTCGGCATGGAGAGGAAGGCGTCATCAGGCGGATGGTGACAGCCATATTGGCAGGTCGTAGGCCGCATGGAGTTCGGTACGGAGAGGAAGGCGCCATCAGGCGGATGGTGACAGCCATACTGGCAGGTCGTGGGCCGCATGAGGCTGGTTACGGAGAGAGTGGTGTCGCCAGTAGTGGCGGCCATATCGTCCGGTCTCGTTGTTCGTCCAGAGGAGTTCGGACTTGTAGGAAAGTTCGGCTGAAGGGACGGCCGCTTGGGGAGTTCGGCCGAGGGACGACCGCTTAGGAGTTCGGGCGCTGGGGGATTCCGTTAAAGCCCGGCCGCTTGGAGTTCAAGGAACTTGGCCGCTAAGCAGTTCGGCCGGCTGAATGGGTTCGAAGGAGCTCGGACGCTAGGAGTTCGAGGAGCTCGGCCGCTAAGCAGTTCGGTCGGCTGGAGGGGTTCGGTCCTGACGAAGGGAGTCCGAAGAAGCTCGACGGCTGAGGAGTCCGAAGAAGCTCGGCAGCTAAGTAGCTCGGCCGGCGGGACGGGTTAGAAGAAGCTCGGCCGCTGGGGGTTCGGCTGAAGTCCGTCTGCTGAAGCTCTTCTGCGGCTACTAGTTGCATTAGGCTGAGCATCGAGCTAGACTTCGGCGGGAGCGGGATTTATCTCCAACACTAGCCCCCCCACTTCCGAGTTCGAAAATCGAAGGAAGGCGAGTGCAGGAAAAAAAAAAAAAAAAAAAAAAAAAAAAAAAAAAAAAAAAAAAAAAAAAAAAAAAAAAAAAAAAAAAAAAAAAAAAAATAAAAAAAAAAAAAAAAAAAAAAAAAAAAAAAAAAAAAAAAAAAAAAAAAAAAAAAAAAAAAAAAAAAAAAAAAAAAAAAAAAAAAAAGAAAAAAAAAAAAAAAAAAAAAAAAAAAAAAAATAAAAAAAAAAAAAAAAAAAAAAAAAAAAAAAAAAAAAAAAAAAAAAAAAAAAAAAAAAAAAAAAAAAAAAAAAAAAAAAAAAAAAAAAAAAAAAAAAAAAAAAAAAAAAAAAAAAAAAAAAATAAAAAAAAAAAAAAAAAAAAAAAAAAAAAAAAAAAAAAAAAAAAAAAAAAAAAAAAAAAAAAAAAAAAAAAAAAAAAAAAAAAAAAAAAAAAAAAAAAAAAAAAAAAAAAAAAAAAAAAAAAAAAAAAAAAAAAAAAAAAAAAAAAAAAAAAAAAAAAAAAAAAAAAAAAAAAAAAACCAAAAAAAAAAAAAAAAAAAAAAAAAAAAAAAAAAAAAAAAAAAAAAAAAAAAAAAAAAAAAAAAAAAAAAAAAAAAAAAAAAAAAAAAAAAAAAAAAAAAAAAAAAAAAAAAAAAAAAAAAAAAAAAAAAAAAAAAAAAAAAAAAAAAAAAAAAAAAAAAAAAAAAAAAAAAAAAAAAAAAAAAAAAAAAAAAAAAAAAAAAAAAAAAAAAAAAAAACAAAAAAAAAAAAAAAAAAAAAAAAAAAAAAAAAAAAAAAAAAAAAAAAAAAAGGCGGCGCCGAAGTCCTCTTCTGGGCTCCGTGCTGGCCTAGGTCGAAGCTCGGGGGAGATTTCACCTCCAGCTAAAGTTGATATCGAAGTTGAAGCCCGAGAAAGATCCCATTTCCAGCCGAGGTTGAGGGGGGCTTCGTCCGCTGCGATCGAAGCTGGAGGTTGCGCTCCTTGGGGGCGACATTGTCTCCTACAGCCGAGGTCGATGTGGGCGCTCAGGAGAGATCTGATCTCAGGGCGAGGTTGTCTTCGATCTTATCTCTGGTCGAGGTGGAAGTTGAAGCTCTCCAGCCGAGGTCGACACGGTTGCTTTCTCTAGCCGAGGTCGAAGTTGAAGCTCTCCAGCCGAGGTTGACACGGTTGCTTTCTCTAGCCGAGGTCGAAGTTGAAGCTCTCCAACCGAGGTTGACATGGTTGCTTTCTCTAGCCGAGATTGTACCGGGCACTCGGGGGAGATCTTATCTTCTGCGGTCGAGCTTTCCTCTTATCTCTTGGCGAGGTTGTCCAGATCGCTCGGAAGAGGTCTTATCCCTACTGAGGTTGTCAACGGTCGCTCGGGAGAGATCTTATTTCTAGCCGAGGTTTGCTCGGGAGATCTTATCTCTAGCCGAGGTTGTCGACGGTCCGCTCGGGAGAGATTTTCTCTAGTGAGGTTGTTGCTCGTGTTAGGACGAGGTTCTCCTGTTCCTAACCGAGGTTGACTCGGTCGCTCGGGAAGAGATCTCGTCTCCCGCAGTTGAGGTTGCCTCGGGGGAGATCTTATCTCCTGCAGTCGAGATTGATGCGGGCGCTCCCGGTAGGACGAGGTTTCCTTCTGTTCCTAACTTCGACTTTGCTCGCGTTAGGACGTAGGTCCTTCCTTCCGCTAAACGGGCCTGTGGGGGCACATGCGGACCGTCGTGCCGAGCCCTCTTCCCCATTCTCGTCTAAGGTGAAACCGAAGGCTCTTCGGACTTTGCTCGCGTTAGGACGAGGGTTCCTCCTCCAAGTTTCTAATGGGCTGGGGGGCACATGCGGACCGTCGTCCCGAGCCTCTCCCCCCAATCTCGTCTAAGATGTAACCGAGGGCCCTTCGACTTTGCCTCGCGTTAGGGACGAGTGTCCGTCCTGCTTCCTTAACGGAACTGTGGAGCAGCATGCGGGGGGACCCGTTCGTCGAGGCCTCTTCCACCCATTCTCGTCTAGGTAAACGAGCTCGGGACTTTGCTCGCGTTAGACGAGGGTTCCCCCTTCTGTTCCTTTAAAATGGGGCTTTTTTTTGTTTTTCATTTTCCCTTTTTTTTTTCTTGGCTTTTTTGAAGGATCAAATTTTAAATTGAAAACAGGAAAATTTTTTTCCACAAAATAATTTGGGCGCAAAGGAAAAAAGGGAAGCAAAGAAAAGTATTTTTTTTTTTTTTTTATTTTTTTATTTTTTTTAAAAAAAAGGGAAAGTCTACTATAATTACAGTCCCAAAATTTTCTAATTTCCACGATCGGGGAAAAGCCACCCATCCCTCCGAGTTCCTTCAGGGCGATAAATTTCGGATTCGGACGAACCTCCGTCACCCTCATACGGCTGTGGCCTAGTTTCGAGCCTGTGACTGATAGATCTTAGGGGCGTAGCTGCGCCTCGAGTCTTCTGAGGATTCTGGACGACAAGCGGTCCGCTCAACTCGCAGCACCCAAGTACCGCGTCTGATAACCTTTAGTATTCCGAAGCCTCGGTATGGTGTAGTACCGAGCCCAACTTCTGTTTGTAGGCTGCCATCCGGATGCGGGCTTCCTCCCTCTTTCTTTTCCAGAAGGTCAAGGTTGAAATCTCTGAGGATCCTGGGGTTTGTGCCGCTCGTTGAAGCCCACGACTCGTGCAGATACGGAAGCTTAGCTCGATTGGGATAACTGCCTCAGTACCGAAGGCCAAGGCAGAAGGGCGTTTCTCCGGTTGGCCACCCTTTGGGTAGTCCGGTATGCGCCGACGGTAGGGTGGTAGAGTTCGTCCACCCAGGCCGCCTTTGCACCTTCGGTTCGCTTTGATTCCTTGTAGCAGGGTCCGATTGGTTATCTCAGCTTTCCCATTGGCCTGTGGGTGAGCCACCGATGTGAAGCGATGGGAGATGTTAGTCCTTCGCAGAACTCAGCGAACCTCGCCAGGCGGACTTGCCATCCATTGTCGGTTATGAGGCTCGGGGTAGGCCGAACACGGCAGACTAGTGACTTTCAGACGAAAGTCCTGCACCTTGGCCTCGGTAATCTTCGCGAGTGGTTCGGTTTCGATCCCACTTGGTGAGTAGGGTCAGCCTGTGTGTGCAAGTCAATCACTACACACCAGTCCTCGACGCCAAAGAGTGTAACATCTCATCAATCGCTAACGCATAACATAGACGCGTGGGAAGGGGCCGAGTATATCCATCTCCCACTGCGCAAATGGCCAGGGGTCGAGTGCTATTAGCGGAGCTGATGGCGTTCGGATGGTCGGCCTTGCCTTCTGCATTAGCCAATGTGTGGCGTTCTTCTGATAGTGGTCGCATCTCTTTACGTATTCTACGGAATCGCGAAACAAGGTCGGCCAGTAGTACCCTTGTCGGAGCAGTTTTTTCGACAGGGACTTGGCTCCTACGTGACTTCCGCAGTCCTTCGTGCACATCCCGTAGCGCGAGGGCGGCCTCCGAAGGTCGGAGACATCTTAGCAACGGGAGGGAGTACGACCTCTTGTACAACCTGCCTTCATATATGACGAAGCGGGAGGCCTGATTCCTGAGCTTCTGAGCTTCTTTCGGATCGTGAGGAAGGACCCCTCCCTGAGATAGGCGACCAGCGGGTCGATCCAGCTCGGCTCGAATTTCGTCTGCAGGACGATCTGAGGCTCCTCCGGGGTTGGGTACTTCAGAGTCTCCAGAAATACTCTTTTGGGCAGTTCGGACGGGGTAGAGATGGCCAATCTGGAGAGAAGATCGGCTCTTGCATTTTCCGCCCTCGGAATATGTTGAATGCCGAAGCTGTCGAAGGCCGGAGTCAAATCCCTCACCTTCCCGAGGTATCTCACCATGCTTTCCTTCCGTGCCTCGTAACTGCCGCTGACTTGGCCGACCATCAGTTGGGAATCGCCATAACTTGAAGCCGATCTACCTTTAATTCCCTTACTATCTTTAATCCGGCGATCAATGCTTCGTATTCGGCCTCATTATTGGTCACAGGGAACTCGAAGCGTAGCGTGTACTCGGCGACGACTCCCTTGGGGCTGACCAGGACCAGCCCGGCACCAGCTCCAGTGGAGTTGGACGAACCATCCACGTGCAGGGCCTAGGAGCCTTCGGGGAGGTCGGCGCTTTCCTCGGGGAGGTCCGGCCGTGGCAGCTCGGCTTCGTCTAGGCTCGATTCTGCTTTGGTGTCGGTCTCGGTTGGCCCAAGCTCGGCTTCGACCGGAATGGTGCATTTCAGCACGAAATCCGCCAGTATCTGGGCCTTGATTGACGGCCTGGGCCGGTAGTTGATGTCGAACTCCGTGAGTTCGATCGCCCACTTTGTGATTCTTCCAGAAGCGTTTGCCCGGTGAAGGACTTCTTTTATTGGTTGGTCCGTGAGGATCGTTACAGTGTGCTCCTGAAAATAAGGTCGGAGCCGCCTGGCGGCAATTAGGAGAGAGTAAGTTAGTTTTTCCAGTCTAGAGTACCTGGTCTCCGCGTCCCTCAGGACTCGACTGATGTAGTAGATCGGCCGCTGCGCCTTCGCTTCTTCCTTGACCAGCACCGCTGCCAGGGCCACTGGGGAGACAGCTAGATACAGAAATAATTCTTCTCCGGGTTCGGGTTTTGCCAGCAGTAGGGGCGAGCCGACGTAGCTTTTGAGCTCTTCGAATGCCTGTTGGCACTCCACCGTCCAGGAGAAGTCCTTTGGTCGCTTGAGAACGCAGAAGAAGGGCATGCATCGTTCGGCCGACCTTGACACGAAGCGACTTAGGGACGCCACTTTTTCGGTCAGGCGCTAAACCTCCTTGATCGTCCTCGGAGCGGTCATTTCCCGAATGGCTCGGATTTTCTCGGGGTTTGCTTCGATTCCTCATCTCGACATCATGAACCTCAGAAACTTCGCGGAGGTCACGCCGAAGGCGCACTTAGCTGAGTTCAGCTTCATCTTGTGCTTCCTGAGTGCACCGAAGGTCTCTTCAAGGTCAGTCAGGTGGTCTGTTGAAGCTCGGCTTTTGACGAGTATATCATCTACGTACACCTCCATGTTGCGGCCGATCTGCTCCTTGAAGACCTTATTAACCAAACGCTGGTATGTTGCCCCTGCATTCTTGAGTCCAAAAGGCATGATCCTGTAGCAATAAAGACTTCGGTCCGTAATGAAGGCGGTCTTCTCTTCGTCCTCGGGCGCCATGCGTATCTGGTTGTAACTAGAAAAGGCGTCCATGAAGGTGAGGAGCTCGTGGCCCGAGGTTGCGTCCACCAGCTGATCGATCCTGGGTAGGGGATAGCTGTCCTTCGGGCAAGCCTTGTTCAGCTTCTTGAAGTCGACGCACATCCTCCACTTATTATTTGCTTTCTTGACAAGAACCATGTTCGAGACCTAGGTCGGATAGCTAACCTCCCGGATGAGTCCGGCTTTGAGGAGCTTGTCTACTTCTTCGGCAATCGCTTTCTGCCTCTCCGGGGTGTGGTGGCGCAGCTTTTCTCTTATCGGTCGGTGCCTCGGATCGACGGCCAGCCGATGTTCCATGATCTCGGCGTCGATCTCCGGCATATCCGCCGGGGTGCAGGCGAAGACGTCCGCGCTTCTTCTGAGGAAAGCGACGAGTTGCTCCCGAACCTTGGCCGCCAAGTTGGAGCCGATTTGCACCACGTGCTCCGGGTTTCCGTCATTCAAGGGCACAGAGACGAGGTCCTCCGCAGGCTCGCCCCGCTCCTCAGTGAGGTCGTCGCGGACGTCTAATCCGTCAACAAGATAAGGGTCGGATTGATCTTCCTTATGCAGGGCGATCGAGTAGCAATATCTTACCAGAGCTTGGTTTCCTCTGACTTCTTCGACCCCGTGACTCGTCGGAAATTTCATCTTCAAATAATAGGTTGATACTACTGCCCGGAGTGCATTTAAACCAGGTCGGCCAAGGATCGCGTTATAGGCGGACGGGGTCCTCACGACTAAGAAGTCGACCCGAGCTTTGGCTAGCTTCGGGCGCTGCCCTGCCGCTATGGTCAATGTTATCATGCCTTCGACTGGTATGGCGTTGCCAGCAAATCATACCAGCGAAGAATTCATCGGCCCCAAGCGGTCGTCGGGCAGGGACATTTTTGAGAAGGCATCGTAAAACAACACATCGGCCGAGCTTCCATTATCTACCAGGACGCGGCGTACATCGTAGTCAGCAATATTTAAAGAAATTACAACCGCGTCGTTGTGCGGAAATTGGATTCCCTGACCGTCCTCCTCGGTGAAGGTCACGGGCTCCACGATCCTCCGCCTCTTCATCGATCCTTCGGATCCGCTGGTCTCCCCTTGCTGAGGTCTTCCTAAGATAGTATTGATGACGCCAAGGGGCGGCCGATCTTCTTGCTGGTTTTTCCCACCTAGCGGTGACGCTCTCGGCCGATCTTCCTTCTCCTCAGGCCGCCTTCGCAGAAATCGGCTAAGTCTACCTCGTCTGATGAGCTCTTCGATCTCGCCCTGGAGTTGGATGCACTCAGTGTCATGACCGTGGTCGCGGTGGTAAAGGCAGAACTTATTGAGATTGCGCTTGCCAGTATGAGAACGCATTCTCTCCGGTCTTGGAAGTCGCTCCCGGATCTCCATCAGCACTTGAGTCTTTGGGGCGTTAAGGGGAGCGTAATTGTGAAATCGTCGTCGTCGGGGAGAACTTCGGCGCTGGGGGGAACCTCGGCGTGCCCTTCCGTCAGTGCTTCTCCGCCTCCGAGCTTGAGGGGGAGTTCGGGCTCGCCCGCGACCCGGGGGAGTTCGGGAACGCGGTTGAGCTTCAGTCTGCTTTCTTTCTTCGGCGGGCCTACCTGGCCCTTCGATTCGTCGCCTGCCGCCGACTTCGTCGTTCTTAGCCCTGAAGGCCTCTTCTGCCCGGGCATAACTTTCGGCCTGGGCCAGCATGTCGGCAAAGTTCCTGGGATACTTCTTTTCTAGGGAGAACAGTAGGTCGTTCTTCCGAAGGCCGCTCTTGAAAGCGGCCATGGTGACTGATGGTCCAGGTCCCGGACTTCCAGTGCAGTAGTATTAAACCGGGTGACGTAAGTCCGGATGGGTTCCCCCTCCTTCTGCCTGATGGTCATTAAGGAATCCGAACCTCGGTGCGGACGCCGACTACTGACAAAGTGGGCCGCGAACTGTTGACTCATCTGGTCAAACGATAAGATGGTACTCGGCTTGAGCGTCGAGTACCAGTTCCTGACGGCCCCTTTAAGGGTAGAGGGGAAAGCCCGGCTCAGGATAGCGTCTGGCGCGCCATGGAGCAGCATCGTTGTCCGAAAGGCTTTCAGGTGGTCGACCGGATCGGTGGTTCCATCGTAGCTCTCGATCTGCGGGAGCCTGAAGTTCGGCGGGACCGGTTCCTGCATGATTTTCTACGAAAAAGAAGGGTCAGTGCAGATGTCATTACCGCGTGAGGAGGGAGTGTGACGGTGTTCTTCGATTCGTCGGCTCATTTCTAAGAGCCTTTGATCCAGGAGATCTTCGCGGTCTCTGATCTCCAAGGTCTTCTTGCCGAACGGGTGTGAAGCTTCACCCTGGGTCGAGTCGCGGTCCAAGTAGAGGCTCTCCCTCCGTTGCCTTCCTCTTCCGGGGATGGGAGGTCGGATAGCCCATGTCGGTTGCTCCTGGACTGGACCACACGGCTCTGGGGAATCCCGTGCCGGTTGAGCTGGTACTGGGGTCTGCTGGTGCAGGGCCTGCACTGCCTGCGTGAGACCATGAACCTGCTGGACGAGTAGGTTAAACTGCTCCGCGTCCACCGTAGCTACAGAGCGAGCCTGGGTCGTCGGGGCCGGAGCGGGAGCGGACGGATCCGAACGGGATCGGGCTGCGGAGGCCGCCGATCGCCGGGTTGAGGCTCTCCTGGGGGGCATCTTTTTTGGAAAGGAATTCGAAAGAGGAGGAAGAGAGATCTCTAGAGTGGGAAGAGAGAAATCGTCGCCAAGCACTTCTTTAAGAACAAGGGAACCTCGGCTTTCTTTAAGAGAGAAATTGTCGCTGGGGCCCTCCTTCTAGCATCAATCTGTTGACGCGGAAACTGGTCATTGTCGGAGTCCGTTGGAGTGGAGGCCGATGAGGTCGCCGCCGGGGACCTGCAAAACAAAGTCCCGTCCGGAGCCGGTGGGGGGTGGCTTCGGTAGGACCCTCCGACAATTAAGTCAGCTCTGGCCAACAGAAATGGAGTGCTCGGAATGAGTTCCGGAGCTTGGAGGAGAAGAGGAGAGGTTAGAGATCAGAGAGGTTAGAGTTAGCGTATCTGGAGGGTCCTTTATAGGCGGAGCTTAGTTGATGGTGACGGCCATACCGCCGCATGGAGTTCGGCATGGAGAGGAAGGCGTCATCAGGCGGATGGTGACAGCCATACTGGCAGGTCGTGAGCCGCATGGGGCTGGTTACGGAGAGAGTGGTGTCGCCAGTAGTGGCGGCCATATCGTCCGGTCTCGTTGTTCGTCCAGAGGAGTTCGGACTTGTAGGAAAGTTCGGCTGAAGGGACGGTCGCTTGGGGAGTTCGGCCGAGGGACGACCGCTTAGGAGTTCGGGCGCTGGGGGATTCCATTAAAGCCCGGCCGCTTGGAGTCCAAGGAGCTCGGCCGCTAAGCAGTTCGGCCGGCTGAATGGGTTCGAAGGAGCTCAGATGCTAGGAGTTCGAGGAGCTCGACCGCTAAGCAGTTCGGCCGGCTGGAGGGGTTCGGTCCTGACGAAGGGAGTCCGAAGAAGCTCGACGGCTGAGGAGTCCGAAGAAGTTCGGCAGCTAAGTAGCTCGGCCGGCGGGATGGGTTAGAAGAAGCTCGGCCGTCGGGGGTTCGGCTGAAGCCCGTCTGCTGAAGCTCTTCTGCGGCTACTGGTTGCATTAGGCTGAGCATCGAGCTAGACTTCGGCGGGAGCGGGATTTATCCCCAACACCTTGATAGCAACATATTCTGAACATCTCCATGTTTTTCAAGTTCACAGCCATTGCTACACCAAACCATGATCAATACTTAGCTCATTAGTAGCTTCTTGAATAACATGAAGGAAGTTTAGGCGCAAAGAGATGGTTCCTGAGTATTTCTGTAGGTAGCCATCCATGATTTTCACAATTAATATTTTGATAGCTATGCTGCTTGTGCACTCCTTTTAAGTTGTTTGGAAGTGTCAACACTTTGGAAACGGCATGCCATGACATGACATGGCTGGACATTCCAATTTGAAGCTTCCTGCTTACATCAACAAGAAGTTCCAATGCTTGGCACCTTTTTTGGAGGGTGATGTAGGGGTATTCATTAAGTTCTGGACACTTTTAGTAAATACATATCCTTAAATTTTTCTAGACACTTTAACAAAGGTGGCCTTGAGTTCTTCTAGACATTGCAAGTGAAGTGTCCTAACATTCTAACCTAAACTTTTTAAGATTATATGGACACTTTAAGTGGAATATCATTATCTTTTAAATATAAATATATTGCAGTTAGCTATCAATTTAAGTATCTCAAGTTCTCAACACATCTTAAGTTAATGCAGCAAATAAATTAAATAAATTGCAAACTCATGGCTATTTCATTAATTTATTTGTTAAACAGCATCTCCTAATTCTAAGTTCCCTTTTTTCCTTTTTGAATCAGTATTAGAACGCACAAACACGCTACATAGATATGTACATATGCATGTACACAAGGACATATATGTATATAGATATGTGCCATGTCCCCATGCCTAGATCTTTGGAGGCTATTGTGTCGGACACTTGAGGACATTTAGACACATGGTGTCCGAGTGTCAGGTAACATTGTTTGATAGACCTTCCTTAGGTGGCAAGTAGTTAACTTACTGGCACCATGTGTATCGTCATTACATGAGGCAAGCGAGTTGCATTATCCTTACAAGTTTCTATATTTGCATTCAGACTTCAACAGGAAAATTCAATTTACCTAACCATCAATTACATTGATATTATGCTGCTTATTATAGATCCATCCGACCAAATCACCTGCTCACTTGTTAGCATTTATCCACCATCGAGTAGTTTTGTCTGATTCATGTTAGTTTATTATCAAATAAGAGAAGAAAAGTTATCCTTCCAATACAATCCTCTTAACCTTAAAGGTGGAGAGTGTGGAAATGACATAGCTTTGTCTTCTAGGAATGGTTAATCAGATGATGTGTTCAAACTTTAACATGCTTGCTTCAAAAGCATATCTGTGTTTGCAGAATATATGCTCCAAATTGTACAGAATTAAAAAGCTAAGCAAGTACCCAACCTCATTGGTAGTGCTTCTAACCAACGAGTGAAACAAGTTAGTGTTGCTGCTTCAATATAATGTTTAGCCTTATGTGGATGTTCTTATGTTGTTTTCTTCCATATTGGATTTAAATTTGCATGAAAAAATATGACTTTTTAGGTGGCAACTGAAGTTACAGTTTGCTTGCATTTTCATGTTCCATGATTAAATTAATGCTACCAGTAAAAAAAATTCTGCTGCTTTTTGGTTTTGCAATTCTGATATTTAGTGAACTACTAATTTGCTTCATCATTGTTATTTTATTTGCATTTTCAGCCTTGAGAATGCTGGTGAAAGTTCTGTATTGTCCATGTTGAGATCTGTAAGGTTGGTTTTGGGGCTTTTATGCTGCAGTAGAATGTCTTCAGTATTTTTGCCGTGTTCTGGAGTTAATTGTCAGGTTTATTTCGCATCTATTCCTTCTAAATTATGCACCAGATTGTTCACATATTTACTTGATGAGTTTTTGCTAATTGTGTACTAGTGAATGCTACGAAGAAGATAATCATCTGAGTATAATATTTTGTTGCACACATTTAGAACAAACTACACTTCTCATATACATACATTCATTTATATATAAGAATATAAGGTATATGCATGTATGCTCCACAACTATATGCTAAATTCCTCTTGGAACTTTTGATGGATTGTCACTTGAGTTTTGTTCCAACAAAACTATAGTCTGAATGAAGTTATAGAGGGATGAGGGTAGAAAAAACATGATGCCTAAATGGAGTCCGTGTTGGTGCGTGAAACAATATCTTTATTTGCATTCATTTAGGAGCATGAATTTAAGGGCTGGTTGGCATGGCACAGCATGAAACAATACTTAATGCAGCATTGCCACACAAGCAAATGATATTGTCACAGTACTGGCATCATGCACTACTTGGCATGCTCCATGTTGATTGTTACAGTTCATGCCAAACATTGGCACTGTTTGGCATGTGATGGTACTTTGTATCAGTGCTAGTGTAGAGCATGTCCCTGTCATGCAATGCAATTCTTGTAATTATGAGGTGGCTCCAAGAAAAATGCGGAAAGCACTTGTGGGAATTTGTTCTGTAGCTGACTAATATAATCCCTTACTATTTGAGGCATATATTCCCAACTGGGAGGGGAGGCAACGAGAGAAGTGAATGAATAGTGGTGCCATATGCATGGGATGATGTGAGCATCAGTTACATGATGGTTGGAGCAATAGTTTGAAAAACGTGAAGCAGAGTCATCCAGCTAGAGGTGCGTTCATTGGCTAGCCTTAGGATGGTGCTAAGAGAAAAATGACTTCAAGAATTACTTGTATATGTTGGAATAAGGATATATAGAGCAGCCTCTGAAAAACAAACATATTGAACAAAAGAATCTTCTATAATCAGCAATTTAGCATCAAAATATTAAAGCCTTTGTGGCTGCTGATCTTGGGATGCTGACATGGACCACCTCCATGGACCTACAAGACAAGTAGTAAGGGTTAGAGAGCTTGCTAGATTGGCTCCAGCCAGGCCCTTCAATTCCCAAGTTAAAGAGGGGTTTTTTAGTGGGAAGCAAGGAAGAAAGGAACGGTAATGTCAGTACTAAAGAGTAATGGAGTGTTCTCGTTATTTTTCTCTCTTACCTTTGCAGAGGGCCTTTCAACCTCTTTTATAGGCAGGATCCGACATCTTCAGCGAATCATATCCCAACAAACTATAGGTGATGCTGCAGCAACTTGCTGACATGGCACAACAACCTAGGGATGTGCTGTAACTGCCCAGCATATGGTGGAATTGCTGGAACCCTGGATTGGACCACTGCTATCGTGAGAAGGTTTTGCTCGGCTTGGGCTGGTCATTGAGCTGACCGGTTGTCAGGTTGAGCCGAGGTACATCAGCCCTGCAATTTTTGGCTACTTTCGGTCTGCTTGTCCTAGCTTTTCTGGTCGGCTCGGGGGTCCCAACTAGGATGCCTTGCAGAGTTTTTGAGGGTGCTCGAGCTGCCATGTAGATGATGAGCTGGATGAATCTTGTCGTGCCACATCACCTCAATCATTTATTGCCATAACAGTTTCGTAGCTTTTTTTTTTTTTGATTTTCTGAAGCTCACAACTTGAAACAACTGATGACTTAGTAGTTGCAGAACATAAATTATAAAAAATAGCCCACGTTACCATTGCAATTATAATGCTTAGAGCATGTTTGTTAATCCAGCTGTCAGTCATCAATATGTCTCCCATGCACTTCTATGTCTTTTCAAGCTTTCCATCATCATCTCTGCACATTCTTTCATTTAGTTTTTAAATTGAAGGCTCACTAAATTGTATGGGAAACTTGGGTCGACTAACACTTATAAAAATTATACTTAACATGGTTTGCCGTACCGTCCAGTATGGGGCATACCATACCATAATGGTACCATATCGGTAATGCCGTCTTGTACCATACCGATATGTGGCATGGAGTCTTATACCATACTGTACCGCATATCGATATTATAATATGATGGTATTGGTACGGGATCTGGTGTCGAGATGGCGAACCTTGGTACTTCATATATGTAAACTTGTGCTTCCAACAGGCATCATGTTGGCACACTCGTATCCATCCCCTTTTTCTTTTCTGAAGTTGATCTGATGGTGGTTTATTGGTTTGCTTCTTTTTTCTTGCTTTATCAGCCACCATAAAATCTAGATTAACAAATGTCAGTTGGAACTTTGCATGAGACCTCAAGCCTCAACACTGCTAATAATGAAGTGATATGGTCTTAATAACTTGTGTATGCCAGGATATTCTTACCCATAATCATACTATATAATAATCATTTCATTAATTATATAGTCTTGTTAACTCGTCTAAATATAGGAGCAGGTAGAGAGGGGGGGGGGGTATTTGTCGATAAGTAATTTGATCGTTGGCTATCAAGAGGAGATGATTTTTTCCTTTTTTTTTTTTTTTTAAAGAGATAAGAGAACAAAAACTAATAGATCGGAGAATGGGAGGTGCCTGGTCAGATTTGTGATACAGGGACAAATTCCCAATATCTATAACATACTCCACTAACATTCATGGATATCCACCATTAATGAGAAGTGAGAATATCTATATCATTTATCACTATCTTCTCTCCTGGGTGTGGCCTCCCTCCTGCAAATTTTGGCCATAATGTCAGTGAACCTTAGGAACTTAGGCTTGTGCTAAGTGTTAATTTTCAATTTGATTTGATCTTAGCTCTTGAACCATATAGATAGAAGTGTCGTGAAGTGAATCATCCCTAATCTTGTCATAGTTAAATTATGATATCATAATTTGATTTATATGTCCCTTTGATGCAACATACGCATCCCGAAGTTGTATCTCACTGGGGCACCTGGATTTGTACATTTATTATAACCAAGGTAGGGCTCCTATATCTCAGTCATGGCAATTGAAATTTATGGATTAATTAAATACAAAATGGACAAACCTATTAATGATTAAATTCTAAATCTAAGAACTAAGTTCTATTTAGTCATGTCAAGAGGAGAAGGAAAAAAGGCTTAGAAGAAAATGAAAAGCGGAAGAAGAAAACCAGTGTTAAAAGGAAATAGATCAAGCAAGTATAATGGTTTGAGTGTCCAAATCTTTAGCTGGTCTTGGGAGTTTCGACATTACTTTGGGGAGGCATGCATACCATTTTATGGCATTACCAAAGTGTCCTTACAGTCTAAAAGCATATGCTTTACTACCACCACATCCATCTCTCCTAACATTTGCTTTCTTTGTGCTTCACTTATATATTATGCGTCTACTCAGCCTATAGTAGTCATTACCCCTTAAACTAAGTTTGTGATATTACTTGATATATGTTTAATTGCTTAACCCTTTGGACGCTCTGTAAATCATGTATCTGTATTCTATCCATGTTTTCACCTGCATTTTAACAGCTGCAAGTTGAAGGCATAGAATCATATTTTACCATAGGTAGGACATTAAACTGTGAATAAGAACCCTTTTGCTGCAATATTTTATACTTTCATTCAATGTTCTTTGTGCTCGTTGTTTTCCTATGTCAGTTAGCAATTTGCAACTCCTAAAACTTCACAACCTTCAAATTATTCTTGTACTTTTGGTGCAGATGATGCTGCAATTGGTACAGTCTTCTTGGGTATTACACCTTAGCTGCAATAAGCGCAGGGTTGCACCTATTGCTGCGCTTTTATCTGCAGTCTTGCACCGGTCAGTGTTTGGTGACTTGAGCATGCATGAGATAAATGGCAGCAAACCAGGTCCCTTAAAATGGGTCAGTATTTATTTGTTTTAAAATCTGTTTGACAAGTCCAAGGTAGACAGTGCTTTCTATCTGTTTATATGTTTCACCAATCTTAGAAGGTAGATTTTAATGGTCTGGTTTTGTTTCAGAAGCCACAGTGTTTGCAACCTGTTTTGAAAACCATTTATATATTTCATCAATCTCAGAAGGTAAGACTTCACTGAGCCCATTTGTGTCAGAACCAGGACCAGAAAGTGTAGAATTGCTGGCTTGGAATAGCTCCATGTACCTGTAATGATTTTAGGCTATTCTGTTAAGATGTGTCATTCAAGAAACTGCCACGCTATATCTTTAAATTATATCTGGTGTTTCACCATATCCATGGTGTTCAACAAATATTTGCATGGAGAAACGGTTGGCGTAGGTGCGGCTGCTGGTAAGCTAAACGGTGTCTTAAGACTTTGGCTTTGAAGATGCAGTATCTGCAATTCAGTATGAGGTTTAGCAAGTTGTAAGAAATGGCCCACGGAGCAAGTAACATATGCAAACTGCAGAGTAATCTGATGATATGTGCACCTGTTGCTGCTTTTCAAACAAAGTTGTAATCATGTGAAAAAACTTCCAGCACCATAAATAACAAGCTTTAGTTAGGTTCTATTGGCAAAGAAAACATAGTTTCTATTTTTAAAACAACAATTTTTTTCTGAAAAAAGCTTATACATGCTCTATAAATTTCAGAAACATAAAGACATGGGCTTTACTCTTGCACTATACTGTGAAGTGTGGTACCTATTCACAGAAATGTTTAGCATAGGAAGCATGCTATGACAAATTGGTTTGATGGAAAAGGAGATTCTTTGAGATGCTATGATTGTAAAGACTAGAAATATTTATGAAGATATATTATAACAAAAGATAAGGCTAGAATCCTTAAGGCCAAGCAATTGTAAAATGATGACACCAAGTACCGTGGCCTGATGTTTTGCTCTTCCTCGTCTGTTCTACATCAAGCTGTACCCTTGTACCTTGAAAGCCATGCATGATTGAGTTTCATCCTTGTATTCAGGAAATTGACCTAGGCCCAATTTAATTTGGCTTGCAGGTGTGGACTCTTTCTTGATCACTTGAATCTATCCATTTGAGTTCATTGTTCAATGTTCTCTTAATTTTAAATGCCTCAAGTATCCATTTCATATATTATGGTAATATCTGATCCATATGATGGTCTGAACAGTGAACACTAATCAGTTTTGCTATTGCCTTTCCTCTTTCCATCCAAAAGTTAATTCTATCATCTCCATGCTTCTTAAAAATTTAATTGGTTGCCAATGCATTTTGTTTTATATCTATTATCATGGTGAGCAAACCTCAAAAGCTCCGAGGATGTTTAGTGTTGCTCGTGAATGAACTGTCAGATCCTGTAGGTCTCCTATAATCAATTAATTCAGTATTTCATGCAATTATGCCTGTTTTCCCATGATCAGGCCCCTATGATTACACATGCATCCGCCTCCCTCTCCTCCTTGCCTATCCATTTTTCTCATGTTTGATATCCTATAAGATATTCTGTACTAGAAATGGGTAAGGATTATTTTGGTTGAAACCAACAGCCCTGAGCTATGTTGTTTACTGTTCCTCTCGGTGGAGCAAGCGTCCAAAGTTAAGAGAAACTCATGATCTAGATTCTAGACTATGATGACTGATAGTGGGTCTTGACTCTTGACCACTGGTGAGATTCTGGAGTTGAAAGGAACAAGGAATGAGGAATACTGATTCTCAGCAACTTAGTATAACAGTATTCATTTAGGACTTTGATTGAAGTGTATTTATATCTTTCTTTTCCCCCTTAATCTGACATTCTGGGATTTCATTTTTGTCATATTTTTAGTTATTACCAACTTGAAAGTATTGTCTGATTTGTCCCTAAACTTAGAGACTTAGAGCTATGATGTCCAGGAACAGATTTTAAGATGACACTCTTATTTTTTTAAGCAAAGGCAAGATTATTGCACCGGACATTTTCATGTTCAAGAGGAAATAGGTGCATGGATACGATTCTAATTCTAAATCAAGAACCACCAGCAACATAAAGAACATTTAAGACTCAAAAATAGTTAAGTTCACTGATCAGATTCTCAGATACAAAGAGAAGTTCATGAGTCAGATTGATTAGAATAAATTCTTATCGGCAATTTTCTGCTGTCAACTGTTTAGCAAGCATGACATGTGATCACCAAGCTTAGTTATTAGTTTTTTTTTTCCCTGAGAAATCAATAGGTGCATTCAGCATACAGAAAGTTTCGTTGCACTTGATTATTTTTCTATACTTTTGGATGCCTGTATGTTTAGATGTCAGCATAATTTTTAAAGCGAAGGGCATCAGCAACAATCTGTGATTATAACACTCAAATGAATTGGTTTTCTTGGCACAATTCTGAGTTGTAAAGCAAAAGGCTCTGGCAATGTACAGGCCATTGCCTAGTTTTTGTAGTTAAGTTATGATAAATTTTGCAAGGAGTTTTGATTTTTTTTTTTTTTTAATAACCTTTTATGCAGTCTTTCTTCGCAAGTTGGTAAGTCCAAGCACTAAATTTTTCAAGCGGGTTGCCTCTAAAGGCTTAATCTTTGAGGAGGGAGAGAAGAATGCACCTAGCATCACTAATTTTTGGTGTGCCACGTTACCTGGATGCCCTTGCTTTCTGTCACTCTTTACCGCTCTCTTAGAGCTCACGAGGTGAGAGAGAAAGGTCACGTCCGTCTTCTGTTGCAACCTAAATCATGCCGAAATGCCTTAATTTGCTTTTGCCCAATACATGGCCACCACCTAGCCATTTGTGTCCTAGAAATCTGAGGTTTCATATCTTTGGCGAGTTACTTGGCCACCCACTAGCATGTAGGATGCGTAAATAGAATATCCATACCTTGATTACCTTTGTCTTTTTTGGAATTTCTCCAAACTCTTGGTTCCATACTTGCTTTCTTATGCACTTTTTAACTTTAAATTGTTCTTCAAGCTTTTTCTTGCATTAAAATCTGCTTCTACATCTGTTCTTTTGAAAACTTATAAGATGAGGTTCTGCAAACTGTAGTTCAATCTATATTGTTGATTTCATAAAGGAGAAAATCAGAAGAAAATATTATACATCATCATGGCAATAAATATTAGATTGTTGGAAGTAAATAAAGATGTTGATAGATCACCATTTGATGAAACAGTTGGTGATATTAAGAACTGGAAAACTAACTTGGATTCTGGCTTGATGAATAACTG
Source organism: Cocos nucifera (assembly GCA_006176705.1). NCBI lineage: Eukaryota > Viridiplantae > Streptophyta > Magnoliopsida > Arecales > Arecaceae > Cocos > Cocos nucifera. The sequence continues at coordinate 484,928 of QRFJ01000266.1, forward strand.
ATTATTGTTAGTGCATCCTTCTAATCTAGGAAGATGCTCTTGTGAGAACCTGACCAATTCCGTCAAAAAATTTATGCTTAAGCAAGTTTTTAAGGACCAGCACCAATACCTATATTGGCACATGGCCTGTATGTGCGTGCTAAGTGTTGGTATAATATGCTGGTCTAGTACCTAATGTGAGTATGGCCGTATGGGGAGCATACTTAGTTCCTATTGACTTCCCTATGGTATTTGCAGTACAGATGTCAGACGTACTTAAAATCTCGATCAGTTTAAGTGTCTTGGATGAAGTTAGGATCCATTATGGTTCCTTGGAATCATCTACTTGTTTTTCGAAGTGCAAATTTGTCTGGGGGAATTATTACACCAGCAAAGTTTGAGATATTGGTTTTCCATATATTATAGTTGTTTCTTCATTACTGGACCTTGTCTCATCTTACCTTTTTCTGCTATCTATCTTAGTTCAGCCTTCTATTATTGCAGAAAGATTTGAGGAAGTTTGTGATTTTTTTCTTCTTGTAGTTCACGGAAAAGCTTCTCGATGAAGGCACGAAAAGCCCTCGCACCATTCGACTTGCAGCTTTGCACTTGACTGGGTTATGGCTCTTGTATCCTAGAACAATCAAATATTACATAAAAGAGTTGAAGTTGCTAACCCTATATGGCTCTGGTATATTCACCCTCTTCCATTATTTTGTTGTCTTTGTGAAACAATTTCATTGGATGTCATTACAACAATTGCTTTATTCCTTCGTTACTAATGTGGCTTTTTTTTCCTTCTGGGGTTGGGTGGGGGGCAGTGGCTTTTGATGAGGATTTTGAAGCTGAATTATCTGAAAATCATGAAGCAAGAATTGAAGTTTCATTGCTAGCTCAGAGCCCAGATCGTGAATTCACAGAGGTAATCCAAAATGCACCATCATTATTAACTGTGGTTGCATTGTAAATATATTAATCAGTTACATCATAATTATATTAATCAGTTAAAATTTATATCTTCTTTTATCAATGATTGCTAATCTCTGAGGTCTTCCCACTTATCTTCTAATTAAATGTTTTTGTGTCCGGATGCCTATAATGTGCTCATGTACATATACATATGCATAAATGGTTGAAGTGACCAATACCAATACATGTATTGGTGTGGTACATTATTCGGAGTGGAAATAGGTCCGGGTTGGCTACAGGCCTATCAGGTTGGGCCATTTTTGGGTTGGGCTTTGGGCTCAGCTTGTTATAGTTGGGGTTGGGCTTGGGCTTGAAATCCAAGGCTACAAAAATTTTGGGCCAAGTTTAGGTCTTGCATTGGCCAGGCCTAAGTTCAACCTCAGGTTGAAACCTGAGCCAAGCCTCCCTGTTCCTTATCTTAATCCCATCCTACCCATTGCTCCCCACCCACCCATTTCTCATCTCAATTACACACCCCCTTCCTTCCTTTTCTCGATTCCCACCCTCCCGCTTCCTCCTCCTCATCTTGATAGGCCCTCTCTCCTCCTTGTCTAAATCCCTCCCTTATTATTCCACATCTTGATCCCTCCCTCCCCCTTCATCTCGATCCCCCTTCTCCCGCTTTCTGTCTACCTCACCCTCCCCTTACCTCCATTGCCAGCAGCACCTTTGCCATGCCCAATCCTAGCTTCTTCACTATTGTTCCTAAGCCCAACCTCCATTCCGCTCCTTCCTCTCCCTCTCCATCTCCCTCCAACCTTCGCTTGCCCCCTTTCTGTCCCTGCCTCTTCCTCTTTAATCCTAGCATACATTAATATGCCATTTGACCGAATTTTAGACTGAAGTTGGAGGGTGGAACGGGATTTATGGTGGTGGGGGGTTGGATCCCCTTTTTCTTCCTTTTCTTTAGGCCTAGCCAGATGAGTTTCCATTTGGGTCAGGTTGGCATGGGCTCCATTATAGTTGAGCTTGCTCTGCCTTCGTTCTGGTTGAGCATGCTCAAGCTTTGGGTAGGGCTTATGTTTGGGCTTGGGTTGAGCAAGAGGATGGCCCAGCTTGGCCCAGCCTGTTTCCAGTCTTGATGGCATCACATTGACACACAGTAGGCCTGTTGGTGCCACCATCAACAAAACAAATGAGAGATGATTTATCATTTGGTGGAAGGGTTGGGACTAAGGGGCATATTTATACTTGGTAGTTGGTACATTATTAGGTATGGTGTATCTAGTACAGAACCATATGCACCGGTATTTAGGTTTGTAGAAAGGATAACTAATAGAATAATGGCTATTTAACTTATTTTAGATAAGGACATTATTGATGTAATTACTACTTTTGCACCTCAAAGAAGGATTGGAGAGAGCAAAGAGGTGATTTTGATAGGAGTTGGAAGGAATAGTATAAGGAATTCCAAAGAGAAGATTTTACAGGTGGTGCTTTAGATGGTCATATTGGGTGTTTTGAATGATATAAGATGGCCAACAGTGGACGTGGGCTTGGTGATAGGGATGCAGTGGTTATACAATATTAATTTGCAATGGCCTCCATTGATCAAGCTGCTTCCTTTTTTTTTAGTATGACTCTCTAACATAATACTATTTGTTCTATTGTTTTATTACCCTATAACATGACTATGCATTATGGCCATCAATTTTGTACCATGACATTTAGCACAACTTTCCATTCATATGGCCTATGATTTCAAGCTTATTGAATAAGCTAGTTAAATATTTGGCTTGTTGCTAGTTATGATTTTCTAGTTGGACAGTGTTGCGCTTGCTACCAACTTTAGAAGTGTTTCCTCTGATTTATTCTTGTAGCAATATCCTCATTCAGATACTCTTGAAAATAAAATTTTCTTTTCCTGGTAGCAGGTCTTGAAGTTTCTCTGTTAATAAACATGACATAGATGATTTGGTTTTGGCCAAAATTAATCCAGATATAGGGCCAGTTATGGAGTTTTGACTAGAACTAAGTATATAGCCAAATTCAACATATTATGAGCTATCTATACCAATTTATTTGCCATTCCTTCATTTATGAAGCATTTTATCCAGATTAAATGGAATTTGCAAATTTTCAGAAGATTTGAAGGCCATGCAACATGAAATTTGCAAGTTATCAGAAGATCTGTAAGCATGTAACGTTATGTTCCAGAGACTTAAAAATGTAAATCCTGTTACGTATGGCCCACTATTGCAGAATTCAAATGTCATAGTGTTTTGTTTATCATATTTTAGGTTGCATCAAATAGTCAAATGATCATACTCTAAACATGATTTTTTAGCATTATATTTTTTCGAACTACTTTCGTTTGACTCAATTTGAAACTATTGAAACCAAGCATTCATATATAGCAATGAATCTAATATACGTTAAAATGATTGCTAATATATTTCCTTGTTATATTTTATTTTTCTTTGCTTTTATCATTGTTTCTATTTTTTTCTTGACTTTTATTGTTTTCAAGGGAAAAGTTGAAACCAAAGCTGAAATTATCAGCACCAAGCATTTTGAACCTTCCTTGTTACCATCATCTTTTGCTGTTGTTACAATTGTTGCAAAGGGGTCGACATCTCATGAATACCGGTCCTGTACTGGCCGATACGTACCATACAGGTCATGGGCCTGTTCAATTATAGACAAAACACATTGCTATTGGGTGATGCAAGCAGGTGTCGCTTTATATTGAAGCATAACACCCCCATATCATGGCATATCATCCCTGACCGCTTGGGTTCTGTTTTTCCTTATTCATGTCAAGGTGTACCATATCAGGGATTGTACCGCACAGGCCAATCATTAATATTGTATCAGTTCAGCTAACCTAGTTTTATGACTTCCTTTGGTTCCTTGTATTTTTTACATTTTTGATATTTTTGTATCATGTCATTCATCAACGAATTAGGACCTGCATGAGTTTATAAGATATGATATTCCATGCTTTTGCAGCTTCATGCTGGTTCTCTTGCTATAGCATTTTATATTTTGACTTCCAAATTACAAAAGCCATTGTTCTGTAAAATCCTTTTTTATGCCTTTCTGATATGTTAAACTATATTGGCTATTTATTATCTGGTGTTGCACTCTTTCAGGTGTTTATCAATACAGAGATGTATGCTCGTGTATCTGTTGCTGTTTTGTTCTACAAATTAGCAAATGTAGCTAACAGGAGAGATGAACTGGAAAATCAAGATATTTCGGCTTCATTTCAATGTGGAAAAGCATTTCTACTAGAGCTTCTTGATTCTGTGGTATGGGCTTATAATACTGAAGTATTGGGAACAGGGTTGTATTGTAGAAGCTTTTTTAAGTTAATAGGCTTTATGGTTCCTTGGTATTTATGGACGTGGACTTAACATCTTATGTTCTGTTTGCAATGCTGGGAAATAGAATTGCTTCATTGTTGGCAGGCTTGGTGATGACTGTATGCAAAATCATATTTTAAAAGTTTTGCATTTTCTTTTTGTACACTTCATATGCAGAAAAAAAATACCTTTGCATATATTTTGAGGAATGGTCTTTTTTTTGTTTTGATAAATTAGTATATGTATGGTGGATAATTTTAAAACACTGATGTTTTTTTTGCTACAGATGGAAATATCTATGCCACATTATGATCTTGATCTAATTTTCATCTATGAAACTGAAAAAAAAAGTGATAATTGTGCACTGTATGTCCATCAGACTTACATCGGTTGGTCTTATAATGACTCAAGCAGGACCAAGTCTTCGCTTGTCATCCCTGCTCTTTGTGTGCAAATTCGTAAAAATTCTCTTCCTTGTTAGCCACAATGCAATATTAAACTTACAAATTTCCACAAGGATTAAAGAAATATATCAGTTTGCTGCATTCAAACTTGTATACATGTATGCTATGGTCTACATAGATTGACTAAAAAATGCATGGCCATCCCTTTTGTAGTGATATGTATTTTTTCACTAAAATCAGTTATAAGGTTGTGTAACCCTTGTGGGATAACACTAAAGCAAAAAGTGTCCAAGCACCTTATTAATAGTGAATTCCATCACTTTCAAGCTCCTACAGGTGGCTACTTTTTCCTTGGCAAACTAGAGATTAGATTTGAATCTAATCCTTGCAGTTATATGCTTCTGTCTTTATCTCCCATATAACAGGGTGAATTAGTCAAATAAAAAGTGAGAGCTTGGCATAATTTGTAACTGATGATATATGGAGAAAATAGCAGTAGTAGCTTATTTGCTTCATAAACAAAAGATGCATTGTTGACAAATAGGATACTTCTATTCAGCAATGCTAAAATTTGGTTAAATTCATACATATGTATAAATATATTCACAAATAGAGAATCCATGCCAGCATGATCTACATCATTAGAAGTACCTAAAACCAACAATAATGTGTTATGGAGGCCTCCTGCCCATGGATTAAGTGGACAAAAAATAGATTATAACAAGTGTTATTGTGCTAAGCCATATGGTAAGGCATGTAAATCATGATCTAAACATCATAAAGCATATATGAACCAAAATCCAATATATTTAGACTAAGGGCAGCGATTTTTGACCTAGGCCTATGACTTCACCCGGAACAAACTGGTTGGGGTGAAGTATTTTTGTTATTGGTTTTGGTTTTGGTTACTGAAGACTGAACCCATTTCACATAGGCTCGGTTCTATGTGGGTTGAAACTCTGTCCATTCATAATAGGGTAGATAAATGCTGAAACTAACACCTATGCCTCTATGGTAGTGGATTAATGATAAAAGTGTGGTGGGTCATGGGTTAGTTAAGGCTTGGTTTCCGCGATTAGGAAAGCCATGTACCTCATAGTTAATAAAATTAATAAAAAGTATTGAAGGAAAAAGTGGAACAAGCAAGGTGTTTAGGATTTATCATGTTCTTCTCCATTTTTATTTTCTCCTCTCTTTCACTTTATCTGGATGTCAACCCTACTCCATTTTTATGACTGACAGGTGAACCCTTGGGGTTTTAGGTCCGGTATGGGTCCATAAAAAATTAAATTGGTTGGTTTTGAGTTGATTTATTTCCACTCAATTATAGATAGGGCAAGTAGTGGATGTGTTTTTTTTTTCCAAAAAAAAAAAAAAAAGACTGGAATTTGCCCTGACTAAAGCCTCGCCTGACCTGACTTATCAGCATACCTGATTTGGACTTACTCTGAAATGTAAATTGGGGGAAAAATCTGTGGATTAAGTGTTAACTTATATCTCTTATAGGTATTCTCTAACAGTAAAACGTAACCTGTATTTTTCTTGGATTCAAATACCAGTAGGCATGGCACAGCTTGGCAAGACATATAGTGTGCCAATGCCAGGTCAGTGCACCATTACCCTGTGATATTTCAATCCTTGGTATTTTTTAAGTCAATTATTTGTTACTGGTATGTTTATTCAGAAACTTTTTTTTTTTTGAAATCCAATTCATTGCTTTTGTTGACTAGTTAAATCATGTAATGATAGACCTGGGATTCAATGTCTAACATTTGCCTTTCTATTTTTACAACAAGGTTAATGATAAAGATCTTGCAAAGGAGCTTTACAAAAAATATAATGGTGTGAGTATTCTTTCTCATCTGCTTTAGGATTTTAAATAACCCTAACATTTTAATCGGCACAGTATGAATTGTCACAATATGACATAGATCTCCTTTTTTGTCAGATCCATAGGCGCAAAGTTCGTGCTTGGCAAATGATATGCATACTGTCACACTTTGTTGAGGAGGATATAGTAGAAGAAGTCACATCTAACTTACATATTTGCCTAGGTGTAAGTACATCTTCATTCTCTTTATGTAGCAGAAATCAAGTTAATTATTTTTAATGTTCTATGGCACTTTGCCTTAGGGCTTGATGTGTAATGTTTCACTTAGATTCTAAATGTTTATTGATGAATTATTAATGTGGTGGAAAGATTTCTTTCTAACTTGTATTGAAAAGTTGACTCCATGCAAAGTATTAATGTTGGTCCGGGAAAAATTAATTTTCCTTGCTTTTGTTTTATCTGTGGATTTATTTTTAGGGTTAGTTTTAGAGAATCCAAGAGTCTTAGGACTCGTTTGGTTCATGGGATGTGGAGGGGGGGGGGAGAGGCAGTTCCCAAAAAATGGAGAGGGTGGTTGGAGTTTTAAGAGGAGAGAGAATGGACCACGAGAAGTCACTTTCCATATTTCATGGGAAGTGAAAACCCATGGAGGAGGTGGGTTTTGGTACTTCCCATGGAATGGGAAGTGGTGGTGATTTTTTCTTTCCAAATTTTTTTTTTAAAATCTATAGTTAAGATTTTGTAAAATATCATGGATGGTTAGGATGAAATACTGAATAGTAATAATATAATATTATATTAATATTATTCTAATATTTATATGAATATATATTAATATTAATATTAATATTATAATATTTATACTAATATAATATTTTTATTAATATTAATATAGTATTTATATTAATATACCAATGTTTATATTAATATAATATAATATTATAATATATTAATATTATATTTATATTAGTATAAATATAATATTATTATTTACATAAAGTTTAGGAGTAAAAAATGTATGGTCTTATATCTATTAATGGAATAATGGGTATTTTACATAGTCTTCTTAGGAAAATGGGCGCTCAACCAAACATAAGCCACTCTTCAATAAGTTACTTTTCCATTGTCAACCAAACATATCAAAATCCTATTCTCAGGAAATAACTTCTCAGGAAGTTAATTCCTAAGAAGAAAAGTTCTTCTCGTGAACCAAACGAGTCCTTAGAATTCATTGTTTATGGCCATAGTAAAAAACCTGAAGTCATATGTATTTTGGGGAATGGCATGGTCTTCAATACTATGGTAATGAGAACCCATAAATAGATGACGCCAAATGGTTGTGTCAAGAATTGATAGTTATGGTTATGGTTATGGCTATGGTACACTCAATATCGTGGAGGTTACGCTGATTTAATAGTTCTATGTCAAGTCAAATTTTGTTGAAAGGAACATAGGGTCATAATAGGCAAGATGAAACCTAAAGACTAGGAACTAGGAAGCATTTATTTCATGTTGCTTTGGTGTCTCTGGAAATGAATCTGTGCAAACCATTGTATTATTGTAAAATATATGAATTATTTATAGTGAATTTATCTTTTAAGATTCCACATGTCTCTTCTATTCTTCTTTTTCCTCTTGCTTCTCTTCTTATGTATCAACTTCACATCAACCACCACACGTAAAACCAGCAAATGGTTCACATGGGAGCTGGTATATACATTTCCCTGGCCCCTAAGTACAAATCTCAACTTCATGCAGAGACTGATCTAAATGAAAATGTGCAAGTCAAAAACAAGAATTGTGAAAGGCTATTTGTACATTGCACGAGCTATCTGTCTCAAGAAAATGATGATATACCAAATCTGAATGAAGATTTGGAATACCATTTAAATTTAAATGCTTTTTATAAACGTACTTTCATGCCTAGGTTTGCAGGTGCATACAGCATACTTGATATATTATGCCACCGAAACATGATCTCCTGCATGTTGGCTTGACGGAATCTCCCATAGATGGATGAATCTGTATGGTTCATCTAGAAACTTTATGTCATGGTTCCTGGATGTTGGCCTCCGTCTCTGGAAGTGTCAAGCTGTTATGGTAATGAATGCAGCAATGCACTGCTCTGGTTACTCTAAAATGTATAAAACTATAAATTTGTCAAGAACTCATGCTCTATGAACAACGCATCATATATAGGGGTTTGTCTTTCAAGTAATTTTGTACTTTATATTATACACACTCCATATACAGGGTCATATGAACAATCAAGCATGGTCAACAGCTCATCAAGGCTTTAAGAGAATGCCATAGAGACATTAGAACAACATGCTATATACCTTTGTCTAGTGATGGGAATACGGAATCACATATCTACGACCAAAACATGTTCATCTTATGCATCAAGTATGTAGAGGGAAAAATATGTCCAACTGCATGTGTTCATTTATATTTTTTCATGTAGCTATCTGTCATTTGTGGTTGCTTTTATGAATGTGTAATTGGTGTTATAAACTGACAATAAAATTTTTCTTGCATTGTAGAGAAACAATTTACCAGCTGTCCGGCAATATCTGGAAACTTTTGCAATACAGATATACTTAAAATTTCCGCTACTGGTAAGAAGCTTGATCATTCTCTGACTATTTTATTGCCTTTTGAGGAAATCCCATAGCTTCTGGTTTTGACTTACCCTATGTACTATTTGTTCCTGTGATGTTTAAATATCTTCTGCTTAATGCGTAATTTTGTTATGGAAGTTGTAATATGCTGTTTAATAATTGTTGTCATTTTGTGTTTTATGCATGGAAGAACACATTGATACTTTTGTTGACCTGATTACTGTGTTCTATTGGTTTGTAAAAATCATTTTGCCTCCACTATTTTCTTTTGCAAATTTTGTTCATTGATATCCAAAAAGCTTGTCATGGCACACTTAATAGTTGATATTGTTCACATTCTTTCTACTTTTGCTTAGGAGGCAAAGATTCTGCCAGAAAACACATTAAACATGGTAGGATGATGAATTCTTCTGACCTTCTAATTTCTTAATGCTACTTGAATTGAAGATTAGTGTTATAATCATATTTCTATCAAAAATATTAGAAGGTAAATGGAGAGTAAGGAGAAAGAGATTGTAATTGTGTCAATATCACTACCAAGCTATTGGGTCAAGTATCAAATATTAACATCATACTATTTAACTATGTTTCACAGATACAATGCTTTACACTCAAATTATGACCTTCTTAAAACTTGGAGTTGAAGTCAGACACAATTTGAGATGCAAGAAACCAAAAGAAGATGAGTAGGAAGAAGATGAGGAAAACTTTGTGGAAGGTTTGATATCAAATGCCATCTTAATTCAACAAGCAATAATAAGGCCATGATGAATTCATGAATTCATAGAGTTGGCTTTGTTTGTGGTGTATGGAATAATTCTGTTCACCCTCAAAAAGTTGAGCTCAAACCTAGCTTGAAGTATATTTGATCCTAAAGACTTAGCCCAGACCTATGGTCCATGTCTTGGAAATGTGATATCTAACCTTAATTTCATTTGTTGATGAAATCCAACTATGTCAAACTAGTCGCTCAACAACCTAATCTCATCAATTGTAGTTGAGCTAGTTAGCCATCACTTATCTAGATCACAAGATAGCGACCTAGGATACACTTATCTCCTTGTAAGTTAAGTTGAAAGTCATGTAAGTCATGAAAGTTGGCAAATTTCCCAAATTTGGTTGACCACTAATCATCTAACCTATGTATCCCACTTGCATAGCTGCTAATAACCTCCATGAATTTAACTACTAAGAACATCATAAGAAGTCACTTACTTTGGCATGGAAGCCATTGCATTTATCCACTTTCCAATCCACTATACCAAACTCTCAACTCCAATTAAAAGCAAATGTAAACCAAATGACTGAGATGTAGTTGTATAGCTGAAAGTATGCGTTGTTATTAGCGAAGAACTGCTGTGGTTCTTATAATATCTCAATGAAAATAAAGTTGATTTACAAACTATGAGAACCTTCTAGGACTTGATTTTTTGAGCCACACTTAAATTATGGGTAGGTGTGGTTGTGCAAAGACTAAGATAGGTAATTAAACATATTTAAGAGATCTAGGCCATGCAGGTTAATTACCCAAATGAGTTTCTTGTCTATAAAAATTGATGTAAATATTTAAGGAGAGAAGGAAATTGTACATGGTTTATATCGAGCTAGAGTTAATGACAATTATCTATCATTTAGGATCATTTCATAGGCTTGGAAGAGTATTGTACCAAGCTGCATAGATGCCATTAAAGAGGTGCATAAGAGTGCACAATTATCTACCATTTAGGATCATTTCATAGGCTTGGAAGAATATTGTACAAAGCTACATAGATGCTATTAAAGAGGTGCATAAGAGTGCACAAGCAAGAACATTAATCAAGAATCGATATACTGAGGATCAAACCCATATAAGCCAAGGGTGGGTTTGAAATTCATGGAACCAAGGATCATGCCAATAAAGGATATCGATAGGGTGCATAGACATGGCTCAAACACCTTTGTCATGGCCTTTTTTGTCCTCCAAGCTCTAATTTTGTGTTTCTTATTATGTTTTCTTTTCCGGATGCTATATTTTTGCCATAATTATTGGAAGTGGATTGGGTGCAAATATGGGAAGTGAGTCTCCCAAAAAATTTGGTATGAAAACATTTATGAGAAGGTTTGCCATATCGGTCAGTACCGTGCCGTATTGGGCATACCGTATTATATCGGTACCAAACTGGTTTGTGGTAATATATCATAGCGGTATTTGGTACATTGAACCTTATTGTACCATATGGCATACCAATATTGTAATAGAATGGTATTGGTGCGGGTCCAGTACCGAGATAGCGAACCTTGCCTAATGAGTTTATGAGGAGTTATGGTAGCAGGTTTGATATCCTAAATGGAAGATTCCTACTACCATGGTAATGTGACTGTCAAGTTAAGTAGCCTAGTTATGGTTTCCTCTACCTGCTGAATTAAGGAACATGCATATCTATCACATAAATAATGCCTCATACACTATTTGAATTACATATATAACATATAGATTTATAAATAGCATTTGAAAGCAACTAGATTACTAGGAATTATAATTCTATATAGAATTGGTGTACTAGCAATTACAACTAATGGATTGATGTACACTAAAGAAGTCTGTGTTTTTTAGAGATTTTTTATAGACAAGTTAAAAAGTGCAAGTATAATTATCTAACACTTTCAAGTATATAAAAAAAGGTGTCCCTAGTGCATGTGGCTCTAGCCATTGTGGGGTCTATGGATAGTCCAATGTATATAGTACCTCGGCATGTAGAGAGGAGGGTTTCATGTTTTGGATCCATGGCACCCAAGACACAATGGAGTAACCTTAGTTTTGCACCAAGGCTCGCCTTTAACATTTTGAGGTACAAATTTTTCAAAATTATAGATTCATAAAATTATTCAAGATTAATTTAAAAATAATAATGACCAAAAAATAATTAATCCGATGCGGTTGCAAGTAACCCATTACCTATACTACATCAAAAAATCAGCTGCACCAACATTGTTTGGTCGTATTAATTTTGAATTAAATAGAATTTTGGGTGTAGGTTTTGGGATTAGCCCCAAATCCCCTTATTGGAGCTTAGAGTCGTGATCTAGGGCATGAATACAATAATTCCATCATTTTTATTGCATCATGTTTTCACAAAATTTTGATTGTGTCCATAGAGTTAGCAATTTTTAGAGATTAGCCCTGGATTTTTCAAAACATTAAAAGGAGGAAATAACCAGTATACTTTGAGTCTTGTAATTTTTGAGCCCAAAATTCTTAATTTTTAATGAGTACCTAGATCGTAAACATCTCACCTTGCTCTCTTGTCCTTGCTCCTTTTTTGGCCCAAATAGAGGAGAAAAAAAAAAAGAAGTCTCAGAGAGGTTCTTGAGCAGTAGCACTCCATCCCACCCTTGAACTAGCTAGTTGGGGGTGAGGTGAAGCTTATATGCTGAATTGCTTGATACCAGAGCGGTTCAGTTGGTTCTATCTATGGGGTGGTTCGTTGTATGGTTAACCATGCCTATGCAAACTGAGATGCCATCGATTCATGTTAAACCTAGCGGTTCTAACCAAACTGAGCAGTTCTTGCATCCTTGATGTGAATAACATGGTAAGGGTATGGGCTTTTGATCACAGGAAGGTTTCTATAATGGACAGCTTCTTGCCCTAGCTAAATTATACTTGTGACAGTATCAATATAAGAGCAGATAGTATCTTGTATATAGATTTAGTGTTATTTTTGTATTTTATGTCTGAATGTAATGTCATTAATTTCTCATGATCAAGCTATGGGAGACTTTTTTATTGAGTCCTGTATCACCCTAGTGTTCGTTCAATTGTTGATTGGAGGTGGATTTTATGTTATTCTTCTAGGATTTATGGAAAACATTGCAATTTTGGAAAGATAGTTTGAATATCTATCGCATCATCACTTTAAATTATGCATCAGTCGTGGACAAAACTATCAGCCCAACAATCTTTTTGCATATAAGTTACCTTGTAAATTAATCTGATTTAGTTTGGCATGTGGTATCATACATTCTCTTCATTGTTGAATTAACTTGGTGTTAGCTTTTATATGCCACATTTTCTGTGTGTGCACTTGCCCCTTTTTTTTGGGATTACAAGCTAGAAGTTTACCATGGTATTATATTGCATTAGTTGGCATTTAGCTGCTTGAGTTGCTGTTGAACTCTGTTAATAACTTCAATTTTTATATATTTTCAAGATTGAACGTTCGGAGCTAATCATGTTTTTTATTTTATCATCTATCTCTTTTCCCTTATGGTTCATGACACGATATAAACATTGGATTTTGTTGACAAATGAAATCATTTTATATTACTAGTTTGTTTAGCAGAATCTGTGTTTTGTTCCTGGAGATAAACTTTGTTGATTTCTATCTTGTTATTACCTCTTGCAGGCTGAAGAGCAGTTAATTCCTATTTTTTACAACTATAACATGCGGCCACAGGTATAAGTCATAAGTGTTTACTTTCTGCTGTTGTTTTGTTTCATTAATTAATAAGAATTAAGAATGCATTTTCATGCAGGCTCTTGCTTCATATGTATTCATAACAGCCAATGTAATCCTTCATGCAAACGAGTTGTCTCTTCAGATAAAACATCTAAACAATTTACTGCCTCCAATAATTCCATTCTTGACCTCACATCATCATAGTTTGCGTGGTTTCACTCAGGTGTAAGCACTATCTTCTTCTAGTGGTCTTCTTTTATCTGTTTTTGCAGAGGTCAACTTCTATCAGTTTCTGCAGGTGTGCTAATCAATGCAACTGTCTTTTCCTACTGTTGCAGTTACTAGTTTATCATGTCCTCCGTAAATTATGGCCTGTTTTGAAATCTAATAGTTCAGAAGTTGCATCTCTGGAGAAGAAGTGCTTTGAGGATTTAAAGTCATATTTGACAGAAAATACTGACTGTGTTAGGTATGCTTTTTACCATCTTATTTTGTTCATAAGTTTGTTATATTTCAGCTTTTTGACAACATTGGTGACCTTGAGGTCTTGGGATGTTATTCTAACTGCCTTTATTAATTGGGCTAGGCAATGCTACCATATGAATTGTTTCTTTTTTTTTCTTCTTCTTTGTATGGTCATTTGGGGACCTAGTTCCAAACATGAAAAAACTGTAATACATTGGTGTCCATATTTTTATGCTCAATAAACACCAATTTCTATTTTTCAGCACAATATATGATATGCAGTTAATTCACAAGCAACGTATATGAATTTTTTTATCATTGAAGTGTCAGAAAGAATCATCAAGATTATCAGCCATTTGTATTTTTTTAAAAAAAACTTTGCAGTACAAGTTTGCATTTAATTTTCAGGGTTCTACATTTTGTATGTAATAATTTGTAAAACAAGATAGTTTGATAGTTTCCCTTCCATGCTATCCTGCTGCGGAAGTTCTTAGTAGATTCTGAAGCAAGGCAATTTCGAATCCAGCAATTACTCATCAAATTTTAGGAAAAAAGGACATTAAACTGAGGCATTGGTGCAATTATTTTATCAACCAGAAGCAGCAGTATGCAAATGCATTTACATCAATCTTGTGGTTGATGAGGCCTATGGGAAGACTGGGATTCCAAGTATGCCAATATGCCAATAAGGTTACACTGGTGTCAGCTTAGAGGTCTGAAGCTTTGTATGCTTGTTATGTATTTTTTTTTTTTTTTCACTGTTAATGATAATCAGGATTCAGGACCCTTGGGCTGTGTTTTGTTTGGGGTGAAAGGAGGCTGAATGGAATAAGGCCATTTTGACCCGTTTACTCCAGTTTAACCCATGAAATGCTAGAAAAGTAATCAATATATCTTGAGGGCATAATAGATATTTTAAGAAGTTGATTGAGCTGTTTCCTCCACCTAACTTGGAATAAACTATTTCACCCTATAGGGTGGTATAGTTCTTTTTGGAGCCAAGTATGTTACTTGGGAGTGATTTCACCCTTTTACTCTGGATTAACTTGTTCTATGACCAGAGCAGACTTGGTATTTACTTAAGCATGTAATAGTGTGTTCAATAACAAGGCCACAAAAAGGGACTGTTCATCTTTTAGAAGGGGAAAAATCTAGCACTTATGGTCTTGCGTATTGGTTATACTCAAAAAAATAAAAAAGAAAAAAGAAACTGTGGGGTTAGAATTGTGGAATGAGATTTCCCCATCAGACTCATTTTGCTAGCTTGGTTTGGTTATACTAGATGGAAGGATACATACTTTGTTGAAATAGGAAAAGATATAGCTAAATTAAATGGAATACTACTTTGGTGGTGTTGTATGATTGTTCAAGTACCACTAACCCAATGAATAAAATTATGATTGTCATATGAGTAATCTTGATATTTGGCTCAAACGCTGGATAGTGAAAATGGTCACAGACTCACGGTGGTATATGATGAATGCTTAAAAGTTGAAATTGTTGAGGTGGATCGAAAGATGGTAGCTTAGTGCTGGACATGCATGCATAAGAGGATGCTTAGGAGGATCATTGAGGGTTCATAAAGTATTGGGGGATAATATGAAATAGTTTGTTCAAGTTTCAGCCTAGATGGAAGACTATTGCAATGCAGAGGCAGTCCTGAAAGCAGCCCTAATGGCCAGAAAGAGTGGGGGAGACTGAAGAAAGCATGGATGCAAGAAGTGAGACAATTGAAATCGCCTTTCATATCCAAGTATATGACCTGGAGATTAACCCTATTAAAATGGTACAGGCTTATTGTTTATGCTATGCTTGCTCTAGCAGCTTAATTTGGCAAAACCGATATTGCTTTTGCTACTCAAGGCTGTGTATAAGTTTAAATATTTGCCTAAAATCAATTGAAAAACATGAGGGGAGATAAGTATAAAATTTAGCAGTTGACAGGGGTTTATATTATTTGGCATCAAATAGCTCTGAGTGATTCTAATGTGCTGAGTAAGACCTTTGAGGATCATACTTAGGTTAACCATGTAACAGAGTTTTCAATTACAAAACTCCTAATAATGGATGCCTTTTCTTTGCTTATGTCAAAGATGAGACTAAGTTGTTTCTTTTGTTATGATTTCTTATCTTTTCTTTTGTTTTCAGGCTAAGGACATCAATGGAATGTTTTCTTGATGCTTATGATCCCAATACATCTACAACTCCTTTTGGGGTTTTTAGTGCCCACAGTGAGGTTTAAGATATTAAACTTCTCAAAACTGCTTTTTTTTCAGTATACTTTTGCATTTGCTGCTACTGATTACCTTAATAAATTACATTTGCTGTATATGCTGAACCTTTATTTTATGCCACTAATCTTTCTTGAATCTGCTTGTGTCCTTGTAGGCATCTAATTTTTCATGTTATGTAGGGATCTGAATTTGAATGTGCTCCAACCTCTCTCATGGAACAAGTGATCGACTTTCTAAATGTAAGCACTACAAATTTATTTCTCTTGTTATCAATATAGTTGAAATCTCATCCTCATGAATTTCAGGATGTGAGGGATGATTTAAGATATTCCATCGCAAAGGATGCTGCTATCATAAAAAATGAGAGTCTAGCTGTTGCAGATGCTTGCAAGGATATCACAGAATTGCCTGATGATAGCACAGAACAAGTATCTTCACAAACTTTCAGAGATATCTCTCTGGATTTCCAAAAGAAAATCACACTTCAAAAACTCGGGAGACAGCCCATGAGTACTGATACAGACTGTGTTATAGGTGATGATGAGTTTTTGAAACTGCTTTTAGGTATGTACAGCCATGACAGATCTTCACTGACAATGAAGTGTTGAAGTAACTTCTCTGGCTATCAAGAGTTCTGGAGAGATTCTTTCGTGAAATATCTGACACGAGACAGAAAATTTGCAAAAGCTACCACTTTTATCTATCTTTTGTCTAAGTAACAATATTTTTTAAAAAGATTGTGAAAACATAAACGAGTAGCTAAGAGGGTAGCATATCAATCTCCCATCTTTGTGCTATTCTAATATTAAGCCTTAATATTTTGTATGAAGCTTGTTTTAGCAGAGGTGCAGACATTTTACCAACTAGTAGAGGAAGAAAGTACCTCAAATAGATGGGATTAGGCTTCTTGATCATAGTTGTAATTATGCAAATGTTCAGATAGAGGGCTGCAAGCATGTCGAACCTTTGAGTGCCATAAATTTTCATTTGAAGAGAAATGTTTCTATCTCATAAAATTGGTTTAAGAACTTATGAATCTCATATTTTTGGGTTATTGCAAATCACCTTTTTAATATGATTATCATACTCTGTTTTGGATGAGGTTGGAGAGTTCATCTTGAAGAGTGTGACTGACTTGGCTCCCCATGCTCTTGAGTAATCTAAGATGAGATACTCTGGCAACCCTATTATAGTAAAATTACTGGGCAATCAAATATTGTCTCTCTTTTTTTATTTATTTATTTATTTATTTTTATAGTACATAGCCAAATGTTGCCTTGATCATTTTTGATTTGCTTGATTTTTTTTCTTTTTCTTTTTTTTTTTTAAAATCCATGCATTATTGGAATATGGGTATTTTCCAGTCAAATATACCTGTTCAAGTTGAATATATCATTTTATTATCAACTTTTGACTCCTGATCTTATGTGAATTTCAGAAATGGAAAAGGAAGATCAGCTTCTCAGTTCAGTGCTGCAGTCAAGAAATCAAGCTGTGGAGCAAATAAGACAAAGTCAACAACAATTTATTCTTGTAGCATCATTGCTAGATCGTATACCTAATCTTGCTGGATTAGTGCGAACCTGCGAGGTCTGCTACAAAAACAAATATTCAGATTATATGGGGTTAGGAATTGTTTGTGTTAGAGTCTGACTATCAACCTTTAATGATTATGATATACTGTTTTTTGCCCGTAGGTTTTTAGAGCAGCAGGTCTCGCCATTGCTGATGCTAGTATTCTTCAGGACAAACAGTTCCAGCTCATTAGGTTTGTCATGTTTTCGTTGACACCAGGGGTGCAATCGAGTCAAGTAGCTAGAAGCTCGAGCTCGGCTTGACTCAGAATACTCAGGCTCGAAACTCGGCTCGAGATCAATCAAGCTTTTATATCTCAAGCTCAAGCTCGGCTCGATTTAAAATAGGTAATACTCGAGATTGACTCGACTCGACTTGAATATCAACCGAGTCATACTCGAGCTCGAAATCGAGCCTTAACCTACTAATAATATATATATATATATATATATATATATATATATATATATATATATATATATATATATAATGAATAAAAATAATATTAATAGAAATATATATAAACTTGAGTAGGCTTGTGAGCTTTCGTGCCGAGTATCTTGTTACTCGAGCTCAATAATAATCGAGTCAAGTTGGGTTCGAGTAGCTCGCGAGCAGCTCGACTCGTTTGCACCCCTAGTTGACACCCCATTCCCTTTTTATATTTGTCTTGTGCATCTACAAGTCCATTATGTTGATGTTAGCTAGTTACACATCAACTGGTGCAAGATGCGTCATTGTCAACATTTTTCCTTCCTGCATGTTTGAAGAGATCCGTGCGAAAGTCAATTTAAATACTCCAACATCTTAAGCAAACATTTTTAAGATGAATGACCTCTTTGTGAGGACATTTCACTCATATGTTGGACAGAACCAAAAACGGGTCTTGTCTGTCATGGACTCTATCCACCTGTGAAAAGGGGAATATGGATCTTGATGACCAGCTTCATCTGAAGTAGACATTTTAATCAGTTAGGAATGAACATGGCACATCCCTGACAAATGAATGTTGTTTTAATATTTTCAAAAAAAAAAAAAAGAATTTTCGCGCGCATCAATTCTCTTTTTTCTTGGAGAAAATCAAAATTAAAAAAATTTGTAAACAAATATAAAACAATGTATGTGGCCATGCAGCTTTTTAACACTTCACAAAGTTCAGTGCAGTTCCATTTTTCAAACCTACCATATATCTTTAGCTAGTCTATTTCAATGTGCAAATATATTTCTGAGCATTGGTCTCGTAAATAATGGTCATCTGTGAAAGAAACGAGTAATTGTCGCAGTGAGGAGAGCTGCATGGATAAAGTTGCAAAAACAAGTTAATTCGCATTGATTTGAGTTTCTTGAGAGGCAGTTGGACCTTATTAGCCTAGTTGATTGGCCAATTTGTCTTAATGCTGTTGACTTTCCTAATATTTTTGTTTTCATGGTTAACATCATATGTGCATTGTGACTTGATTTTGAAAATCAACAAAAAGATTGATTGGACTTGGTGAAGAACCAGGTCCTGTTCAAATCTTTTAACGAGCATTGGAAACCTATCAACCGTATGTTTTTTGATGTGCTTTTCCATGGTATTGTATGATCGATTTCTGAATTCCATAGTTATGATACGTCTGTACGTGCAGTTTACTGTGTTTATTATCTGTGGCTTACATCGATTTTGGATTGTCTACCACTCTAAATAAATTTAGTTGGTTCAGCTTGTAATAAGCCTCATACAACCCTTATCTTTCATAGCGTGACAGCTGAGAAGTGGGTACCCATCATAGAGGTTCCAATTTGTAGCATAAAGTCTTTCTTAGAGAAGAAAAGGCAGGAGGGTTACTCCATCTTAGGTCTCGAGCAAACTGCAAATAGCACTCCTCTTGACCAATACTCATTCCCAACTAAAACGGTTTGTAACTCACTTATTCATTACTGGTTTTGATTTTTCTCAAAGAAAGTAAATTCTGATGCCTCATTAATTTCAGGTACTGGTCCTGGGACGAGAGAAGGAAGGCATTCCTGTAGACGTTATCCATATTTTAGATGCTTGTGTTGAAATTCCTCAACTGGGGATTATCAGGTCACTCAATGTTCATGTCAGTGGTGCCATTGCTATGTGGGAGTACACTCGGCAACAAAGATCCAGGCATTCATGATCTATTTATATGATTCTGTTTCACATTGTATGACTTCTTTTTTCATTTTTTGACCTTTATGGATATTATGTCTATTGTGTTCCTTTGCTCTCACTTAAAATGGCAAATAGCAAATCTAGGGTGGGAAGTACGACCGGATATTATGGCATTGCTGAATTAGAAGGAATAAGATCGAAAAATTAGTTCCAGAATTACAATTGGTTCCTATGTTGAAATGTTCATACTTTACTGCAGTGAGTGGTGCTACGTTAGATCAAACATGGTGGATGTGGAAAAGATTACCATCATGGTGAGCAAAGGAGAGTGTTAACGTAAGCGTGATTTTGTTAATTGTTTGTTCAGAAAAAAACATCTGAAGAAGATTGGGCTGGGAACAGGTATATGATCTTGCTGATACATTGATGTCAAGATGGATTAGTTTCCACTGTTGCATCATGTGTACCTTAGACTAGCTAATAAAAGGTCAGTATATCATTCATTATTGGAAAAAAGGTTCAATGTTATCCTTGTTTGGTTGGATTTCGGTGTTAATTATGGTTAGCTAGCCCACATCTTTTGCTATTTTGAATGAAAAAAGATTCATTTATTTTGGATGACAGATGGTTCAGAGTATAGGTTCTAACCAAAGACGAGTGGTATGGTAGGATGGTAAACACTGCGGTGCCCCATAAGCCGTTTCTTGCTTTTCATGTTGCTGTATGGTTGTTTAAGTGAAATTTGCTGGGACGCTTGACTGGGATTTTCGTACCTGGTAGGATTGAATCGTTGAAAGGAAAGATAACACATTCGTGTCAGTGTTCTGTAAGTTGATACACTGCATACGAAAAGGAAGGAACGATTTTGGAAGAACCAATAATGTCTGGAGATCGAGTTAGGTTGGGTGAGGCCATGATCAGGCTCAGGCTCAGGCTCAGGCTAAAGCTGTTTAGAAATGAGCAAGGCATGCATGGATCTGCGAGACGCATGAGGTGCCTCCTCCCTACCAAAAGTTGCTAGGGAACAAGGTGCATGAGCTTTTGGTTTCCCCTCTACTCCAAACCTACCAGTGTCATTCCAAATGGAGCACCCAACCTCTCTCGCATACCAATTGGATGCAATTTAAGTACCCGCCGTTGCAGTGTATGATTTGTGGAACCCCACAACTTCCAAAAATCCGCTGTTGCTTACCTCTGCATGCCATGGCTCTTGTTTGGAAGTGTCTCCTCTTCATTGCTATCATCGGTTTGTTGGATCTGTATGGAGGCCTGTCATTTGTTGGTGCCAAGGTTTATATGGTAGTGATGGAGGATGACCCCGTTATCTCATACAAAGAAAGTCAAAATAGTATGATGTATGTGACCATTTTATTATATTCATTTGCCCTCTCTCTAATAAAGTCAAAACAGTCCTATTTCATGTGCCCTTTCTCTATCATATCGAGCTATATCTTATTGCAGGAGTGGTGACGAAGCTGAGAAGTACAAGGAGAAGGTGATCAGTAGGCATGACATGTTCCTAGAATCCCTCCTCCCAACAGGGTCCTATACAAAACTCTACAGCTACACCCACCTGCTCAATGGCTTTGCGCTCCGTACAGCATCTGAAGAGGTTTATCCTTCATGAAATCTTCTTCAAACCATGCGTGCATTGAACAAATAAGGCATAATTTCACAAATCCTACGACTTTTAGGAAACATGATGGATTTAGTCGGATTTACATAGAGGTCCTTAACAAAGCCTAGGTATATTGGGTGGTGGATAAAGAGTGAAGAGAACATGTTCTTTGCAGTCCTCGTACCTCTAGTTGGCAATGCAAGTCAAAATTTTATCTTTTATCCTTTGAGCAGCAGTTGCAGTTGCAGAGTGTTTGCAGCACTGCACCATAGAAAGACAAATGCAGAGGCTTGATCTGCCAGAGAATTGCCCCTAGAACACATTTCTAACTGCGATAAGTAGCATAAAATTTTCCATGCTCGCAACTGGAAGGGGGCTTTGTCTTTGTGCTATAGCTCTCCACTCCTTCATGGATAAAGTGTGGAGAATGATTCCTTTTGCCCCCTGTAAATAAAAGCATGTTGACAATATTCCCCAAATTATTCAAAATTTCTCCAAATGATCAATATATCCAGTACTACTCAATAATCTAATATATTAATTAAGTATCCAAGACATACCTTTTGTTCGGGTAAGAGTTCAAGAGATGACCATAAAATTCTTGCAGCATTTGTTAACTGATTGGATGCTGTTGGCTCGTCGTCTCTCCAGTATTGTTGTTTTACTTAATGAATTAATGTTTTATTTATAAATTGTTATCCCATCCTCTTGAAAAAGTGCAGCAATTATTCCTAAGCTTTTGAAAACTGCAGGCTGTTGAAATTCTTAGTAATGCTAGGGGAGTTCGACTCATGCGCGAGGACATGAAGATGGTGAAGATGACCACCCATACTCCGGATTATATTGGGATCTCAGCAGGAGTTTGGCCACATTTAGGTGGTGCCGAGAGGTCCGGCGATGGGATAGTGATCGGCATGATAGACACTGGTATAAATCCCGATCACCCCAGCTTTGCCAACCTTAGGCCTCAGCCAGCTTCCAACCTTACAAGGTTCAAAGGGAGATGTGTGGTAGGAGATGAATTTCCTCTGGCAGCCTGCAATGGGAAGATAGTTGGTGCACAACACTTCGCACGTGCGGCAATTGCAGCGGGTGATTTCAATGCTACGCGTGATTATGCTTCTCCATTTGATGCTGATGGCCATGGCAGGCAAGTCCAACCAAACATGCAACCTCTCAGCTGCTATTTTCTGGATAGCATCTATATATATCCATCTTGGTCTAACTTGTATGTCAATTGAGTCAAGTTTATTGTTTTATTCTTCCAATCTTTTTGTGTTAAAATCACTAAATATTTTATATAATGATTGAGGTTGAAAAGTCATTAAAAACTCGCTTCATCTGATCAATTTTAACATGGTTCTGGCATTCATATCAAATGGACTTTGTTGTTTATGCAGCCACACTGCCTCTATTGCTGCCGGAAATTACCGAATTGCGGTGCTCTCCAAAGGCTATAACTATGGATATGCAAGCGGCATGGCCCCTGGTGCTCGGTAAACGGATGAACTCCATTTTATCTTCAGAAACTCCAAATCATATAGTTCTCAAGTCGCAACACCTTTCATTCTCTGTCGAAACTTGTGTCCTTGGTAGGATTGCTGCATACAAAGCAGTCTATTCTTTTGGTGGCTATATGTCAGATGTGGTGGCTGCAGTTGACAAGGTTTTCAAAACCAACATTACTTAAAACATCAAGCTAATATATGGACCCATCTTCTCTTTCAATTTAACCAAATAGTTGCACATTAATCACAGGCAGTGGAAGACGGCGTCGATATTCTGAGTCTTTCGATTGGACCATCAGCTGTTCCACCAGGGCCTGCTGCTTTCCTCGACATACTAGAGGTGGAGCTGCTGTTTGCTGCGAAAGCTGGAGTCTCGGTCATTCAGGCCGTAGGCAATGGGGGTCCTGCTTCGAGCTCGATCCTCTCCTTCAGCCCTTGGGTCACCAGTGTCGCCGCCTCGACAACCGACCGCAAGTATAACAACTCAATCATACTCGGCACCGGCCAATCCTTACCTGGCACCGGCCTCTCACGTAATCCATCCTCCAATCTTAATGCATTCAGAATTCCAAGTTGCATGTCCTTTCATCCTCTCTACTCTCTCTCTCTCTCTCAATCCAGCTCCAACAATGGAGAAAGAATTCTTCCCCATAGCAGCAGCAGAGGATGTGTGCAGCAGGAACACGAGCTTTCTAGTAGCAGTCCAAAACTGCCAGCATCCAGACCCCTTCATTCCAGCATTGGTTCGGGGGAAGCTGATCATTTGCACATACATGAGTGAATTCATTTATGCACCCACAAGTATGGAAGCCATTGGTAGCACCATCCAGAAGATTGGGGCCGCCGGATTCATAATCACGATGGACCGCGGCTATGATTCCGAGCCTCCGGTGGATAGCACATTGACCCTGTCGGTCCCTGGGATTGTGCTTAGCAGCAGACAAGCATCGCAGGTACAGCTAACAATGCCTATGCTTATAATAAGAGAATTTTCCTGACGGTCAACAGATACCACCACTAGCACGAATATTAAGCTCAACCTACAAGTCTATTCTATCGGTATGATAACTGCTGCTTCTGTTTTTTCTTTGGTTGTTATAAAATATGAAATACACAAGCTAAGACTACAAGAATATATTCATGTGACACCATCGTTTCTAAAATTTTTTATCACTGAGGAACTTTTGCTGGGAGGCGCTACCGCACATTGAATTCCAAATATCTATACTTCATCTATGACAAGTGGAACCATTTCGCTCGAAAGCTGACCATTCTAGCATTTCTTTCTTTCCAACACCCTCCACCAAATGGCTAGAACAAGCATGTTTCAATGTGGTCTCCAGCTTTTCTTGATCAATCTCCCAAGACCCTGGCCATCCTCTGAATTTAACCTTCTGGGCTCATGGCCAAGACAACTCCACCACTAGCTCAGATTATTAATTGACGGAAAGAAAAATATCACGCTCAAGCATTTGTTCAAAATCGTGCAATCAAGAAGCAAGCCTTTCGATGGAGAGCGTCCACGACAAGTTCAGATAAAATGCAATAAACCTTCATAAGCCCAATGGCAGAGTTGCAAGCAAGTCCAAAGTAGAGTGGTTCCTCTTTATTATTATTATTTCTTTTATTGCATGCAGGCTCTTTGGGAATACTATGACTCCAACACTGTTCGAGGAGTCAACGGAGGTGTGGCTCATTTTGGAGCAACAGGCAGGATTTTAGACGGGCGGCGTGCCATCTATACCAGCCAGGGGCCTGCCATCGCATCCTACTCATCCAGAGGACCTGATGTAAACAATGCTCTCATGGAAACAGCCGACGTGCTAAAACCCAACATCATGGCCCCTGGCTCTGCCATTTGGGCTGCCTGGAGTCCCAGGAGCGATAACAATCAAAATGCCATAGGTAAACCAAACCAACTGCTTTCATTTGCTCTCATTCATCTATGCATATATATATATATATATATATATGGATCCATCTGCATAGGAGATTAATGGTTTACGGTCTCCATGTTCAATTATTATTATTATTATTGGTAAATCGGAATCATTAAAGCAATGTAGAATAAATATAACCGTGGAAATTAAAATAAAATAAAAAAAAATATTAAAAAAAAAATAAAGGATGAACATCTGATAAAGTCGTCCATAGAGTAAATCCAATTTACACTGCTGTTCGTCTCTCTCTATAAACATATATGACTTTGAAGATTATAGAGATAGCTGCCTTTATTTTTCAATAATATGTAAGTAATTATTTTTTTCAGGCCAAGAATTTGCGCTCCTATCAGGCACAAGCATGGCTACTCCACATGTAGCTGGAGTCACCGCCCTCATCAAGCAGAAGCACCCCAATTGGAGCCCGGCTGCCATCACGTCAGCCATGATGACGACCGCCGACGTGACCGACCGCTCCGGCAGCCCCATGCGATCCCAAGGGAACGAGGTGGCGACTGCAACTCCATTTGATTATGGAGCCGGGGCCATCAACGCAGCCCGAGCCATCGACCCAGGCCTGATCTTGGATATCGCCTTCAAGAGCTACATCCAGTTCTTATGTGCAGTTCCCGGGGTTGATGATGAGTCCGTGAGGCGAGCGGTGGGCCTCGGATGCCCCGCAGCTAGAAGCGACTGGTGCTCGGACCTGAACACACCAAGCGTGACGGTGGCCAACTTGGTTGGATCGAGGACGGTGGTCCGCAGGGTGACGAGCGTGGCTAGTCTTGAGGAGACGTATCAGGTGGCTGTGAAGGAACCGGCCGGGGTGGAGGTGGCCGTAAGACCTCAGGAGTTTACCATCGGTCCGAACGAGTCCAGGAATATAAAGATCATGCTGAGGGCTAGGGAGGCCACAAATGCTTACGCTTTTGGGGAGTTGGTGTTGAATGGGGATAGGAAGCATGCTGTTAGGATTCCCCTGGCCATCTTTGTGAGCAGTACGTTGACATCATGAACTACTACTACATTCAGTACTCCCCTGGTTGTAATTGTTGACGGTACCTTGAAGTCATAAACTATAGTTTGTGTGGGTGTAGCAAGAATAATATAATTAGATCTCGTAATAATTCTTTCAGAGGTAATAACTAGTCTTGGCTTTTTGTAAAGTTCTCTCATTTCTTGAAGTTGAACTTGTTTTGAATCAGTTTCCAAAAATAATTCTTCGCACTATAGCTCCATTGATTTTTTTTTTCCCCTTCCTTTTTCTGTTTTGCTGGTCAGCGTTACTCCATGTACACGTTTATCTAAAAGGATTAGCGCTATGGAACAAATTAAAAGTATTTAGAAATCGTTATAAGAAAGCTTCATTGTTGTTTGATTATGTTGCAAAAAGGCCTCGAGCACCCATTCCATGAGTCTCGTCCAAGGGCGGTTTATCAAGTGGGGTTTGGGTCGAGTCCAAGCAATATATAAATCTTTGCAGGTTGGGGTTCTCGGCTTTCCCTTTCAGATTTGGATTAAGTTCGGATCCATAGTTTCGTGTTCATTAGCTCTATAATAAATTTATATAAGTTTTTTCTAATATTAGTTTTTTTGAAATCAATACTTTTCCGTATATAGCAACCTTACAATGGCGAACCTTTTGATTTAGTTGGTTTCATAATATCTGGATGAACCATCCTTTCTAAAATACTTACTCTAAAACAGGTGAAACATCAGCTCATAATATCATGTCATGTTGCAACGAGGATAGATTCGTTGCAACTTCGATAAATGAATTAATCAAGAAATCATTTTCATTATTCACTAATTATTGTTATTAATTATAGAAACATACAATTCATGAACTAATGATGTTCTCCATTCTTGTTTTTGCTATAATTGATTATTCTTGTTTCTTTTGAATATGTTTTTGTATAATATCAGATAATTTATTTTACATACGTCTCTTAGAAAAAAATATTTATATTTTATATTTTTATTTAAACCCTTTGTATTTTTTCATTTTTCCCCTTCAATTCTAAAGTTTTCGTGTTAGTGAATTGTTCTCGAACACCCATGATAGTAACCATGCTTGTATCTAGCATCATAATAGCCACATGGTGAATTTTTTGCAATGTAATCACATGTATTATAGTTGTGAGCGGATTCAGGTTGGGCTTGGCTCTATGCACAGCCAATTCCAATATATCTGAACCTGAATTAAAACTCTTTATATAATATAACCAAGTACTGAATCACATATGAGATATCAATCAAATGCTTAAAGAATTGTTTTGATATGTTTTCAAAACTTGTTTTCTATGGTTAGTTCAACGCTTATATATATATATATATATATATACAGAGAGAGAGAGAGAGGTAGATTAGATTTTGGTTGATCAAAGTCCAGCTTAGATTCGATCGAATCTCTGATTATTCGATTAGCGAGCATCTTTAAGAGCATACCTAAAAAATATGCTGATCGAAAAAATGCAGGTGCATGCCTAAAAAAATAGTAAAAAAAAATTTGAATCTAAAAAAATTTTAAAAAAAAATAGAAAAAAATTTGGACCTAAAAAAACTAAAAAAAAATTAGAAGAAAGTCTGAAAAAAAATTCAAAAAACAAATCTAAAAAAATTATTTTATTATTATTATTATTTATTTTATTATTAATTTTATTTTTTTAGTCCAAAAGGTGCCTTGCTGAAAAAAATTGAAGGGCTGAAAAAAATTTTTTAAAAATTTCTTCAGGCCCAAAAAATTTTTATAAACTTAAAAAAAGAAAGAAAGAAGGCCTTCTTTCAAAAGAAGGTGCCTTCTTTTTTTATTTTTTAATTAATTAAAAAATGTGCTTCATGCCTTTTTTTTCTTTTTTTTTCAAATATCTTTTCTAATTTTTTTCAGATTTTTTTTTATTTTTTAAATTTTTTTTAGGTTCAGATTTTTTTCTATTTTTTTTTAATTTTTTAGATTTAAATTTTCTTTCTAAATTTTTTTAATCTATTTTTTTAGGTGAACATTCTCATTTTTTTTTTGCCGACGCATCTTTTTAAGTGCACGTTCAAAGATATGTATTGATCGAATGGTCGGAGATCTGATTGAATATAGATTGGACTCCGATTGATTAGAGCCCAATATAAATATATATATATAATAAATTTTTAAAATATTATTTTAAAATATTTTTCTCGAGGTATGAAATTGGATTTTTCATGGACTCTCATTTACATTTTTTAGCATGGTACCACGGAGGCCCTGGAGGCGATCATATGCGCGCTAGACCTGGCTCTCTTAAGATACATATACACGAGAGAGATGAAAATTTGGGTATGGATTGGTCTAAACGCAACCTGATCCAATAGATTATCCGCTCTGTTCCTCGAGTCAATTCCGGGTTCGAATCGGGTTAGATTATCCAATATTTGGGCATGGACCGCACGACCCCGCTGCCGCCCAAATTAGTGGCTTAATCTCACCGACCTCCGCGCTTTGTTCGACCTTCCGGGGTTTTTGTTTCTTTGCCTCGCTCCCATTATTTTGCTGCTCGACTAGGGCTAGGGCTTCAATTTATGCCGAGAATGGCTTCCGGCAAAGACGACACCGATCGGACGTCTAACTCCCCATCCGCGCGAGTCCCTCGTCCCACAATTTTTTTTCCTTTTATTTTCTCTAAATCTTTTCAGCCACCAGGTTTTGATTCCTTTCTTTATCTTAGAAATAATTCATCCCAAAAGTCTTATTTTTAATTTTTTTATAATGCAGACATAAGAACCCGTACAAAGATCCTGATGACGGCCGACAACGATTTCTACTCGAGTTGGAGTTCGTTCAGTGCCTGGCCAACCCTACTTATATCCACTGTGAGTTTTCCCGACAGAAAAAAAAGGGAATCTTTTACACTATCGTGTTGTTCTTGGGGAGGATTTCTATTGGGGAAGCATGGTTTGCGATGGATCAATTAGTGGGTTCTGTCCGTTTCTGAGAATTTACACACAGAGAGAGAGAGAGAGGAGAAAAAGTTTGCTTTGGTGGAAATTTGTAACTGGATTATGGAAGGTTGTAGATCTTTTCTGAGCATGCTTGATCTTTCCCTATTGCTAAAGGTGGAAAGGTACATAGAAACACTTTCTAATCTACTTCTCACTGATTAACCTGTGCATTAAGCTTCTTTCCCTTCACTGGCTCCTAATTGTCCCCGTGTTCTCTCTTTCACAACTTCTTAGTCTGATGCCCTCTCTTCTCACCTCATTTTTCGTTATCTTTGTTCTTTTCTCATCATACTTTCTTCCTTTTCCAGTGGCAGCCGATAAAGGAACTGAACTCGATCATTCATACAATCGAGTCTCCAGTTTTGTGGTTCTAATATGTTATATTTACTCTGTCCTTCCTAACCTTACCATGCTTCCACCATACCCTTCTTGAAAATGTCATGTCTCATTTGTGCAATTACTTGGCTCAACATTGCGATAAGTATGAAATTTCAAAATCAATGTACTTTTAGTTGCCTTTCGAAGATGCTCTATAATTACATTTAGAGTGTCTTCGCCTATCACTCCATAGGCCCATAAAGCAAGAAAGGAGATAAAAGGCTGACAATCAGTGGGAGGTTGACTCAAAAATAAATATTTTCAGAAACATAAATGCACATTGTATGCCCCCAAATGAAAGCAAAACATGCAGACAGCAAAATGAGCTTGGTCCACTTGTATACCATAGACCTGTGAAAAGTTATTTTAATAACATTTTCCATTTATTAAAGGAAAAAAGGGTTAATTTGGTTGCACGTAGCATGGTAAGTGCTAAAATTTCTTGAAGGTTAATTTTTGGAAATTCCTCATTCAGATGTTTGGTAAATAGAGGTGAAAATTTTAACTTTGATCAAACATGGTGAAACATGACCAACTACAGCTTTGGTTGAAAATATTGTCAATGGACTAACTCTCAATGTTTAAATAGTGATTGGAACCTTTCTTGTTGTCATCTTACATGATTTTAGATTATGATGTCACTGTTCTCTGCTAGCATAATTTGTTAATTAATAGAAGATGCCAACATATGTTTTCTCTAGTTTATCAATCAATTTATGCATATAACTGAAGAATGTTTATGGTTCTTGCTCTACTACCTCTAATGTTATCATAGTACCTGATTTGAGATTATGTCGTGATGGCATTGTTCTCTACTAGTATGTTTTGTTAATAAAAAGAATTTCAACATTTTTTAGTTATGTATAGGGTATCAATCAAGTTGTGCACATCACTAAACCATAATTTTATAATGTAATGCAGACTTTTGCATTCCTATCCAGAGCTCCAGATAATATATAATTGAGACGATCTTTTAATTTGACTACCTTTATTGTATGGTGACTTGTACTTGCTTTTTGTGGGTTAAAATGTGGTTATGCACGCATACTTGCATGCATAGAAGTTGCATATGAAACAATGGTTTCCTGTAACTAGTTATCTGAGAAGCTCAATAAATTTTATGTGGAGACACATCTGTTAATGAAGTAGAACCTAATTTGATATTTATGTGGCTCTTCTTGGATATTTATGCACCTGATTGATATAATCCTTCTTGATCTCTCTCTACTTCCTTCATCTTTTCCTTTTTTTCTCACTGTTAGCTCTTTCTTTCATAGTTCTCTTTCATTCTTGTCACCAATTTTCTATCATTCCTTGTTCACATTCCTTATTTACTCTCTTCCTTTCCTTCGCATCCAAATTTTTGCATTATGTAAAATAGAATTCCACAAGAAAGACATATGTATAATGTTTTCTGTAAAATTAACATGATTACAAGTCTGATTTCTCTTTGCAGCTAATTCCAAGAATTTAGTTGAACCTCAGGCAGGGTCCGTGTCAGTTATGAACCAATGTTCTTATCCAACTTTTTTGTTTTCATCAGAAGAGTTATAGCCTGAAACCAGTAAAAACTTCATCACGTCTTGAAGTCCAACACTTATTCTGTTATAGGAATTTTAGTTTCCTCGTTTGTTATTCAAAACTGTGATATATTGTAATTTTTTAGTTAATGAAAGGAAATTTAGTCTTGTCAGTTATGAACCAATATTCTTATCCAAGTTTTTGTTTGCATCAGAAGATTTAGAGCCTGAAACCAGTAAAAACTTCATCATGTCTCGATGTCCAACACTTATTCTGTTATAGGAATTGTAGTTTCCTCGTTCGTTATTCAAAACTGTGAGATATTGTACTTTTTTTAGTTAATGAAAGGAAAATTAGTCTTACTGCAGTGCATTTATCATGGATGACATCTTTCATAGTGTCTTATCAATGAGACCACCTCTCTCTCTCTCTCTCTCTCTCTCTCTCACACACACACACACACACATGTGCGCCTTCGTGCACGTGCATGTGCATGTTTTGTTCTTGATCCATCAACTGTTTTATAACACACTTTACTATTTTTCTTAATAGTTATTAGGTATTTCAGGATCTAATACGAAAATGATAATGTATCAACTCCAAGATTGATTTTATTTTTCACAGTCATTGATCATGGAGAGATCCCTGACAGAATTTTGCTGAAGCTTTTGTATAGCTATTTATGAACAATTTGTGGTTTCTGTGTAAATCTCAATTAAGAATTTTTATAGAGAATCTTTTTGTTTTATCTTGCTTGATATATGCAATTGCCTCCCTTTTGGTTCCCAGATCTTGCTCAAAATCGGTATTTTGAGGATGAGGCTTTTATTGGATACCTGAAATACCTTCAGTACTGGAAACGACCAGAGTACATAAAATTTATAATGTGAGTTAAATGTAAAGTGAGATGATTTTCCTTTTTTTAAAAACAAAATCTCCTTATAATTATGCTCATGATTCTTAATTATTATTTTTATCATAGGAAGAA
Organism: Cocos nucifera; assembly: GCA_006176705.1. Lineage (NCBI taxonomy): Eukaryota > Viridiplantae > Streptophyta > Magnoliopsida > Arecales > Arecaceae > Cocos > Cocos nucifera. Next base: position 516,797 of record QRFJ01000266.1, read on the forward strand.
TTTTCCATTATGCATTTTATCAACTTAACATGTATAGGTGTCTTTTTGTTTCATAGGTACCCGCATTGCCTTTTTTTCCTTGAGCTTCTCCAAAATGCAAACTTCCGCAATGCAATGGCACATCCTGGAAGCAAGGTGACATTATTCGCACTAGATGACCTTTCCAATTCCAACATTTTTTTAACCTTTTCTGAATTTCTTTAATTTTATTATCTATCATCTATATTCCACATGGATTTTTCATGAGTTGTTTGAAGGGTATAGACCAAAACATGGTTTATTTGTGGATTTTAAGTCTAATTCATAGTTACTAGGGCACACCTTTGAGATGGTGATCCATGTTTGCTGGAATATTCAATAATCATTTTGTTGTTGTTTTTAAATGTTAATGTATGAGCTTAACCTTCAAATTTGTTGATATTAAAATGTCTGATAGCTGTGCAAATGCCTTTTTCCAAAACAGAAAAGTCATATCAGGAAAACTGACTGAATGTGTGACAAGGATGGATTTTGTGAGAAAGGATTTGAATTTTAAACAAATAGAAGGGAATGTAGTTGTCAACAAAAATGAATGACAAGGCAGGACAACTAATGTTGAATCCACATGGTTGGATAAGGCTTCTTGGTTGTTTTGATCTGCTACTTTCTTGATTTACAAGACTCAAATCTATTAAAACCCTAATGAGCATTGCTATGATGTCAAGTTCTGTAAGCTACTGTCAATGGTTTGTTTGCTTTTTGACAGTTCATTCTGAAATCTGGTTAATATAGTTTGATGTGCACATACTGGTTACTCTGGATAATGCTACTCTTCCCTGTACATTGCTTGCTAGCTGATCTCTGTATTGTATACTTCATTTTCCTTCAAGATGTGAGGGATGTTATATTGGATTCTTATATTGTACTACATGCATAATCTTTATGAATGGTACTTTTCAGGGTTCTCATTTTTCTATATTGTTAAAAAAAGTTAAAGTTTGTCATATCATTAACCATTTGTAGCTTTTTTTTGCATAGGAATTGGCTCATAGACAGCAGTATTTCTTCTGGAAAAACTATAGGAACAACAGACTGAAGCACATTCTGCCACGCCCTCTTCCTGAGCCTGCTGCACCTCCTGCTCCAGCTCCATCACCTGCACCAGTGCCATCTATGACAACTGCTGCTGCACCAGCACTCTCACCTATGCAGTTTGTCGGAGCACCTGGGTCTGCTCTCCCAAAGACTGACATGAGAAATGCCATGGGAGATCGTAGGAAGAGAAAGTATATTCTTTATTTCTCTAGCTGCATACACATTCACCATCTTATTGCTCAGTTATATATGAATGTGTGCCATCACCTCAGGTTCTTTCGATGTGGTCAATTATCATTCTTGTTATGCGTGACTTATTATACCATTTCAGCTCCTTTTTCCATCATCATTTGCTTGCAGATTACTATCAACATATGCTTTCAATCATCATTGCAAGTCTTTATTGATGATACAACTCCAACATAATATAGACAAATGGTGTATGGACATACACCTAGAAAAACATACATAATAATCGTCCCTATGATGGATCATCCTCACATTTGTTTGTACAATTGTATGAAATAGCTCTGAATAGAAGCAGATCCAAAGACTAGTTTTAAGCACAATGCCAACTTTGAATTTAATTATGCCTTGATGTTGGTGCTTTTAAGATCTTAGAAACTATAGTTTTGTGTTAATTTAGTTCCTTTTTTTTTTTTTTTTTGGTTAGGCTGACTCTGTGATGTGATTTGACAAGATGAGCTAGTGAAGAAGTCTTGAATTCTGGAACTAAGGATTTTAAAAAGTTGTTAATGCCTTAAAAGGATTTGACTGTTATGGATACAAGTAAGATCTAAAATGGAAATTGTATTTAAAAAATATATAAATTACTGACAAAATATAATTCATAGACTCAATCCTTAGCAACATGGGAAGGATTGTTGGTCGTGATCAGAATCCTCATTGATTGTACTGATACATATATTTTTTTGTACAATGTTAGTTTGATGATATTTTGTAAAGGTGCCTTGTCTAAATGAACTCACAAAAAGGAAATACATATGCTGTCTAACTATGACATTTAATGCATTGCAAAGATCTTAAATGAATGAATTATTGCAGGAAAGAAGGTTGAAGGTGCAAGTGTCCTTTCCAGGAAAAGGAGATCCATTCTGGCTTCTTGCAGGTGTTCTTCTTTTCTATTTTTTGGAATCATTGGGCCCATTTGGTTGCAATCAAGATTTGCTATCTCAGTATCGGACCACATTCTAGTATCATTGCCATCTCCGTTTTGGTTTTGCATGTTTCTGAACGAGAACAAGTGGAAATTTTGTTGGGCATATGCAAAACGTACAATTTGGGATACTACGGTACTATATATTTGACTACTGGAAATGTCGCTAAATGTTTTAGAAGAGTGTAGAGATTAGGACACCAATGTATATCCTTCTCTTTCTAATTTGAGAACTTTTTTGTCCATGATATTTCTCTCTCCTTCATATGAGCCTCTTTCTATGTACTTTTGCTTGTTATAATACTAGTAATTAAGTTGCTTCTTGTTTTCTTCTTCTTTAAAGGTGTTCTATATTTTATTATCAAGCTATTATTAAGCTTCAACTGTGATGCTGAGTATTGATGGTGCCCTGTACCCTTTGCTACAAGCTTTTTTGGGTTTTAACTTGTTAAAGTGTCTGCTTCTGGGCCTTAATTTCACCTGTTTTGTATTTTTCTGGGACTACCTCTTTATGTTACCCCTCTTTGGCTAGAGCTTTGCTGCTTTTTTAAGCACCTTGTTTCTTCGGAAATAGTGTGGGAGAAGGCTTTTTCCACCACTTGGCCTTATTCCGCTTCATGACTTATGGTGAAATTTTTTGAAGAATCTTCAATCAGGAAACATGCTCATTGAAGGTTTTCGATAAGGTGATTTTGATTTCCTTTTTGCTCCAGTTGGTCAAGCTTATATTACTCGACTGTTCTTTTCTTCTTAGCATGCCCACGCTTGGTGTTGTTCATGAAAACTTCATCAGTTAGGAGTCTAGAATAATACGTAAGGTTCTTGACGGTTGACTGTGTTTAGAGTGTTGCATGTCTACTTCTGAAACAGGTGCTATTTGTTCTTCAACATTTGATGTTTCACCACCTACTTTGTTTTGCATTTAGGATGTCAGTGCATCTTGTTTGCATATCATTTGATTTTGTGATATAACAAATCATGTTTGTCATTCTGTTCCTTAAAATCTGATCCATGACTGTTGCTATTTTTCCGTACCTGATATTATTTCATGTACCTCATCCATCACTCGAACCTTCTTTCTGTCTGTTAGATTACAAAGTAAAGATGTACCTTCTCCTTTGGTTGTTTATGTTGGATCATTTGGGCGTTCCTTTGCTTCATAGAATTCATTTCTTTCCATCATCCATGATTGATTTTCATGAGTCAGCAAGTTATTCCCTTTGGTGCTTCTTACAGTCGTGCCATTCCGTTTTGAAATGATATCACTGATGTATTGCCACTTGATCAAAACCAAATTATGCTTTTGTAGCAATAGTTTAGCTGCAATTTGATTGCATCAGTTGCTGATTGATTATTTACTTAGGATGTGTTTGATTATATTTTTTTTTTATTTTTAATTTTTAAAAAATATTTTATATTTTTTTTATTTTTGCTATTGGATAAAAGTAAAAAATAAAAATAAAAAGCATGTTTGGTAATTACGTTGCTATAAAGCAAAAGGCAATTATATGCAAAGTAAAAAATAAAAAGCAAAAAATTTTTGCTTTGTATATAAAATAATTATTTTAATTTTTTGATTTTTACTTTTCATGTTGTTATCAAATATTATTTTTTAATTTTTATTTTTAAAAAATTAAAAAGTAAAAAAAATATTTTTTTTAATGGCTAATCAAATGCATTCTTAGTTTTTTTTTTTTTTTTTTTTTTTTTGGTGCCCTGAGTCAAAAATGCACAATGGTCAAAACTGATGTGCAAATGGATATCACACTTCTCAATTTTTCTCATAGATTGGTATAATATAGTCTGCCGATTAGTTAGGTTAATGCAGCCAAATTCCATCTACCAAGTTCTTTTGCTTTGCTTTATGCAGATAGAGTTTATGCCGGACGGTGCAGCATAATTGGTTAAGCAATGCTCATTCTTAAGAGCAACGCCAGGGAAGTCAGTTTTGAACCATGCACCATCTTCTTTGAAATCTCTCTCTATTTCTGCCATTCTTTTGTTTACGTGGCATGACATGTTGTGATTATTTGTATTTCAAATAGAATATGCATTTCTAGGAGTACTTTATGTTTTCCCTTTTATTGGTAGTTAAATGTTGGTAAGAGCAGCAGCTGTGCTTTTGCCTGCTGGTTGATTTTAACGGGGAAATCTAACGGGAGGTTAAGGAAAGGCCTTTAATTCAGGAAGTAAGCTGATTAAGCATGAAATCGATATGCAATAATAAATAAGAAGAAAAAGAATCTACCGTGTGCTATAACTAAAAGAATCTAATCCATGTTGGATTTTTTCTGTCATCCGCTTCCCAGATTCTTGCATGAACCTGTAATATTGGATGGTGTTTGGTGAGCATCTCTTAACGAGGTGGTACGAGATTAGGTGGTTTTCACCTGTAATGAAGGGTGCGTGCGCCTTTTCTCTCCCAGTTATTTTTTATTCTCTTTTCTCAGCCAAAGATGTGGTTCTTCAGGCAAGCTGCTAGCGAGGAACTTGTATTAAATTAATCATGCTCGTACTTCGTGATTAAACTTGATGCATATAAGTATGAATAGATAATATTTTCATGAAGTATATCGTCAGTTTTTTTTGGGGAACCAAAAGTTAGTTGTTGCGATCAATTACATTTTTACTTTTGGTGGAAGACATGGTAAAGAATGTTGGAGGCCATAAATGCAGATTGCTAGAATAGTCTCATTTCAGTGTAATATCGGAGGTACCCATAATTAGGTCAAATCTCATACTCCAACCTGTAGTCATCGTTATCTTTTCTCCGCATCAAAGCCATGAGGCTATCAAATCAGGCAAGTCTTCCCCCATCCCCTATGTACGGCAATCCAATTATGGAGTTCATGATGTTGGAAGAAGGGTCTGGAATGTTGTCTCTCTCAAGGTTCGCTTACTCTATGCACCTTAATTTTGATATTGCACTGCTTAAATCATGATGTATTACTGTTGCATAGGAACAAACTAGTTGGTGGAATGCATCCCCTTCGTTGATTAATAATTGATTTACCAGAGAAACACTATATCCTTTTCTGCTCGCATCGATCTTCTTTAATGATAATCACGAATATAAGAAATCTATTTGAACAATTTATTTGGTGCATCCTGTTGTAGTGGTTTTTAATGCAAGTCTGTTGAAGTTAATGCCGTCACTGTTGACTGTGCTAATAAGAAGGACGGGTATTATGCTCACCTCTTTTAAGCGTTGTTGGATCAAGTGCAAGTCATTGCGGCGACCATGCAATGAGATTTCATTATTTTTTTCTGAAAAAACCTCAAAATTCAGCGGAGCATCTCTGATAGTCTGATGCCTAAGATTCCACGTGTTAAGGATTGAGGGTAACAATTATTTGGCTAGGGACGTACATATCAGATTATATAGGCTGACTCAGCTGGTCAATTTAATGCCTCATCCAAATCATATGATTTGTCTACATGTGAAATAGCATTTTATGGATGGCCTTAATTCCATCAACCTCGATTATTTTGGAGTAAATTCGGTAAATACGTTTCACGTTTTATCTTCATGCATCTCTTTCTTAGAGTGAATATGCGATGTATTCACGGAAAACAATAGTTTCAGAGGGGTTCTGCAATGCCGAAGCCCAGTGAGGGCTTCAAATATTGTGACCGTGTGGCCGCATATTTCATAAAAATGAAGAATAACAGAAGGGATGCAAGGTGCTCTCCCATCCCATAAGGTGCCAAGTGGAGCATGTAGAATTTTGGTTTCATGTTTCTTAATGGCGGATCAGATGGGGATGTACGATTACACTTTTTCCCTTGGTTGCCACATTAAGATCTCTCCAATAGAACCATAATAAAAATGTAATAATTGAAGGAGAATCTAGCTTATAACTTACAATTATGGGGGGGGGAAATAAAATGCAGTTGCAAAATGCTTTCTCATAAATCATAGATGTGTAGCAGCAGCATGGTAGAATGTCATGTGGTAGGCATACTAAAAAATATGAATGATTGTGATTCCCCATTTTAAGTAACTCAACAAATTCACTCCTATTTTTCTGCAGTGCAATTTTCTTTGCCTTTTTATTTTAGAATAAAAATGCTAAATTAACCGAGATATATTTGTTAAACATGGGGACAAATAAAGAGGTGGGAGAGCAGCGGGAACAAGCACTTTGATCACTAGATTTATGCTTAAAACTGAAATGAACAATGGACACCGGATAAAACTAGACTCGCTTCTGCATGTTTATGTTATTACTAGCACCACGCACGTGCTTTTGCATGTCAGAACACCAATAGCTTCTGCAATGATAAGATCTATTAAATATAATAGTTAATCATAAAAAATTAAATATGGTAGAACTTCTCTGGTAGATAGGTGCAAGGGTGGGTGGAAGGCTGCGAGCAAACTAGGATCAAACTCGCTCCTCCCATCATTTTGACCGTCCGTCATATGATGGACAGCTAGCAAATAATGCACCTAGTGTGTATATATAGTATGTTTGTTGTTAGTTGGCCTTCCACTAGCACAGTGCGTCTCATGTTATGGTACACTTAGAAAATCCACGTCTAACTAAGATCTTTGAGAGTATGGCCCACACACCACAAAATATTATATTATTAGATGGCTATCATCAAAAAATAGATAGTCGTCAAATAATGCATGCCATGTATGATACATTATATGCTCGTAGGCTACGTGTCCATCTTTTGATGATGGCTATCCATGATTGCCCGTGCAAAAAATTTATACTCTTTAGCGAACACTGAGAAGCTTTACAAGAAACGAAATGCAAATTTTTAGAAAAATGAGAATTATTAAAAGACCATAAGTTTTGGTCAATTTTTATCATCTCTTCTGCTCAAAAATTTTTAATTAGATTCTTTTAGTATAAATAACGACCCATCGGTATGGCTAGAATTCTCTCATACCGTTCCTTGTGAACTTTAAGAAATATTTCAAAGAGGCTGTTATACCCGGCGAAGCTAGCAAAGTTTAATTTATCTAACTCTGTCATATCTCCACTTCTAACGTTGCATTAAAGTTTCTCCCAACACCCGGAGACATTCAAATTCTCCTAACAATGTATGATTGATTCAAAAACCAATTCTGATATTTCTGTCACTTAGCCTATAATTATTGTTGTTGGGATAAATTCCACTCTGCCAAAGTCTACTTTGATGCTCAGTCTAATACAATCAGTAATCACGGAAGAGCTTCAGCGGACGAGCCTTAGTCGAACTGTTTCAGCCGACCGAACTCCTTAGTAGCTGAACCCCTTCCGAACTCCCCAACAATCGAGTCTTAGCCAAATCCCTTCAACCGATCGAACTTTCCAGCAGTCGAGCTTCAATCGGTCTCCCACGAGAGCCGAACTTTCTCTGCACTTCTCCAGTCAGACGTCCATGAGAGCCGAACTTCCTCCACGCTCTTCCAATCAGACGCCTATAGAAGCCGAACTCCTTTCGAGCTTCTCCTTCGGTCGAACTCCTTCAGGAGCTGAACTCCTTCCGGACTTCTTTCTCAGTCGGATTCCTCCATCGAATTACTCCCGGATAATCCCCATCAGACGTATTTCCTTCAGAAGTCCGAACTCCTCTAGAATTGATATATGCCGAAGTCCACTAACCAATGCATGCTTTCTTAGAGCTACGTCTATTAAATCTCGACGAACGATCGCCATCAGTCTGCCACAAACGACGCTACCAGATGGTATGGCTATCACCATCAACCTGACGACACCTTTCCTTCCGTACCGAACTCACCAGGCCTCGAGCGGCCCACTGCCAGATAGCTGCAGCTATCACCATCAATCAAGTTCTGCCTATAAAAAGAGATCCTCTAGATATATTTTCTCTAAGCTCTAAGCTCTCTTCTCCTTTTCGAAACTCTGCCGAGCTCTCGCAAGAGCACTCCATTTCTGTTGGCCAGAAAAGCTGACTTGATCGTCGGAGGGTCCCGCTGGAGCCGCCACCATCGACTTCGGATGAAACTTTATTTTGCAGGTCACTGGCGGCGACCTCGTCTCCCCTAGTTCTAGCTCGATCCAGCGTCAACCAAATTCTACACCAACAGAATTGACGCTAAAGGAAAGGCCTCTCGCCTCTTTCTTATCTCTGAGGTACCCTTATTCTTAAAGAAGTGCTCAGACGATCCTGCCGACCTTCTCCTCCAAGATTCGTCTCCACCCTCTTATTCAATCCCAAGAAATACCCCGAAAGAAGGTGAATACCCAGAGATCTACGGCGTCTGCCGTAAGATCTGAGCCAGATCCATCCACCCCTGCTCCATCATCGGCACTTCAACCTCCACCTCCATCGGTGGTCATGATAGATCCGGAATAGTTTGACCTGTTGATGTGGCGGGTTTAGGGCCTCACCGGATGGTGCAGGCCATGCGGCAGCCCCCGACGGTGACTCCGCCAAAAAATCCGCCATCAGGATGTCGAAAATCGATCCTAAGAAAGAGCATTTGGGTTGGCATTTTCGCCACCGCTGAAAAAAAGAAACAGAGAGTAGAGGATCCAAGTTTGGATCATGGTTCTCCTCTGGAGGAGACATTCTCCATCTGCAATCGAAAATCCTCCAAGATCTACGACCAAGATGACGTCCTCAATCATAAACTATGGGAGATAGGCCGGTAGATTAAGGAGCTCGATCACGTCGTCCCGGCTCATCTTGACGACGTCCGCACCGATCTTCCTTTCTCCCTCCGAATTATGCAAGAGCCCATCCCACCGAACTTCGAGCTTCCTTAATTTGAAAGCTATAATGGAACCTCTGATCCAGTTGATCATCTAGAGGCCTTCCAAACCATGATGCTACTCCATGGTGCACCAGATGCCATATTGTATCGAGCCTTCCCATCTACATTAAAAGGAGCAGCGAGAAACTGGTGCTCGATGTTGAAGTCAGGTACGATCTTTTTTTTTGACTAGATGAGCCATCAGTTCGTGGTTCACTTCGTCAGCAGCCGACGTCCGTGCCGAGGTTCGGATTTCCTGATGAATGTCAAGCAGAAGGAGGAAAAATCCATCCGGGCTTATGTCACCTTGTTTAACACTGCAGCACTGGAGGTCCGGGACCTAGACCAGTCTGTTACGATGGCCACACTCAAGGGCGATCTTTGGAAGAACGATTTGCTGTTTTTTCTAGAGAAGAAGTACTCTAGGGACTTTGCCAACCTGCTAGCCCGGGCCGAGAGATATGCCTGCGCGGAAGAAGCCTTCAAATTGAAAGATGAAGAAATCGTAGGAGAGCGGCGGACGGACTAGTGTAATAGATCCACCGCTAATGGAGGGCCGAGTGAAGTTCGGCCACGCTCATGGACTTCCTCCGAGCACAAACGAGCCCGAGCTCCTCCTCGAGCTCGTCATCAAGGAAGCCCTGATAGAAAGGCACAAAGAAGTCCTCCCTCTGGAAGGTTTCACAACTACGGCCCCCTCAATGCTCCTAAAGCTTAAGTTCTGATGGAAATTAAGAACCAACTATTAAGACTAAAAGGATTACGATCTTCTCCAAATAAGCGCGATCGAAGCAAGTACTGCCTTTACCATCGTGACCACGGTCACGACACTGAAGAATGCGTTCAGCTCTGAGACGAAATTAAGAAGCTCATCAAGAGAGGCCGGCTGGATTGGTTTCTCAGACGTCGGTCAAAAGCAGGAGAAGATCGGCCAAGGGCGCTGCCATAGCTAGAACCACCAATGATAGAGGAACAATAAAAAGGTCGGCCGCCTCTCGTATCATCGATGTCATGTCTAGAGGAGCTTGGTACTTCAGCGAGCCGTCATCTCCCAGCTTCAAAGCCAAGAGAAATTTGCTCCAAATTGAGAAGACCAGCATGAGATAGAGGAGGTCGTTCGGCCCAGGACTTATCGCTTGAAGGAACTCGGAGGAACAATGCTCCCATGATCCTGAAACATAGAAAATCCAGGGATGTGCTGCCAGTAATTTTCCTTCAATAATATTGTTTCTTGGTGCAAAAACTATATGATGATAGGGAAGAAGCAGTCAATAGTGGTCGTATTAGGAACAGAAGGAGAACCTTATCCTAACATGAGCGAGTCGAAGTCCTTCAACCTCGACTAGAGATAAGATCTCTTCCGAGCAACTGAGTCAACCTCGACTAGAGATAAGATCTCTCCCGAGCGATCAGACCAATCTCAGCTGCAGGAGATAAGATCTCCCTCGAGCTTCAACCTCGATTAGAGATAAGATCTCTCCCCAGTGACCGAGTCAACTTCGGCTAGAGATAAGATCTCTCTCGAGCGATCGGGCCAACCTCGACTACGGAAGATAAGATCTCCTCTGAGCTTTAACCTCGGTCAAGGATAAGATCTCTCCTGAGTGGCCAAGCCAACCTCAACTGCAGGAGATAAGATCTCCCCCAAGGAGTTCAACCCTTAACCTCGGCTACTGAAGATAATATCTCCTCTGAGGAGCTCAACCTCCGACCTTGACCGTAGGAGACGAGATCTCCTTCAATCTTGGCTGGAGATGAGATCCCCCCAAGCCTCAACTTCAACTTCAACCTCGGCTGGAGATGAGATCTTCTCCGAGCTTCAACCTGAACTGGCGCAGAACCCTGAAGAGGACTTCGGCAGTCATCTTTTATACACTCCCTTCGAGTTTTGAACTCGAAAGTGGGAGAGACTATTATTGGGATAAATCCCGCTCCTGCCAAAGTTCAGTTTGATGCTCAGACTAATGCAACCGGTAGCCATGGAAGAGCTTCAGCGGACAAGCCTTAGCCGAACTCCTTCAGCCGACCAAACTTTTTAACGGCCGAGCCCCTTCCGAACTCCCCAGCGGCCAAGTCTTAACCGAATCCCTTCAACCGACCGAACTTCCCAGCGGTCGAGCTTCAGTCGGTCTTCTACGAAAGTCGAACTCCCTCCACACTCCTCCAGTCGGACGCCCACGAGAGCCAAACTCCCTCCGCACTCTTTCAGTCAAACATCTACAAGAGCCGAACTCCTTCCGAGCTTCCCCTTCGGTCGAACTCCTCCAGAAGCCGAATTCCTTCCAGACTTCTTCCTCAGTCGAATTCCTCCAGTGGATTACTTTCGGATAATCCCCATCAGACGTATTCCCTTCAGAAGTCCAAACTCCTCTAGAATTGATATATGCCGAAGTCCACTAACCAACGCCTACTTCTTCAGAGCTACGACTATTAAATCTCAACGAACGGTCGCCATCAATCTACCACAAGCGACGCTACCGGATGGTATGGCTGTCACCATTAGCCTGACGACATCTTTCCTTCCGTACCGAACTCACCAGATCTCGAGCGGTCCGCTACCAGATAGCTACAGCTGTCACCATCAATCAAGCTCTACCTATAAAAAGAGACCCTCTAGATATGTTTTCTCTAAGTTCTAAGCTCTCTTCTTCTTTTCGAAACTCTGCCGAGCTCGCATCAAAGCACTCCATTTCTATTAGCCAGAAGAGCTGACTTGATCGTCAAAGAATTCCGTCGGAGCCATTATTATCAACTTCGGATGGGACTTTATTTTATAAGTCATCAATGATGACCTCATCTTCCCAGTTTCAGTTCAATCCGACGCCAACCAAATTTTATATCAATAATTATAAAGACCAATAAATTTATTTTTCTCCCTACCAAGATGCTCGCTGAAACATCCCAACATTTTCATTTATATAACCTATAGATGTGAGGACACTAGTCCACGGATTGACAATTTTGATTTCCTATACAGCCAATAATTCACGATCTGGCAATAGAACCAAATCTCTTGTTGATCATCGCTCATATGGCTGTCTAATATATGGCACGGAGGGGATAAATGGCAACATTGGAAGAGGGGTTTCAAAATATTATTTTTTATATCGGGTGGCGTCGAGTAGGTGAGGAGTACGGGAGAATCATGCAAACTGATGGCGAGGGGACGAGAGGACACACCTAAACGGCAACTTCCCAACTAGCCGTTTGTTTTCCGGAATCGGAGAAGTCTTGTAAGGTAGAAACCCAAAAAAAACGAAAAATGATTGCACTGTATAAAGCAGGGATACCGATGGGCTCCTGCGCAGAGATATACTTTGAATACCGATGATCATTCACCTGGTCACCTCCTCCACACCACAATAGTTGGATTTAGAAATGGGTTCGTGCACAGAAATGCTTATGGAGAGAGATTGCGGACTCCAAAAGCCTGGATTCTTCAAAGTCTTGATGCCTGGTTTTGAGAAGAAGCTGGTACGTATCTCTCCTCTCCTCAGCAAAAAGTTTCTCCCATATAATGGAAAACTCGGGATTAGTTCATTGGTTTATATTTTTATTCCCGCGCGTGCATGGAAGTTTTCCTTAATTAAGATGGGGATCGGCCCCTCATAATCTAGAAAAAGAAGAAAAAAAAAATTGGCTCGACGGTTTTGGTTTACAATAAGTAATCTCTCTCTTTTCCCCTTCCTCGATTAGTTCTTTTGTCTTGAGGCTGAAGACCGAAAGACATAACGGTGAAGATTATATTTATAGTTCGGAAGATAGGGCACCTTTTATTTCGACCAAAAGCACTAGCACCTTGCCGTTTGAGTTCAGGGGTTCTTCATCACAAGATAGAGTTGAAGAAATCCAACCGAAATTTAATTAATTTTCTATAGAATCTGTTGTAATTTTACATTCTAATCCATTCCATATATTTTGCAGCGCATTCCACCTGCATTTGTTAAGTATATCATCAATCTTGGAGGCAAAAGAGCTACGCTAGTTAGTCCCCTTGGCAATTCGTGGAGTGTGAACATTCATGGCTACAAGAAAAATATGTGCTTCCGAGAAGGATGGCGAGAGTTTGCACGAGCCCATGATTTAAAGCTGGGGTACTTCATGGTGTTCAGATATGAAGATGATAGGACTTTCAGCTTCCAGGTTTTCGATACAAGTGCATGCCGGAAAGATTATAGTCCTGTTGGCGTGCAGAGTGCGCATATGGACATTAGACGATGTCTCAACGCCGAGAATGCTTCCAAAGGTAAGTTCTGATGCCATTGAATCTTGTGCAAATGAACTGGTTAAATATTTCTGAGTTTGATATTACAATTAATGTGAAGTAGATACAAGTCAAGGGCCAACGACGCAAGCTGATAGAAAACAGATCAGAATGATGGATGAAGGAAGATCAACAGAAAGAATGTGCAGCTCTTGCAGTGGAAGAAAATTTTTTGTGGCCATCATAAAGTATTACAACCTTACTAAGAATTACATGGTGAGTGTTTAATATTCCCTGCTCTTTCCATTCCAATGAAAAGGTTGTAAATGGAGTCATTTTATTATTTGGAGTATTCTATCTACTGTAAATTAGCCAAAACCTCCATACAGGAAGGGCATTTCTTCTGAACTAACATCTGCTACAATTACGTTGTGGGTGCAGAATATTCCAGCCTCATTCAAAGAATCCATTGACATGATGACAAAGGATAAAGTGATTCTGAAAAATGAGGAAGGGCGATCATGGCATGTAAGCATTTGCGATAGAGGCAGAAAAGGTGCTTGCTTGGCTAATGGATGGCATCACTTTTGTGAGGGCAATAGATTGGGAGAAGGCGACAGATGCATCTTTGAGCTTGCATCCAACAAGAAGGACAATATAATGCTTGTTCGGATATTTAAAGAGTAAGCAAGATCTGAACATGCCCCTTTTTTTCTTTACTATTTTAGGTTTTTATTGGTTTTACGAGAGAGTTGGATGCTGTGTCTTTCTGAATTTGTTATGCAGTTCTTGCAACAGGCTAAATGGGGCGAAATCTTTTGACGTCATTGTAAAAGATTTTAACCTTACTAAGCCTTATATGGTGAGTGTTTTGTATGCCCTGCCCCTTCTTTCTAGTGAATTGGTCGTGATTGGAGGAGTTTTATTATTTGGACTGCTCAATCCTCTTCAAGTTAAACCAAGATCCCTACATGAAAGTGTGTTCCTTCTGTGATAACATTTTCCAGAAATATGGAATGATCGCAGGGTATTCCAGCCTCATTCAGAGCATCCAATGACATAGCAACAAGGCATCAAGTGATTCTGAAGGATGTGGAAGGGCGGTCATGGCATGTAAGAATTTGCAACAAAGGCAACAGTGGTGTTCACTTGGCGCAAGGATGGCAAGAATTTTGTGCTGATAATAGATTGGAGAAAGGCGATAAGTGCATCTTTGAGCTTGTGTCCATGGAGGACAACACAATGCTTGTTCGGATATTCAAACAGTAAGAAAGAATTTTTGAAAAACAGCATCTTCATTCTTTTAAGTTTGATGCATTGGTTGTAGGAAAAGTTGAATGCTAATACTTCTTGAATATGTGATGCATGTATATCGTTAGCTTCTTTCTTTAGGATTCAACCATCCCTAATTATATCAAGCTTACGAATGTTGATTAGGCGTTGACGTTGTATTGTGAAGACACTAGTTTATACTATATTCCTGCTTTACTTTTTGATTCTAATAACTTGTTTGTAGGTTCTGTAGAATGAAACATATTTGCAGCCGCTGCATGAATCAGGAGGAGCATTCTTATTCGGGTCATGTTGATGCAACAAGGTTTCATTTTCTCAAGATTATGGATAGTGATTTCTCTCAGCAGATGGTAGGAGAAAAATCTCTCTCTTCATGCAGCATCTTTACTCTTTGGATCTTTAAGAGGATACAAGTTTTCCATTAACTGTAGGCACATCATCTTGTTTTAAGCTTTCCTAAAGCTTGTCTGAAACTTTAATAGCCCTTGGGCTGATTTGGTATAATTGAATCTGTGCACTGAGATAATCTTGAAATATAGTTGAAGGACCTGTAAGACCTCAAACTATATTTGACTAAAGTAAATTATGTTCGTGGTTTATTATCTCAAGGTGGGTCATGAACGTCTCAGTATATATTCTGCTTGACTCCCCTTTTTCTAAAGCTTAATACAAACACGAACATATGTATTGATTTACGTCTAACAGAGACTTGAATTTAAGGGATTTTCATGATCATAGGACTTCAAAGTTGAAACTATATTCTAAAAGATGATTTAGCTCTCAAAAGAGAAATGCTCATTCTTTTTAACAATAATTTGTTTACTGTCTTCTTTTGTTTTCCTGACCTTATGTGCAATGAAACACGGTGGTCAGGTATCAGCCAACTTTTCCTCAAAAACAGAGAAAAATATTGTTTTCAATTTACCAGGCGCATAATTCAATGTAGCTTTATGCTATTGATTCATGATCCATGATGCGGTAAAATAATGGGCTTTCTGTTGTTTTGTTCAAGTTGCCAACTTATTTCAGTAGACATAATTGCCTGAGAAAAGCAAATTCCCTTTTGTGGCTGTAACATTCAGAGGAATGAGACTGAATTACTGGTGCACTATTGTTCATTTGCATAGCATGCATCAATTTGCTTATTGGACAATCATGCAGAAACTTCCTTCTTTTTTACCATTCAAATTTGCCACTTTTTCATATGTATCTCCCTTTATATCAATATTTCTGCCTTAGTTCTTGATCTATATCACTGGAGGTAAATCTCCCCTTTCAAATTCTTGGAAACGATGTATGTACACATAAATCTGCCAAAACTTTATTTTAACTTTTGATGTTACTTGTTCTGTAGATTATCCCGAAGAAATTTGTCAAATCAACTATTTTGAAGAGAAAAACCAGAGATGACAGGCTCTCTAGTAACTCAATGAATGAAAATGGTGAAGTTTCTTGTCTTCTTCTCTAACAGAAATTTTTTGCATAGTCTTTGAGTGGATGTCCCAACAAACTTCTAACACTTGGGTTTTATCTTTTCTTTTTAATTCTCTAGAATTGTACTTATATGATTTTACTTATGCTTTACATCCGCTACCAAAGATTGTAATGCTATATTTTGCAAATTTTTCATATTATTATATGAGCAATGTTTTAGTATTGCAAGCTGTCTTAAAATATTGTAATAATCAGATCGAGTTATCCTGCATGAAACATTCTTCAGGCCTTATAAGTATTACTAATTCCATTTTCACCTTATTTTGAAATTCAGAACAAATTGTCAGCTCTGTAAAAGTTGCAAAGCATTCTGTTGAGCAGGAATTACCAGCGACTTCAAGAAGGAGACTGGTGACTGAGAAAGTAGTGTCTTATCTTGGGAGAGCAACTATGGAGGATTCCTTGAAAATTTTCCCTGAGACCTTCCCTCTTGAAGGGTGCGATTCTGGTTCTTCAAAAAGACTGCATGATGATAGGCAACTGGTGCCACATCTAGTGCCAACTCACAAGTCTCTGCAAGTCAGTGTGAAGATTGCTGACAACACTCAAAGCATCAAATCAGCTCATTCCAAGATAAGAAATAAAGGTGAAAAACTCTCCTCCAATTCAATGCATGCAAAAGGTGAAGTTTCTTATTTTCTTCTAATACCAAACATTTTTTTTCTCATAGTCTCATAAAGGAATTGGTCTCCCAAAAAGTTTCTTATCACACTTGGAATTCTTGTTATTGTTGCTACTGCTGTTGTCTTCTGGTCTTCTGCTTATGCAATTTTACCTTGTTACGTGTATTTCTGTTTTCAATAATTTTAATGCTACATTTTGCAAATTATATATATGGTTAGATATGAAACAGTTATATTATCAATCACATCTACCATACACATCTAGAATGCTGCAATAGGAGATCTAGTTATCCTGTCCAAAAGCTTTTCCCCTTTTGATTGCTTGTTTAACGATAAGTCGTACTAATCTTATTCTCATTTTAATTCAAAATTCAGAACAAACAATCAGGTGCAGAAAAGTCATGAACCATTGTACTAAGCAAGAATTACAACTCACTTCAGCAATGAGACTGATGACTGAGGAAAAAAAAGCTCAAGCGTTGCAGAAAGCTGATGCAGTTCAATTAACTAACCCTTTCTTCAAAAAAGGAATGCGGCGTGATGCTGTTAGTGATAGGTTCCGCATGGTAAGTTCAATAAATTATGTTCTTGAACTGGTCTTCATCTGTATGTTTTATTTTTTCCAGCTACAGATTTTTTCTAAAAGGCCACTTCCATAGATAGTTAATATAATGCATCCTTTATATCAACAAGTTAGTGTACACCTTATAGATATGTATGTTTAGTTCCTGTAATGAGACTGATTCACTCAGGTACTTTCATATTAAGTTTCGTAGCATCAGAGCCTGAACCTATATTTTGGGCATCTGTGCTAAACTTAGAGACCTTCCCTCAGAGAATTAAGAGCCCATTGGATATATTCCAGCCACCATGATTGGCATTGATGTGCCTTTGCTGGTGACAATTGCTTGCATGGATCAGGAATTTAGTAACTTACTTACACCTAACATGTCCAGAAAAGTTTCCGAGATAATAAAGGGATTTGATGTTTGCTCAGTTTTTTTACGAAGGTAGTTGAATTTGTTATCATATCTTTGACCTCATTCAACATAATGAAACATTAAGTAACTGTATCCTACTCAGAGAGAAAAACTTCTAGTATAAAAAAAATAGGAAAAAAAAAGAAAGAAAAAATCAATATCCCCACATACTAGCCATTTTTCCTTCCTCCAAGAACCTCTGTAAGTTTCCTCTAGACCTGCTGCATGTTCCTTCAGTGGTCCTGAAGGTTAAAAGTCTCCACGACTAGTACTTGCTTGCTCGTATTCTTGATGATGCAGAGATTCATGAAGTTCCCTCAAATGGAGAAACATATACTTTGTCAGGACTTTCTATAGGCTGTTGAAGGACAATGGTACGTATTGCTTGCAAATGATTTTCAAGCACCAGTGCTTTTGGACACTTGACACTTCAACTTGCAATTGGTTTTCAGAAGTACTTCTGTCAGCAGTTTGATGATGGAAAGTTGTGTATTAATCTGCTGCATATTAGAAAGACAAAAACACTAAGTTTGTTTATCTTTTTATACAACTTAAAATTAGTCTTGACATTTTTCACTTTCATATATATTCAAATAAGATACTTCACATGCTAATTGTGGTGAAAACTACACTAATTATATATTCTCGCTTCTGGATTTGCTCTAGCTGGAGCCTTCTAATCCTGATCATCTTTGATGTAATTTTTATATATTCATGACAACATGAGCTAATGGATCTCCCATATTGGAAAGGCAAAAAGATTATAAAACCCTATAGATAGGTAGTTGTAGGTTGACATGTCAGATACATGATACATTCAGAAATCTTAGGCAATCATATCAGGTCCAATTGTCTTTGATGAAAAGATCTGACACAAACTAGATGTCCTATGTAATATCACTGCTTCAGCCTTTTCATGCCCTAGATATTGCATTACAAAGTTATGGTTTAGTAAAATCGGCAAGTTTTCCCTCAGAGGCAAGTTGGCTTCTGAAAAAATAACAGAAAGAAATTGGTGTCATCTTGTATGAAGTTATCAAATAATACATTAGATGTGGAAAATTAAACAGTGTATGTTTCTAGGCCTCAGTTTGTTCTGTTACATTTTCAGATAGCTTGCTTTCCAAGACCAACCATTACAAGCATTCATGGTGCCAAAGATACACTTGTTGTACCTCTCCAACCATATTAGCATTTCCTGCAAATATAGGTTTTGATCTATATTGTCTTTGGTTATATTTTGCAGTATATTCCAAAGCACTTTGCAGCTAAATATCTTGGCCATGAGCAACAAACCGTTGTTCTTAGCCTTCCAAATGGAAAGGAAAAATGGAACGTGCATTATTTATCTTATGACCATTGCTCACAATTTTCCGGACAATGGCAAAAGTTTGTTCAAGACAATAACTTGGAAGAAGGAGATGTCTGCATCTTTGAGCTCACTAGAGCCCACAAAAATCTAGCCATGGATGTTCACATCTTCCGAGTTCTGGATAAAAACACTCCACTCCTCAGGGGACAAAGTAAGCTTTTTCTAGACTGATGGATAAAAGAACATGTATTGAATCTATTTCACCGGATCATTGGTGATATGGACAATGTAACCATGTGTTTTATTTATTTTTTGTTTTTGAGACCTAGAACTTATTTTTGCACTGCAGCCTCTTGGTGTGTTATGTATGACATCAGATAACAAAATTTTACATAATTCGGGAGTTTGAACTCCAGCTCGTGATCTTGTGTCGACATTCTGCCAACATTTGCCAACCAGTCTGCAGGTGTGCTCGGCTTTCCCTATGTTGTACCCTGAACTGATGCATTAGTGCTGGTATGATCTGATCGCACTCATATTGTACCCTATACCAACAAAAGTATTAGCCCTTATATCCAAGGAACAGCCTTCCCTCACAAACTAGGTATATCCTCTAGTATTACACACCGTAATGACTGGGATTCCTGTTGAGGCACTACTGGAGCCCCTGCAAGAAGAGCATCCATTAGCATTCATGAAGTATAAAACCACTGAAAACATCCTCCCGCCACCAAAAAAGTAGTAATTACACAATGCGTTGTGGTGGGAAAGGATGCCGTCCTTCCGACATTCCATTCATTCCTGCCATACACAGAATGTTGCCAGCATTCGAGATACAAGTGCTGTATCGATTCAGTTGGTAAATGACAAAGAGAGTTGGGGAGTCTTCCCCATGGCATTTTCCAAATGAAAGGGGTGCATCCGAGGTGCAATGTTGATCTTTTAGGGAGCACTCCTACTGGCGATTTAACATTGTAGTGATTGGTCGAGCTTGCTTAGTTTGGATCTGATTTCAAGCTTAAGCTCCAAGATCGAGCTTGATTTGTTTACATTATTTTCAGCTCGACCTATGGATCTGTGGAAGTTCTAGTCTAGATCTAAACCTATAGGTTTATTGGTCTGTAGGAAGAAAAAAAAGATCCATGTCCCACAAAATTTGTGCTAGGAGGGTGTTAGGTTGATATGGGTCATGAATTGTTCGATTTAGAGATCCAGCAGGAAATTATGGTAGGACACCATAGAGAAAATATAAAAAAGGCTCAAAAAAAAAACGGCTAATGCTGAAAAGATGAAAAGATATAAGCATATCCGAGAGTAGCGATTGGAGAAGCATCCGAACCAATTCAAGGGGATGATTCATGATGTTGGGGATAAATCCCGTTCCAGCCGAAGTCTAGCTCGATATCCGGTCTAATGCAACCGACAGCCATAGAAGAGCTACGGCAGATGGGCTTCAGCCGAACTCCCAGCGGCCGAGCTTCTTCCAGCAGGCCGAACTAGGTAGCTGCCGAGCTTCTTCCGGACTCCCAGCATCGAGACCGAACTTCTTGGGCGGCCGAACTCCTTCGGACTCCCCACGGCCGAACCCCTTCGGACCTTACGGTCGAACTCCTTCGGACCGACTCCAAGTGGCCGAGCTTCAACGAAGTCCTCCAGCGGCCGAACTCCTCAACGGATGAGCCTTAGCCGAACTACTTAGCAACCGAAGTCCTTCAACCGGGCCTCAGCCGAGCTTCTTCGGGCCTCTCAGCAGTCGAACTCCTCGGCAATCGTCTCTCGGCCGAACTCTACAGATAGCCGACCCTTCAGCCAACCGAACTCCCCCTGCCTTCCCTTCTGCCGGACTCTCCTACGAGATGAATTATCGCCATCAGTCTGCGACAGGCGACGAAACCAGACGACATGGCTACCACCTCTGGCAACGCCACTCTCTGACAACGCCTTCCTCTCCGTACCGAACCCCATGCGGCCCACGACTTGCCAGTATGGCCGTCACCGATCGCCTGACGACGCCATCCTCTCCGTACCGAACTCCATGCGATGGTATGGCTATCGCCATCAACTAAGCTCCGCCTATAAAGGACCCTCCAGATACGCCAAGGAAGCTCTCTGACCTCTAATCTCTCTTAGCTCTCCTCTTCTTCTCTAAGCTCTGGAACTCATTCCGAGCACTCCATTCCTGTTGGCCAAAAACTGACTTGACCGTCGGAGGATCCTACCGGAGCCACCCCCCACCGACTCCAAATGAAACTTCATTTTGCAGGTCCCCGACGGCGACCTCGGCGGCCCCCACTCCAGCGACCTTCGGCGATGATCAGTTTCTGCACCAACAGATTGGCGCTCGAAGGAGGGCTGAACCTTCGAGGTTCCCTTGTTCTTAAAGGAGTGCTCGGCGACTCTTCTCTTCCCTCTCCAGTGATCTTCCTTTTCTCTCCCAAAGAGAAAATGCCCTCAGGAGAGCTTCGACTCGGCGATCGACGCCCTGTGCATCGAGTACGTCTGCTCCCACTGCAGCCCCGGTAACCCAAGCTCCACCCGAAGCCACCGTAGATGTAAAGCAGTCCTGGACGGGCTCGCGGCCCCGCCGAGATGATACAGGCCGTGCGACAACCTCGGGCAGAGACTTTACCAGCAAGCCCGCCATGAGGACGCGAGGAACTAGCCTTAAGGAAGAGCATTCGGGCATGCCAATCGTCCTTAGGAGAGAAACGGAGAGCAGAAGCTCTTCCGCAGAAGCGGAATGAAGTTCGACGTAAAAAAGCCGAGCTCCCCAAATCAGAATGAAGTTCGGCGTGAAAAAGTCGATCTCTCCAAAGCCGAATGAAGTTCGGCGGGAGGAAAGCCGATCTCTCCAAAGCGGAATGAAGTTTGGCATGAAAAAGCCGAGCTCCCCAAAGCGGAATGAAGTTCGGTACGAACGAAGGCGGAGGAAAGTTCTCCCACGGAATGAAGTTCGGCGGAAGGTCGAACTCCTCAGGTCATCATCGAAATGAAGTTCGGCAAGGCCGAACTCTCCCTTTGAAGCTCATCAATGAAGTTCGGCGCAAGTGAGGCCGAACTCCACCATCACAGTAAAGTTCGGTGCAAGCAGTGGCGGAACGAAGTTCTCCCACGAATGAAGTTCGGCATAAGTGAGGCCGAACTCCGCAGCAGATCACCCAAATGAAGTTCGGCCGCGTTCGAGACCGCCCCAGGATGATCGAGGCCGAACTCTCCTTCGAGTACGTCGCTACAACGAATTCACGGGAGGTGCAATAAAGTTCGGACAAGCAAAGCCGACCCCCTCCCTGCGAGCAAGAAAGTTCGGACAAAGAAGCATGAAGTTCTCCTACGGAAAGTTTCGTGGGAAAGCGGAATGAAGCTCCGCACAAGCGAAGCCCGAACTTCTCGAGCTCACTACAAAGGAAGCCCCGATAGAAGGGCGCGAAGAAATTCTCCTTCCGAAAGGTTCTGTAACTATGACCCGCTCCTCTAACTCGAATTCTCGGCGAAGTTAAAAGCCAGCCGCCAAGACCTGAAGGACTATGGCCTCCCCAAACATGTGCGATCGAAGCAAGTAAAGCTCCTACCATCGCGACTACGGCCACGACACTAAGGAATACGTTCAGCTCCAAGACGAGATTGAAGAGCTCGCCAAAATGGGACGATGAGATAAATTCCTCCGACGCCAGTCTGAAGCAGGAGAAGATCGGCTAAAGGCACTGCCATAACTAGAAAAGACTAGAAGCTCGGCCGCCTCGCGGCATCATCAATGCCACCCCAGGGAGGAGCTAAGAGCTAGCTACATCGGCGATTCGTCGTCTCCCAACGACAAAGTCAAGAGAAGCATGCTCTGAATTAAGGAGGCCAGCATGTAATAGAGGAGGTCATCTGGATGGGACTTGCTGCCCGAGAGAACTCAGAGGAACAACACCCCGACGATCCTCAAACAGAAATGGAAATGTGCTGCGAGTAGCTTTCCCTCGGTAAAATTCTTCCCTCTCAATAATATTATTTCTGAATGCAAAAACTATGCGATGACAGGGAAGAAGCAGTCAACCGCATTAGGAACAGGAGGAGAACCTCATCCTAACGCGAGCGACGAAGGCCTCGTTCACAAAGGACGAGATGGGGGGAGAGGCTCCGACATGGGCCCTTATGTGCCTCCACAGCCCGTTAGGAACAGAAGGAGAACCTCGTCCTAACGCAAGCAACAATCTCGGCTAGAGATAAGATCTCTCCCGAGCGACCGAGACAACCTCGGCCGCAGGAGATAAGATCTCCCCTGAGGAAAGCTCGGCTGCAGGAGATAAGATCTCCCTCGAGGGAAGCTCGACCGTAGGAGATAAGATCTCCCCCGAGCGCGCACTTCGACCTCGACTGCAGGAGATAAGATCTCCCCCGAGGGAAGCTCGGCTACAGGAGATAAGATCTCCCCCGAGCGCGCACTTCGACCTCGGCTGCAGGAGATAAGATCTCCCCCGAGGGAAGCTCGGCCGCAGGAGATAAGATCTCCCCCGAGGGAAGCTCGGCTGTAGGAGATAAGATCTCCCCCGAGCGCGCACTTCGACCTCGACTGCAGGAGATAAGATCTCCCCCGAGGAAGCTCGGCCGCAGGAGATAAGATCTCCCCCGAGCGCGCACTTCGACCTCGACTGCAGGAGATAAGATCTCCCCCGAGGAAAGCTCGGCCGCAGGAGATAAGATCTCCCCCGAGCGCGCACTTCGACCTCGACTGCAGGAGATAAGATCTCCCCCGAGGAAAGCTCGACCGTAGGAGATAAGATCTCCCCGAGCGCGCAGGAGATAAGATCTCAGGAGATAAGATCTCCCCCGAGGAAAGCTCGAGCTCGGCTGTAGGAGATAAGATCTCCCCCGAGCGTGCACTTCGACCTCGGCTGCAGGAGATAAGATCTCCCCGTGGAAAGCTTGGCTGCAGAGATAAGATCTTCCCCGAGCGTGCACTTCGACCTCGACTGCAGGAGATAAGATCTCCCCCGAGGAAGCTCGGCCGCAGGAGATAAGATCTCCCCCGAGGAAAGCTCGACCGTAGGAGATAAGATCTCCCCCGAGCGCGCACTTCGATCTCGGCTGCAGGAGATAAGATCTCCCCTGAGGAAGCTCAACTGCAGGAGATAAGATCTCCCCCGAGCGCGCACTTCGACCTCGACTGCAGGAGATAAGATCTTCCCCGAGGGAAGCTTGGCCGTAGGAGATAAGATCTCCCCTGAGCTTCGACCCAGACCAGCATAGAGCTCAGAGGAAGACTTCGGTAGTCGCCTTTTCTGCACTCCCTTCCTTCGATTTTCGAACTCGAGAGTGGGGGGGCTAGTGTTGGGGATAAATCCCGCTCCAGCCGAAGTCTAGCTCGATACCCGGCCTAATGCAACCGGCAGCCGCAGAAGAGCTACGGTAGACGGGCTTCAGCCGAACTCCCAGCGGTCGAGCTTCTTTCAGCAGGCCGAACTAGGTAGCTGTCGAGCTTCTTCCGGACTCCCAGCGTCGAGATCGAACTTCTTGGGCGACCGAACTCCTTCGGACTCCCCACGACCGAACCCCTTCGGATCTTACGGCCGAACTCCTTCGGACCGACTCCAAGCGGCCGAGCTTCAACGAAGTCCTCCAGCGGCCGAACTCCTCAGCGGACGAGCCTTAGCCGAACTACTTAGCAACCGAAGTCCTTCAACCGGGCCTTAGCCAAGCTTCTTCGGGCCTCTCAGCAGTCAAACTCCTCGGCAATCATCTCTCGGCCGAACTCTACAGATGGCCGACCCTTCAGCCAGCCGAACTCTCCCTGCCTTCCCTTCTGTCGGACTCTCCTACGAGATGAATTATCGCCATTAGTCTGCGACAGGCGACGAAACCAGACGACATGGCTACCATCTCTAGCAACGCTACTCCCTGACGACGCCTTCCTCTCCGTACCGAACTCCATGCGGCCCACGACTTGCCAGTATGACCGTCACCGACCGCCTGACGACGCCATCCTCTCCGTACCGAACTCCATACGACGGTATGGCTGTCGCCATCAACTAAGCTCCGCCTATAAAGGACCCTCCAGATACGCCAAGGAAGCTCTCTGACCTCTAATCTCTCTGAGCTCTCCTCTTCTTCTTCTCTAAGCTCCGGAACTCATTCCGAGCACTCCATTCCTGTTGGCCAAAAACTGACTTGATCGTCGAAGGGTCCTGCCGGAGCCACCCCCCATCGATTCCGGATGGGACTTTGTCTTGCAGGTCTCCAGCAGCGACCTCAGTGGCCTCGACTCCGACGACCTCCGGCGACGATGAGTTTCTACACCAACACATGAGAAAGCTCAATCAAGCCTAACCACCTCAGGCATATGTTATAGCAACCACCAATTGAGCTAAAATAAAAGAGCATCTTTAATAACTTACAGAATTCCGGTAGATCCTTTTGACCATAGAGGATGGACTAGTCATTGAGCAGTAGATAATTTTGCAAACCATTGATTATAGTGAAATATTTTTATAGCACTCCGTTCCTGCCAGCAGCTCCAAACAAAGACAATTTATTGGTAAATTTTTTTTGGTTTTATTTTGCCAAGACTAGCCCCATAATCATATCATTTTTGAAAAAACTTGCTTTCCAAAACGGTAGAACTCACAGGAAATCCAGCTGTATTTATGGTATCCAATTGCACGAAAAGTAGGTTCTCCAGTAATTTCATAATTATTAGCTCCCATTAAGCTGTAATTATGGTATCCAACTGCACAAAAAGTAGGTTCTCCAGTAATTGCAATATTATCATGCATCCACTTCAAGTTATTCTACAAATGTGAGTTTAAATTGTTGTCCAGCGTCCCTTATAAACGTGTCACTTACCTGCTACACTTCCTACTTTTTAAGTAGAAGGGAAATACTTTCTGCACCTCGGAGCGCCTGTGTAGAAAGAATTTTTCTGAAGAAAAAGCGTCTCGGCCCAAAAAAACAAATCATTCCCTGCTTGAACCACCACGCCAAATCCACGGTGGATAACATGCCACATTACCCCTTGTATTTCATCAATTCCAGATTGTGCGTTATCCACCGTCCACTTAGACCTGTCCATGCAATAATTTCTCCAGGTTTTTTTCCCGTTCAAGTACAATAGTGGGGTGCGAGTATTGTGGTCTCGTCCTCATGCACATTGAGTGAAATTGAATGATTTGTGAATAAGGAATATTATTCAACTTTCTTCCCTTAAAAGAAATTAAAAATTTATTACTAAAAAGATTTAATTACTGCTATGGATCCTTCAATGACTAGTATCGACAAATGGAGCAAATACAATAATTTAAGGAAAAGAAATAATTAAAAAGAATTAAGACGGGAATCACTCATGCTACGGCTACCGCGCTTTCTATAACAAACTAACTGTGGGCTTCCAATAGTGGGCTCGAACTGTGGGCCTCTATTGAGAGTTCCACTTTCGCTTGGGGGGTCTTCCCCTTCCTCGGCGCTTTGGAGCAGAAGAGGAGCTATCCTTGCCAGCTTCCTCAGCCTGCGTTGGCGTGGCCTCCGGCTCAACATGTCGGTCCTTCCCATCGTTTTCTTCCTCCTTATCTTGGGCCACGCCCCCTGCGTTCGAGCGCACTTTCGGTGGACGACCACGACGTCTAGACGCCGGTTTGCCTCCATCTTCTCCTCCTCCTTTTTTCACGGGCACAGGCACAGTCACTGGAGGCGACTCCCATGGCAAGGCAAGCACATATCCCAATGATTCAACATCGCCGACCTGATTTGCGTTGGACTTGGACTCGACGACATCGCCTTCATGGGCGTGGGGCTTCGATTGGGTGGAGTCCGCGTCTTTGTTCTGCATGGGCTTAGACGATCCACCGGGCGCAGCGGCGTCTTTGTTCTGCATGGGCTTAGATGATCCACCGGGCGCAGCGGCAGCCTGGTTGGCGACCAGAAAACGGCCGGGTGCCGTCATGACGAACTCCCCATGGGAGGTGAGCTTGCCGAGGTAGTAAGGAAGGAGCCTGTCATGCCCGTCCGGGAGGTCGTCGTAATTGGATCGAATATAATGAGATATCGCTGCCATGGTAGAGCCTCCTTCCTCTGCTAAATGTCGGATTGCAGCACCTATCATCTGCCCATGCCCATAACGTCAAATAATAATAATGATGGTGATAAGAAACGTATGCGTTATGTAGGCATATATAATATGGCAACAAAAACTAGAGAGAAAAGGGATGATACCACGGCATAGGGAGGATGGTCAGGAGTGCGCCTGCGAGGTTGAGTAGGAGGTTTTCCGACGTCTTCAGCAGCCATTGATTGGCTCTGTCAAGAGGGAAAGGGAAGAAGAGGCCAGTGAAGAGGAAAAGGGATTGAGAGGAGAAGGATAAGAGGGAGGCATATAAATAGGCGTTTACCGGAGGGGAGAGGTCTCCTGTTTCTTATAGGACGCGATAACGGGGTCTCCTGTTCCTTATGGGACAGGATTACTCAGTTAGAGATTATCCCAAAGATCATAGGATTCCGTGATTGGGACTAAAGTAGGTCACTGACAAATATAAGTAATAACCGTTGGATAAAGATCCGACGTTGGGATTCCATTTGATGATAAACCGTCGGATCGTTAACCTACGAGGTATTGTTTGGGCCAACAATTACCCTTTCAAGAATAAGTTGAGATAGACATCTGCCAAAGACCTAAAACGAGCTGCACAATTTGGATTTGATATGGAATATATATATTGCTCACAGCTCGCACCTTTAATTTCCAGAAGAAAATTTTCTGCTGGTTCTTTTTTTCCTTCTTTTGGGGGGTTGGGTTTCAAATTGAGATTGTCTGTCTTGTTTGGGTTCCACTCGGAGAAATCCATTCATAGAAAGACTCAGGAAGTTTTACATGGAATATATTTTATCCATGCAACAGCAAAAGGCAGTTGGTAGTCCAACATTACTTGTCTTGCTTTCGGCTTTTCATGGTTCTTCTATATGCATCCCTGAAGTCATCTTTGCTGGACTCCAATAAAAATCATGCCTTCGAGTTTCTACAGGACCTTTTAGAGTTGTAACCAGTTGCGTTGCTAGGTGAAGTTTCACTTGATTAAGTGAACTCGGAAACAAGATGATAGCTGGAGATGATTAAAGGGAAAAAAAAAAAAAAGAGTTAATACCTCCTTAAAACTTAATATAACCATAGCCAACCAAATTGTGGTACCAGTTCAAGCAGTGTCCTCCCAACAAAGCTAGCAAAAGATCATAGAGACTGTTGAATAATTTTAGCATCAAAAGTGAGGCCACGTGAGAACATCTAATTGAATTGCCCTCTATTAAAAAAAAAAAAATCAAAAAAAGAAGAAGAAGAGTGACATAAGTTATAGTAGGGAAAAGAATATTGTACTCAAATAACTGAGCGGTTAGAAGGTTGTATTGTGCTAGAAACTTCAAAATGTATTCTGAACAGATTTCTTCGTTGTCAGTAAAGAATAAAAGCAGTCAATTATCATATTTTAGATATTATTGCAAAGCTTAGTATAGAAAGTGGATTCCTCAAAAAGCTATCTCGGAGTGTCAATGTTACAATCCAGGATATCATCCAAAAGACTAGCCAGAAGATATTATTTGAGTTCTATAATCCTATATAAATATTCAAGATCTTTCCAACGAATAATCGATGTAGGACTAAATACATGCTCATGCAAATCCTTACATACTCCCTTCCTTTAAACCTTAGCATTCTCGCCGGGCTAAGGATCCATATCCATGCTTTTATTCACAAACATCATGATTGGCCCATAGTCAGCCCAATGAATCCATACTACAGTATCTTCTAATCCACATGGTTATAAGCTGGATCGGCTCTGATACCATCTTGACCTATATCACGAGAAGAGATTAGTCCACTAGTATAATCACTAAGTAGTTCATTATTAACAATTAGATTTATTCAATTATAACTCTAATCTTATCCCACTCTCACTAACTATGGAGTCTTTAACCCGATTTTGATACCACTTAATCACAATCCAGTACCTCACCAAAAAAGCTAGTCAGAAGATATAATTTGGATTTCATGATTTTATATAAGTACTCAAAATCTTTCTAGAAAATAATCAATATAAAATTAAATACATATTCAGATGGATTCTTGCGGTCAATATCTTTATTCATTCTTAAGCAATATCCTAGCTATAAGTAGCAGAGTTTTGCAAAAGAAATTACCCATCTGATCAGCAAGACCACCTGTCAAGCTATCCACAGGGTAAGCCATGAAAATCATTGCAGCATGGCCTCCACAAATATGAATGCTGAAATGGGTTAAAATCAATCAATAAAAATTGATTGTACCATGATTCTAGAAAGAAGAGAAGCAAAACAAACCATTAAAGGAGTTCAGCTTTAGGCAGGTGGAAGCTTCTAAGCATGACCACCAGGGGATTGTAGATGCGTCAAAAATTACAGGCATTGCTCCGTGCTTCTTGATTATCTTCAAGCTATTTTCTTCTCCTAACCTCTAAAAGAATCATGCATCATGTCTAGTAGGTGGAGTTGATCAAGTGCATCTCTATATCTCTGTAAAGAGTAATAGGGTGGAGCAGATTGCAAGATTAGTTTCAGATTTTTTTTTTTAGTAAAATTAAGTTTTGAAATTGCACCATTAAAAATAAAAAAATATTCATCTTTTATGCATGGCCATATTATTTTTTGACAGAGAGAGATAGAGAGAAACCATTAATTTTCCTTCCTCAACTAAAACACCACATTTTATCTCCCTTCTCTGTAGGATTGGAAATGGGCTCGGACCGACCTGAGGCCCATCAGGCCGGGCCGGCTTCGAGTCGGGCTCGGGCCGGCCTGAGATCCATCGAGCTGGACCGATTTTGGATCAGATTTCGAACTCAGTCCAAAACTATTTAGGTCGGACTCGGACCAAAATATAGAATCCATTTTATTTTTGGACTGGATTTGGGCCTATCTTTGGCCCAACCCGAGCCCGATTAAAACCTCACACCCCACCCACTCCCACCGAACTCGGGCTTGATTAAAACCCTACACCCCACCCCACCCCCCTCCCACTCCCACTGGGGCTTGATTAAAACCCTACACACCCCCCCTCCCCGCCCCACCTCCCTAGCGTGCAGGCGGCCCTGCCCCCACCCCCCGGTTGGCCCTCCCACCCATGCCCCAGTGGTGACACACCCCCCCCCATCTCACAGGCGGGTCCCATGCCCACAGCAACCTCCCCCAACCCACCCCCTCCCGATCCTCTCCACCTCTACATCCACCAACCACGCTCCACCCACCCAGCGCACGCGACTCTCGCCATGCCCCAGGCGCCCCACCTGTTAGATATATGTGCCCTAGAAGCCAGAATTGGCTGACACTTGTAATACACTTCTAGGGGCAAAATTATAATTTTGACTATAATCAATAAAATGGGTTATTTTCTATCACACATGTGTATTTAGTGTCTGTGATACATCCTTTGAGTTAATGGTAATGATAATTCATATTTTCAAGAGTTGAAAATTTAAGACATGAATAATCATTATTAACTCATAAACAGCTCCCCGACCATAGGATCATCACGAGGATGGTGATTGATCCGGAAGGTTGGTGTACGATCGCTTCTCTTTAGTAGATGAGTCTTGAGTCTACGGTGTGGAGACACCGGAGCGAGAGTACAGGTACTCGTTAGAGAACGAGGGCACTGAGCGTGACCACCTCGAGTAGTCATTAGGAAGTCTACCTTCTCGTCAATGACTGACTCGATGCTGCAGTAGTGTGTCTGGTTCTTTGACCTGAGATGCATCGGCAGTTCACCTTGAGGGTGTTATAGTTTGACTACACCATTACTCGGTCTCCTAGCCATATGGAACCCTGAGGTGTATGTTGGCTATAGCATGTTCATTGTAGGAACTGGATTGCATCAAGATGGAATCTATCTACCTCGGTGGTAGAGGAGCAGCCCTATGATGAATCATGAGAATCAAGTCCAGAAGCCCATGGCCATGGTAGAGTGAAATAATAGAAAGAGTTTCTATTTAGATTTTCACATTGGACTCGAATCGAATGATTACATCATATGACAGAGACTAGGGTTTGACGAGTTCACCTTAACCCTAATCTGATCGGGGCTCAAGATAGAAGAACTTAATCACACAGGTAGCTGCACACCAAGAGGTTCGCATTCAGCTCTGATGGGTTGCCACCATATACTGCTAGGTGTCACTGGTGGATTTTGGGAGAGCAATTAGAATGATTTAGATGATCGATCATTCTAGCTGTTCGAATCAGAAGAGTTCTGATCCATCGAAAGGAGTTTCGATGATGTCTATGATAGAGATCATGACATATCCCATTACCATACAGAACTGAACCTAACTGGGTCACACAAATAAGGGTTTGAATCTGGTGATCATCAATTGAACTGATCTAGTTCAATTGATCTGAATGAGATTCAATTAGGTTCAAGGAAATCGTGCTAGCACTCGATTGAACCTAACGTTCTTCTTTTACTATCATAAATAAGTTGTCCTGACTGAGCCAAAGGAGTTTGTGCTCAATCAGAGGCCTTCATATGGTCTGACTGGAGGTTGTCCAAGTCAGAAAAGGTTGTCTTATTTGTAAGACATTACCTGCCACCATTTTTGGTCACCTACCATTTCTTGTTCTTTGACTTTGGTCAAAAGTCTACCTTTGACTGGTCAAACGTTGACCATTGACACTTTGACTTTTGACCACATGTCATGCACCTATTGGAGAGCTGGTGGGGGCCTGTCCCCCTGCCAGAACCTGGCAAGGAGAAGGGCGCACGCCAAGCCTAGGTGGCGTGAGCCCAAGTTGGAGGCGCCTAGGAGTCCTTGTTGGACAAGGACTCCATCTCCCTTTTGGATTCCAATCAGAGTTCTTCTACTAAGAATCCAGTTTGACTGGTCTTAGGCGCCCTCTAAGGAGGAATCCAGGGGTCTCTATTCCAACCAATCAGATTTAGATCTGATTTCACAAAGGGTTGTGATTGGTTGAGAGGAAGAGGAGTTGGATCACAAGCTAGTCTATAAATAAGACCCTGCGCCCAACCCTAATGCTAATGAATTCAATTGAGAATTTCCACGCGCCCCAAGGCTGCCTCTCCCCTCCTTCCTCCATGCCATAACTTCTCTCTCCCCTTGCTCTCCACGTCCAAAAGAGTTTTGGACTTAGGTTGGTGCGATTCAGATCAAAAGAAAGGCGATCAAAAGCAAGAAGGCTGCGCTGCTGCAAAAGGACGACTGCAGATCTTCAAAAGAGTTTTGAAGATCCTCCAGATCAGATCCAGATCTGATTTTTGGAGGCATGATAGAGAAGAAGAGGATCTCCAGATCCAATCCGAGTGGATACCGATAGAGGCCAGGCGCTTGCGTGGCTAGATCCAGATCCAGAACCTTCCGCTGCAATCAGGATCATCTACAGGGTAATAGGATTACCCAAATCAGGTAAATTAAATTTGATTTAATTTATCTTATTTTATTTTATTTATTAAAATAATAAGAATCAGATCTGAAACATATCAAGATCTGATTGAGATCAAGAGAAAAATTTTTGAAATATATCTCTTGATCTGATCAGATCTGGACGAACCTGGACCGGAAAATCAGGATTTCCCTTCAACTGGTATCAGAGCCATGGTTCTAAATTATTTAGATCTAATTTTAATTTTATTTTAATTAGAAAATAAAGTGATTTCAGATGTCACATGAGATGTGATCAGATCTGAAAATCAGAAAAATTAAAATTAAATGATTTGGATCTAAGAACATGAAGATATGCATGACTAGTTCTAGAATAGAATAGTTCTATAGAATAGTTTTGCATGTCTTTGATTTAATCTGATTAAATCATATTTTAGATCTTTTTTATTTACTATTTTTGATATTATAAGTATTATAATAACATCTGAAAAAAATAGCAAATAAAAATTATTTAATTTTAAATATCATATGAGATATATGATTGATGCATGTCTAGACTAGTTGTAGAATAGTTCTACATAATTGTCTAGATTAGAATTTATTTTGATTAGATCAATTTAAATCTAATTTTTTAGATTATTATGAGATAATTTAGATCTGAAAACATGCATGATTATGATACATGAGATGTATGCAAAATATGCCATGATTAGATCTACTTTATATATGAGATATATGATATAGATCTGATATTATTTTGTAGTATTGACATGTTCCTGATTAAGGCGTTCCTCTTGGCCGTCCGGTCATAAGAATGAAGAAGGGTTTAAAGGCCCTCTCTTTCCATTCGATGGGGTGTTCTTATGACGTGTAGGGGTGCTGCGTGTTCGTCCTTAATCAGAAACCCAAAACTTACTTTCTGCAAAACCCTAGATCCTGAAACCCTAGGATTTATTGTGCATATTTTGTTTATGAACCCAACTTAATTAAGAATTAAGTTTATGGAATATTAATTAGGTCTAAAATTGAGAATTTCAGATCTAAGACATATTCATAATACTGGGTTCGGGCTTGGGTAGCTCAATTAGGTCTAAGCGGTTGATCAAACCGAATCAAGAGTTGGTTAGATGGGATCAACAATGCTTAAATTGACCAGCCTAATAGGATTAAGTCTGGGTCAAGATCGAGTCACGATCAAGCAAGACCTAATTAGGCTCAGAGGTTAGAGTCTGGATTGTAGGCTAACCCAATTGGTTCTGACTCAACAATTTGGTGTCTAAGGTAAGTTTGGCATAGACGACCGACTGGTTTTTAATTGGAAGCTACTCGACCTGAATGCATTCTTGTACGAGTTAATGGCATATTCCTTCCACCGGTCTCACTTACCTGGCCATATCTGTTGACACAGTTCTGATCTGAGGTGGTCAATAATCCGAGCTAACCCATGCCACTAGGTTAGTCATAATTGTTATGACTAAGCCAAGTCTAGTTTAATGAGACCTGAATCAATTCTCCCTAAGAAAAGATTAAGTCTGAGGTCTTCCACCATTGTAGATGTGCGGGCCCTTCCCGGGGTTGATTGTTCTCGGCTGGATACAGTGGCTCAGTTGCACCGGAAAGACGCAACCATGTCTATTAGGCATTGGATGCTATGGGCTGGAGGATGAGTTGGGCTCAATATTTTGGATACGGTGAGAGACCCAATTAGGAACCCAGTCTATGCAAATGGTGGGTCTGACTTAACTAAGGAGTGGATCAATATTCCGGATACGGTGTGAGATTCATGAATTAGAGACCAAGTTTGGGTGCACCATGATTAGAGAATCATTGAACAAGAGTTGTTCACTCATTGGCTAACCCATCACCAATAACTGTTAGGTGAGGTGATGAGTCAGTTGGTGAGACCGCACCACCCACTAGAAATCATTAATCATGGAGATTTTCGCATCTCTACAGAGGGAGTGTAGGGATCCGAGAAAATAGTGGGAGCTAATTTGTTTAAAAATAAAATCTCTAAACAAATTGGTCAAGTCAAAATTACAGTATCTAACTAGAATCTTTGACTCTCTACAGAAAATGTCTGCGTCCAACCCATTGGCACGTATCCTGGACACACATAGACTGACTGGACCCAATTATAAAGATTGGCTCAGGAACTACAAAATTATTTTGGATTTCCGAGAAGTTAACCCATGTTTTGGACCAGGACCCTCCCACCTTACCAGCCCGTCCATCTGTTGAACAGAGAGCGTCTCTGGAAAAAATGGATTGACGAAGATAATAAGGCCAGATATTACATGTTGGGCTCGATGTCTGATGAGCTCCAGCGCCAACATGAAGATATCGGGACTGCTCGCCAAATGTTGGCTCACCTGCAGGAGATGTTTGGTGAACAGAGTCGCGCAGCCAAATATCAAGTCACAAAATGACTTTTTAAGGCTAAGATGCGTGATGGGCAGTCAGTCCAAGATCACTGTCTGACAATGATCAAGGACATGGAAGAGCTTGAGAAGCTCGGTGTGAAGTTGGACTTGGATCTGCAGAACGATATTATTCTGCAATCCTTGACTGATGCATATGGGCAATTCATCATGAATTACCACATGCATAAACTTCAAAATTCCTTGGCCGAGTTAATGAATATGCTGGTTACCGCTGAGCTTTCTATGAAAGGTTCTAAAGGCTCAGTTCTTGCTATGGAACGGACTTCTTCCAAAAGAAAGTCTTATGGAAAGAAAAAGAAGTCTGTGAAAAAGCAAAAGGTGGAAGGATCAAAGAAGAAGAAGGCAGAATCCGAAGAAAAAGGCCGATGGCAAAGGAAAGTGTTTCCATTGCAACAGCGACGGCCATTGGAAGCGGAACTGCCCTACTTACCTGGCCACCCTAAAGAACAAGAAGGAAGGTCCTTCTGGAGGTATGCTCGTTATTGAGTCTAACCTTACGGTTTCTTCTGCATCCAGTTGGGTGCTTGACTCTGGTTCTAGTGCTCATCTGTGCACTTCTATGCAGGGTCTTGAGGATAGCAGGAGGCTGAGGGATGGAGACATGATCCTACGCATCGGTAATGGAGCAAGAGTTGCTGCAGTAGCCGTGGGAACATACCCTCTTCGATTACCATCTGGTTTAGACTTAGTTTTAAAAGACTGTTATTATGTGCCTGCAGCTAGCAGGAATTTGATTTCTGTTTCATGCTTAGCACAAGAAGGTTATGTGATCACCTTCTTTTAAGGACCATTGTAACATTCTTTATGAAAGAAATAAAATTGCAAATGGTTTCCTTGTTAATGGTCTTTATCAGTTGCATATTGATGTACCTGTTTTAACTATCGAGCAAAACGTGAATGCCAAACGACCTAGGGATAGTCCAAACGACAGATATCTATGGCACCTGAGATTAGGTCATATAGCAGAAGATAGGATTAACAAATTGGAGAAAAATGGGCTATTGAGTCCATTGACTTTTGAGTCATATCCAACTTGTGAATCTTGTCTTCAAGGCAAAATGACTAAACTCCCTTTTGTTGGACATGGGGAGAGGGCCACAGATCTCCTTGCCCTAGTACATACTGATGTGTGCGGCCCATTTAATGTGCCGGCTAGAGGCAATTTTGTCTACTTCATTACCTTTACCGATGATCTGTCTAGGTATGGGTATGTGTATCTTATGAGACATAAGTCTGAAGCCTTTGAAAAGTTCAAAGAATTCAGACATGAAGTAGAAAAACAAACTGAAAAACCCATTAAGGTTCTTCGATCAGATCGAGGAGGTGAATACCTTAGCCGGAAATTCCTAGACTATCTTAAGGAAAATGGCATAGTCTCTCAATGGACTCCACCAGGAACACCTCAACTCAACGGGGTTTCAGAACGGAGAAATCGGACTCTATTGGATATGGTTCGATCCATGATGAGCTTCACAGACCTCCCTGATTTTCTTTGGGGACATTCATTATTAACTTCAATCTATTTACTGAATAGGGTTTCCTCTAAAACCGTTCCTACCACACCGTATGAGATATGGCACGGTAAGAAACCAAGTCTGAGTCATCTCAGAATTTGGGGTTGTCCGGCTCATGTCAAAAGACAACAAGCGGACAAGTTAGAGTTTAGGTCCTTTAGAGCTCGATTCATAGGATATCCTAAAGAGTCATTAGGATACTATTTCTACATTCCAGAAGACCACAATGTGATTGTGAGTCGACATGCCATCTTTCTTGAAAAATAGTTTATTCAAGATAGTGGCATTGGAAAGCAGATTAAGCTTGATGAGAAAGTCTCACAAGCAGAACGAGCTAAGGACCAAGTGGAACCAAATCAGGTTGAGCCAATAAGAACACTACCTCCTCCACCTCGTAGATCGGAAAGAGTTTCCCGTCCCCCTGAAAGATACTTAGGTATTATTTCAGAGGATGTAGAGAGAAATGTTCCTCGTAGGTAATGGTGCTCATGGAGATGATCCCAAAACCTACAACGAGGCGATATCAGATATCGACTCCGAGAAATGGCTTGAGGCAATGAAGTCAGAGAATTGACTCGATGCACTCAAACCAAGTCTGGACCTTGGTAGATCCACCAGAAGGTATAGTACCTATTGGGTGTAAATGGATCTTCAAGAGAAAGATTGGTGCAGATGGGAATGTGGAGACATTCAAGGCTAGACTGGTGGCAAAAGGTTATAGTCAACGTGAAGGCATTGACTATCAGGATACCTTTTCTCCGGTAGCTATGCTAAAATCCATCCGCACATTGCTTGCCGTTGCAGCCTATTTCGATTATGAAATATGGCAAATGGACGTGAAAACGGCATTCCTAAATGGATATCTTGAGGAAGATATCTATATGGAACAGCCGCTAGGTTTCACATCCAGTGATACTGATCACAAGGTTTGCAAGCTGCAAAGGTCCATATATGGACTTAAGCAAGCATCTCGGAGCTGGAACACTCGTTTCAATGATGTGATCAAAAAGTTTGGTTTCATCAAAAATGAAGAGGAACCATGTATTTTCAAAAGGGTCAGTGGGAGCGCTGTTGTCTTCCTCGTATTGTACGTGGATGACATCCTCCTTATTGGGAATGATATTCCCATGTTGACATCAGTCAAGATATGGTTGTCCAAGGAATTCTCCATGAAAGACCTAGGTGAAGCATCCTTTATTCTAGGAATTAAGGTCTATAGGGATAGACCGAATAGGATGCTAGGACTTTCACAGAAGATGTACATAGAGGAAGTACTAAAGAGAGTTTAGTATGGAAAACTCTAAGAGGGGATTAATACCCTTCAGACATGGTATTCATCTTTCCAAGAAGATGTGCCCCAGCACACCTGAGGAAATAGAACGCATGAGCAAGATCCCTTATGCTTCTGCAATAGGGAGCCTCATGTATGCCATGCTATGTACACGACCTGATATAGCCCATGCTGTGAGTGTCACAAGCAGATATCAGTCAAATCCAGGTGAAGAACACTGGACTTCTGTGAAATGTATCCTTAAGTACTTGAGAAGAACTAAGGATATGATGTTGGTCTTTGGTAACGGAGAACTCCAAGTCCAGGGATACACAGACTCAGATTTCATGTCTGATATAGATGATCGAAAGTCGACATCTGGTAGACTGTTTGTGCTGGAAGAGTTCCTAGCAAACGGTGATACCACCCCATCCACAATTACCTCAAAAAGGGTTATGTTGAGGTCAAGAGAGTCAACTCCGCAGATAATGTGGCAGACCCACTTACAAAGCCGTTGGGCCAGCAGAAGATCGAAGCCCACCTTGAGAAGATGGGACTTAGACTTGTAGC
Organism: Cocos nucifera; assembly: GCA_006176705.1. NCBI lineage: Eukaryota > Viridiplantae > Streptophyta > Magnoliopsida > Arecales > Arecaceae > Cocos > Cocos nucifera. The sequence goes on from QRFJ01000266.1 coordinate 554,861, forward strand.
CAATTGGCTTTAGGACAAGTGGGAGATTGTTAGATATATGTGCCCTAGAAGCCAGAATTGGCTGACACTTGTAATACACTTCTAGGGGCAAAATTATAATTTTGACTATAATTAATAAAATGGGTTATTTTCTATCACACATGTGTATTTAGTGTCTGTGATACATCCTTTGAGTTAATGGTAATGATAATTCATATTTTCAAGAGTTGAAAATTTAAGACATGAATAATCATTATTAACTCATAAAATGCTTCCGACCATAGGATCATCACGAGGATGGTGATTGATCCGGAAGGTTGGTGTACAATCGCTTCTCTTTAGTAGATGAGTCTTGAGTCTACGGTGTGGAGACACCGAAGCGAGAGTACAGGTACTCGTTAGAGAACGAGGGCACTGAGCGTGACCACCTCGAGTAGTCATTAGGAAGTCTACCTTCTCGTCAATGACTGACTCGATGCTGCAGTAGTGTGTCTGGTTCTTTGACCTGAGATGCATCGGCAGTTCACCTTGAGGGTGTTATAGTTTGACTACACCATTACTCGGTCTCCTAGCCATATGGAACCCTGAGGTGTATGTTGGCTATAGCATGTTCATTGTAGGAACTGGATTGCATCAAGATGGAATCTATCTACCTCGGTGGTAGAGGAGTAGCCCTATGATGATCATGAGAATCAAGTCCAGAAATCCCATGGCCATGGTAGAGTGAAATAATAGAAAGAGTTTCTATTTAGATTTTCACATTGGACTCGAATCGAATGATTACATCATATGACAGAGACTAGGGTTTGACGAGTTCACCTTAACCCTAATCTGATCGGGGCTCAAGATAGAAGAACTTAATCACACAGGTAGCTGCACCAAGAGGTTCGCATTCAGCTCTGATGGGTTGCCACCATATACTGCTAGGTGTCACTGGTGGATTTTGGGAGCAATTAGAATGATTTAGATGATCGATCATTCTAGCTGTTCGAATCAGAAGAGTTCTGATCCATCGAAAGGAGTTTCGATGATGTCGATGATAGAGATCATGACATATCCCATTACCATATAGAACTGAACCTAACTGGGTCACACAAATAAGGGTTTGAATCTGGTGATCATCAATTGAACTGATCTAGTTCAATTGATCTGAATGAGATTCAATTAGGTTCAAGAAAATCGTGCTAGCACTCGATTGAACCTAACGTTCTTCTTTTACTATCATAAATAAGTTGTCCTGACTGAGCCAAAGGAGTTTGTGCTCAATCAGAGGCCTTCATATGGTCTGACTGGAGGTTGTCCAAGTCAGAATAGGTTGTCTTATTTGTAAGACATTACCTGCCATTTTTGGTCACCTGCCATTTCTTGTTCTTTGACTTTGGTCAAAAGTCTACCTTTGACTGGTCAAACGTTGACCATTGACCCTTTGACTTTTGACCACATGTCATGCACCTATTGGAGAGCTGGTGGGGGCTTGTCCCCCTGCCAGAACCTGGCAAGGAGAAGGGCGCACGCCAAGGGTGGCGTGAGCCCAAGTAGGAGGCGCCTAGGAGTCCTTGTTGGACAAGGACTCCATCTCCCTTTTGGATTCCAATCAGAGTTCTACTAAGAATCCAGTTTGACTGGTCTTAGGCGCCCTCTAAGGAGGAATCCAGGGGTCTCTATTCCAACCAATCAGATTTAGATCTGATTTCACAAAGGGTTGTGATTGGTTGAGAGGAAGAGGAGTTGGATCACAAGAGGTCTATAAATAAGACCCTGCGCCCAACCCTAATGCTAATGCAATTCAATTGAGAAACCCCACGCCCCAAGGCTGCCTCTCCCCTCCTTCTCCACGCCATAGTCTCTTCTCCCCTTGCTCTCCACGTCCAAAAGAGTTTTGGACTTAGGTTGGTGCGATTCAGATCAAGGAAAGGCGATCAAAAGCAAGAAGGCTGCGCTGCTGCAAAAGGACGACTGCAGATCTTCAAAAGAGTTTTGAAGATCCTCCAGATCAGATCCAGATCTGATTTTTGGAGGTGTGATAGAGAAGAAGAGGATCTCCAGATCCAACCCGAGTGGATACCGGTAGAGGCCAGGCGCTTGCGTGGCTAGATCCAGAACCTTCCGCTGCAATCAGGATCATCTACAGGATAATAGGATTACCCAAATCAGGTAAATTAAATTTGATTTAATTTATCTTATTTTATTTTATTTATTAAAATAATAAGAATCAGATCTGAAACATATCAAGATCTGATTGAGATCAAGAAAAAATTTTTGAAATATATCTCTTGATCTAATCAGATCTGGACGAACCTGGACCGGAAAATCAGGATTTCCCTTCAACCCCCTCCCCTCCTATGGGCGACCATCCCCCACGCCCCGCACACACCCCACCCCCTGGTCCTTACCGCCTCTCAAGGTGACCCTCCCCCCTCCTCGATCGGCCCTCCCCCCATGCCCCCGCAGGTCCGTCGCATCGTCCCGCCCCATCCTTTCTCGTCGAGAAGGGAGGGCCAATCCAATCGAGCTTTGGGCCGAACTTGAGTCCAGGCTCGGGCTTGAATTTTTTTAAAAATGTCGGGCCTAACCCCGGCCTGAAGCTCAAAGAAAAAATTTGGGCCGAGCTCGAGCAAGGATAAAATCCGACCAGCCCGATCCACTTTCAGTCCTACTTCTCTAAAATCTTATACCTGCCTCCATCATCGATGAGGGTTGTGGGTTGTCACTGGCCTCTAATGGAGTGGAGCTATGTTCCATTCAGGACCAAACCCATATTACATTGATCTTGCTGTCCATAAAGAGCACTTAGAGTAAATATTTTGAATCATTAATGTGTTGAATCGAAAGTGCATGAATTCCCTACCATATTTAGTATGACACAAGATCCTTTTCTATATCTTAGAGATATGGTCAAAAAGATCTCAATTTCGTGACTTCCATGTCATCACCTATAAATATCAAAAGTAACAATTGTAATGGAGTAGCATAAAGGTGCATGGCAATCTGATTAGATGGGTCAGATTCAAAGATTGGGTCAATTACATCAATCTGAGCCTAACTCATTTATTAAATAGATTAAAAATAAAAACTTAAACTTTTGTTTTATTAAATAGATAATCCGATCTATCTACATGCTTGGTAAATGAGTTAAATCAGATTAAAAAATAGTTTTATAGGTTAAACATCAGATCATGATCCAATTTAATAATTAAGCAAATAAGAATTTGTTAGATAGGCCAGACCTCTAACCTATTTGATAAAAAGTTTAGATCAGGCCAAATGTTTATGACCCAAACATGTTTATTCAAAACCTAACATGTTTAAAGCAAGTAGGTTACGAGTGGGCTTGTAATTAATGCAGGGCCCATTGTATCATGGATTGTTGCACCAACCATGCATGGTGTTCGATTAGAGGCCAGATCTCTCCGGTCTAACCTCTCCAACCAGGTCTAACCTGTGGTTGGAGAGGATCATGATCTTTCCTTTTATCAAAAAAAAAAATTATGAGATTTACCAAAAAATGAGAATTATGATAGCCCAAATCTTGATATGCAGTCCCCCGAGAAATAATGCCATACATGGGGTGCACCAACATTGTCAACTATTGTAGAGGTGTGTCAAGATGCATGATTGATAAAAGAAGGCTGTATGATGGAGCGGTTATGATTAGTGGTGCAAAATCGAGGCGGGTCACCATCTAGCTTCTAATTCTTGTCCCACCTATTACATTAGCCACCTCTCTAACCTCCTTCTATTTTATGTTTCTTAAAGGCCTATTCTTTGATTGATAAATATCATAGTCTATAAACTAACTTATTTATAGTTTTATGCTTTTCAAGATGGATCAATTACTTTTTTATGAATAATATTTATTTATAAAATAAAAAAAATATATCCATTTAGAAATGACTAAATTTTTTTTTCATTGATTAGTAAAATAAATATTTAATTTTATTTCTAAAATATTTTATTTTTATTTTCAATATCACTATTTTTTAATGTCCAAGAACTTACTTATCTATTTTTTTAAAATTTAAAAAATATAAAAAATATTATGAAAAATATGATGAATTTTAGTAACTTAGCTAAGAAAATAGTGATGCAAAACAACATGAATAATAAATTTTAAAACCACTTATCAATTCATAAAAAACTTGAATATTTTTTATTTAAATATTATTTTTTTGATAAATCATTCATACTGGTCTTGCGTGAATACATCCTAAATGATCAAAAAATAAACAATCTTTAAATTGCCTTAGCATAGTCTCTGGGGAAGTCCATAAAAGATCAACAGTATGCTCCACAACGTAAGCCGCCACCCACTCAGCTGCAAAATTCGCCTCTCTAAAGATATGCCTAATAATAAGGCCGATACAGCCCGAGAGAAAAATGGAGATGTCATGCAAGAGTAGGTAATGAATCGCCCCCCTTTTACACCCCTAGATCCATGCCACAACAACGCCTGAGTCATCCTCAATAATAATATGATCCACCCCTAAAATTGTCTGAGCATAAGCCACACCAACCCAAGCTACGCGAAGCTCCACTCTAGGGACCATCGGATCAGTTAAGTATTGGCCCCCTGCCGCCACCAATTTAGAGTCGGCCCCCCAAATAATAAAATCAGTTCCATCTTTCCTATTCTTGACGCTCCCATCAAAGTTGACCTTCAAGTATCCTGGAGATGGGGGCTCTTAAACAATAAACACCCTACGCATCGCTACATGAGTTGGGGGGAGTCTCAAGTCTCCAAGGATCTTAAGGTCACATCAATCATCTTCCGGATCAGAGATAGTGCTCTCTCGATAGTGATCCTCGCCAGACATCTCCTGGATTCGAAGACAACGTTGTTCCTAGCCAACTAGATATGTTGGACAATATAGGCAACCTGACTAGCAATCTCTCTGGGTGCATCGTCTGTAACTCTTCTCCTCAAAAGATTAATGAATGCGCTAGTCAAATCCTCTGCTTGGACAATCTGATGATAAAGGCCCGTAACAAACCAAGCCTATCTAGCTGATGGATGGAGAAATAGGGTGTGCTCCACTGTCTCTTCCTCCATCCCATAGCTAGGGCACGTAAACTGACCTTATATTTGGTTGGGATCATGAGAGGAAGGATGGATGAGATTGAAATGATGAATGGCCTCCATCCATTGTTTGGTTCAAAAAATTATAGAGAGGATGGATGAAAAAGTAAGATTCTTCATCCATCTTAATCCATCAATTTATATCCTCTCAAATTGGAAGGATGAAAGAAGAATGGATGGAGCATTGATGGATGAATTTTTGCTATTTGGAAGGATGAAAGAAGGATGGATGGAGCATTGATGGATGAATTTTTGCATAGACAAAATTACCCCTCATTAATTTTTTTGACAAAACTATAATATTTCTTCACTTTTTCATTCATATTATTTTTATATATTTTTATATACACCATTAATAATATACTATTAAATTTTATTACTAATTATTTTAATTTGAGTACATAATTTTGATAATTATAATTAAATAACTAAAATTATCTTCAATTTTCTATTTTACTTATTATTTTTAATTAATTATTTATATAATATTAATTAATTATTAAATTAGATTATAAATTAACTAGTTATTTATATTATTAATAAAATTAATTATTAAATTAAATTATTAATTAATTAATTAATTAATTAATTATATAATTAACTCATTAATAATTTAATTATAAAATTATTTATTAAATTAAATTAAAATTAAATATTTATATAATTATAAATTATAATAATTATAAGTTTATATATTATTTACTTATTTAGTATAAATTAGTGCTATAAATTGATAGTAATAATAATTTTTTTAAAGGATAGTTTGGTAAAAATATTATATAAATATCGTCCATCCTTTTTTTCATTCTTTCTATACCAAATAGAGGAAGAAATTATTTTTATCCATCATTTCATATTTTACCAAATATATGAAAGGATGGATGGATCTTCCATTCATTCTCTCTCTCATCCATCATCCTCTCTCTCATCCATCATTCCTCATCCATCCATCATTTCTTCAATCCATCCTTCGTATAAATAAAGCATGAATGTTCATGTCTCTTTTCCTCAGCATTTGTCTGATCGGAAGCCTATCTAAATAATTTTTCAGAGAAAAAAACTTACTTTCGAATGCACTCCCAACTTTCAGAACCAACCATAATCCATCTTCCTATTGCACTTTGATTCGTATAAATATCTGTCGCAATGAGTCTCACCATCATAGAAGATTTTCACATCCTGATATTTAGACATGAATGAAGTGGAATAGCCATGGATAATATATTTTTATCTAGCTATGCTCCAAAAAGATACATCACAATAGTTGGATCCTATCCTATGCTACCAGTAACAAAAAGATAATAAATTCTCAGCAGATCAGATCAGGACTCATAAAAATTGGCCAGTGGGATAAAGATATATCAGTAATATTATTTAAAAAATATTTATCTAAAAAAATATATTTTACCAGGTAAATTTTTTACCCACCGGAGAGCGGGGCAGTTGTTTGACAAAGAAGCAAAACGGAGGATTTCCTCCACGGCCGATGCGGAGACCTCCGCCCGCTCGCCCCCGCCATGCCGTTCCTCTCCGGCCGCTCCTCCTCGGGTCTCCCGTCCCCGCCCGCCTCTGCTCGCAGTAACGCTGCCGCCTCCGAGGAGGCGGAGCGCCGCCTCCGCGAGGCTGAGCTGAGGCTGAAGGAGGCGATCGAGGAGCTGCAGCGCCACCATGCTCGTCGGGGACGGGCCGACGGTGGCGGCGAGGACCACCCCGAGTGCGACCATGCCGACGAGTCTTGCTTTGCCCACGCCATCGGCAATCTCTGTCAGAGTTTTCTTCTATCCTATGGGGTTAGGGTTGGGATTGGCATCCTCCTCCGCGCCTTCAAGCTCGCCCGGCGCCAGTCCTACTCCTCCCTCCTCGATCTTAAGGTTCTCCATCCTTCCCTGTTTTCTTTCCTTTGCGTTTTTTTTTTTTAATTTAGATGGCATATAGATCACGAATGAGTGAAATAATTCGCCTTATTTGACACGAATTTGATTGATAATGTGTTGTGATTTATGGATATGGTGCTTTTTGCCATGACCAAATAAAATTTTTATTGAGAATTGGACTATCTGATTAAATTATGATAGGAATTCTTAGATCCATATTAAACTGTTTATTTGAAATGATTTTCTTGTGCCCTAGACAGATCACAAGTTGTAACATACTTTATAGCTTCAGGCAAATGTATTGAGAACACCTGATAACGTAGGTTGTTTAGGTTGGATATCTCTCTCCCCCCTTCTGTAGCTTACTGAAGAGGTCCCTGTTCTTTTATTCTGTTGGACAATCTAACATTGCACAATGATTCAAGACAACACAAAATCCAAGTCATGCATATTTTATCTTTGGTTTTGAAGGACAATTCCGTTATATATCGATGCTTGTTAATTTAGTTTATTGACAACTCTTTTTCTGGATAACACCGAACGGAGATCATTGCCTTCAGTGGGATTCTTGCACCCCGAATCATTTTGGCAATGCAACATCCAAGGCCACCATAATTTATGAGAGCATATATGTAGCTGGATGGGAACACTTCGTTTTAACTCAGTTGCCATTCCAAATCATCCGGTCTATTCTTTACATGAAGATCTTTTAGATTTTGGTACAGATGATGGCTTCTGCATGGTCTCAGTCAATGGATGTTGGCAAATTCCAAGACTCCAACCTTTCACAATCCAATAATCAGTCACTATGGCACATCTTGGGGAATAAAATTTGGAGATTAACATCACTATCTTAGGGAATCATTCCAAACCTGATGCCATTTGCCAACCCCAGTCAAAGCCTGCAACTAATAAAAAAAATATATCTTTGACTTTACACAAAGTTCCACAAAGAAGAGCCTCTAATTACATTGTCGGAAGACAACTCAAAGACACCAAGGTTGCAGGAGTACTTGACGAAAAATTCTCTTTCCATAAGCCATGCCCCTTGACATAATCTTCTTCCATTGCTTTAAGTTTTGATTTCTTAGGCTTAATTTTTACTTTTAGTGCATAGTTTGCTTGTGCAGTTGAAATTATATGATTTATTTTTTAGAAGGGCCTTGCCAGCCAATAAGAAAACAAGAGAGAAGAGAGGATATAGGACACGCTGGCTCCCCTTCTCAATCTGGAGCTGTTGTGCCACTGCACATGCCGCTTTTTGTCTCCCATAAATCCTAAGGGGTGGCCATAATAAAGAATGGTTTCAGAGTTCTGTTTTTTCAATTGTGATGGTGGTTTGATATTAAGAACAAAGACATATGTGCTGATAATAAGAAGTGTCTATTTATAATTTGTTCCTCAGAACTTTCTTTCTCTTTGTTCTTCCCTTTATCCTTAACATGGATGACCATTGCTGCAATTTGCATCCCTATTAATCTCAGATTTGATCTGAAATGAAAGCAGCCACTAAAACCCTAAAATTACACTAATCTACAAGGAGGTGCATCACAAGGAGATGAATTATGTATATTATATCTGCTTGTTGATAAAAGTAGTCAAAGGATGTTTCCTGATGTGCTGGGTTGAATTAAGAAATACCTGTTAAACCTAGAACTTCTATTGCCGTCATCAATACTGTGGGATAGGAAGTTATAAGCTAGCTCAGGATTTGCCATCCGCTTGGCTCCTCAGATACGTCACATGTGCTCGTAAACAGCATCATATACAGGCATTGCTTTTTCTTGGGGTGATCCTATGTACGAGGAGGCTGGAGAGCTTCACAACTGCAAGCTAGATCAGTGATATTCACTCTGCACAGAAATATCTTTGCATGAATTTAGAGGATGACATTGCGAACCTCCACCCCTCCACCCACCTGCACACATCTGCTGCCTCACCTTGCTAAATATTGATAATTAGAATCCTCTAGTTTGAAGACTTGGCTACATATTGCCATGTCATGCATGTCACACTCTTTACCGTGTTATATAAATCATTTAAATGATAATTGACTTAAGAGACAACACGTGATCTTGACTTAATTAGTAGTTGATTTTGTTGTGAAGACAGCTGTTTTTAATACTTTGTTTTCCTTGCAAATGATTCGTTATAATGAAATAATATTTTCACTTCTCTTAATGTAATGCCATATAGTTTTTTTTATATGGCATTTGAAAATTAAAACCAAATTAGGAAAATTATAAGGTCTGATGCACTGACATGCTAAAATTATGGTACCAGGATTTGAGAACTTTTTCTCTTTTCCATTGCATATGCTTACACGAATTTGAGATTGCATAGCTGCCAACTCGTTCTCTGTCATTCTTCTAGCATCAAGAACAGATTATAGAGGCATAGTGTTGGCAAATATGCAACATTTATAGCCATTTTTTTTTATAGAGATGTAACATCATATCTCTTCATATTGTAACTTTTTTTTTTTGCTTTGCATGTATAGCAACTTGTTTCAGAGAAAGATTTAATAGTAAGAGAAGAAGCTTGCCGTATTGGATTACTTTTTGGTGGCTTTACTGGATCTTATCATGCTCTTAGATGTTTTTTGAGGAAGTTCAGGAAGAAAGAGACACCATTTAATGCGTAAGTTTTTAGTCATAACATGCTGAAATTCCCCTTTTCCTTTTTGTTTAATTTCTTAACATATGATTGTTCTTTGGGGCATGTTAAAGAATTAATACCCTCCAAATGGTTCAAATACTTCCTATGTTATTTATCACTTTATTGCTATTGGTGCTTGATCCCTCAACCATGTTCAAAACTTAATTGAAGGGCATGATGGAGCAGAATTTTAGCAGGTTCCGTTGCTGGCTTGTCCATATTAGCATTAGATGATTCAAGTAGGAGGCGCACTCTTGCTTTGTATCTTTTAGCTAGGCTTGCTCAGGTGCGAAAATGCTTGAGATCTCCACTCTGCAAATAATTTGACTTTATATGTTTACCAATTTTTTTTTGCCTTATAGTGTGCATATAATTCTGCAAAGTCCAAGAACAAGTTTCACCTTTGGGGAAGCCATTGGAGACATGGAGATGCTTTACTTTTTTCTGTGGCATGCGCCCAGGTGAAAACTTATAGCCCATAAAATCAACAAAAGGAAATTCCATCACTAGTCATGATGTTCCATATGAATTCAAATTTTATTGTGTTAATAATGATCTTGAAAATCTTAAATGCCATTTAATCCAAAAATTAGTTTTTTTGGAGATTGTCTAGCATGTTTTTTTTGGACACAAAATGGATGATATAGGTAGAGCCTGGTGTTCAAAATTATGGCATGGACATTGTTTGAGAATCCATATTGTTATCCACGAGATACTCCATACTGAACATAGTGAAAATAACTAATAATTCCAGTTGATACTTCTAAACCATAAATTAGATCATGCAAGTTTTGATGTCATTGGACTGTGTTTCCTTGTTTGATGATTTGATGTATATTTAGAAAACCTTAATATTTATTATTTGGCTCATAACTATTTTAGCTGTGGATTGTTATTAGTTTGGATTTGTATGGCTCACTATGTAATTTGAATTGGTATCTTAACCTGGGGGGGGGGGGGGGGGGGGGGCTCCCCCCTCTCATGGTTGCCCCCCTTACCCCATCCAACACACAAAAATCATGGTTGTCTATATCCTCTTCAGATAGGATTTTTTTAATGTTTGACTATAGAATGCTCTAACACGAATAAATCAAGGGGATGTTCCACCCTTTAGTTTACCTGGTTACGATCTCTTCTCTGCCATATCACATGCATGAGTGCTTGCTTAATAGCACACTACATACATAAAAGGTGGATACTGTCTATCTGAAAACATATCAGACAAATTGATTCTCTTAGTTTTTGTTTTGAGCTGGAAGTAGCTAGCATTCTTTACATATTATTTTTTATTTTTTATTTTTTATCAAAAAGGTATGAAATACTGTATTTAGTGATTGCTATGGTTGGAGCTATGTCTTGATACTAATCAAATCAAGCAATGTTCTTGGTTTCTGTGTTAATGGGGAAGATGTAGTGTAGGTGGCCAATCTTTTGGAGAGAGCATTGTGCATGAATCACGTGACTAGGGTTGCAGCTTGGATAACTGCTCACCTGGCTCGATAGGTGGTGGTGTCATGCAAAGGGGCCTCATGTGAGAATAGACACACGCACACACACAGCGAGAGAGAGAGAGAGAGAGAGAGAGAGAGAGAGAGAGAGAGAGATTAGCTGCTTCCTTTTCAAAACAAGCTAGAGAAAACAGATGGTATATCATTCGGAAGTAAAAATGATTCTCGACAACTGTTCTATATAGCATCACTGATACTAGGCTGGAAAAATATATTAAGAAAACATGTTCATGTCATTACTGGGTGTCCTATCGTATTACCGAGTGTGGCATATGACAATAACATTCTAAAAGTTTTTGGAAGAGGAGAGATTAAGGCATTAAGAGGCAAGAATTATGAAGAGTATATACCATGAAAAGTTGAAACTGCTAAACCATGAGTTTTAACAAGTAGCATAACACTGCATTTAAGTTCAAAGAACAAAAAGTAAGAGTGCAACTGCATCATACATAAGCCCATATGTCTTAGCAATTAGTTAGCCATGCTAATGCAAGGTGCCTCATGTGGATATTGATGATCACCATCCCCATTGTTGCAATGACTAATGCTGGGTATACTATATGGTATACTAGTGTTATGCATCTCTGCATCCAGCAAATATGTCATCATTTCATTTGTTTGGGTTGATCTGGGTTTTGGGAGTGGAAATATATTTTGGAGATAGTGAAAATCAGTTCTACTTTCTTACCTGTATGGTACAATATGGCCTGTGTGGAATGTTGTGCACCGATACTTAATTCCTGGTTTTGCCTACCTTTTTGTCATAAATGTAAAATTTAAGTCTTGCCCTGGCCTTTATCCCTTTCCTTCTAATATCCATTGTCCTTGTGCAGACACATTATGGACTATCAATGATATATATTTTCATCTTTCTATCATTTGGTATGATTTAATTAAATTAACATTCAATAAATAAACTTACCTCCTTTTGCAGGTCATGTATGCCTTCATAATGCGGCCTGAGAGCTTGCCTAAAGCATACCAAGATTTTATTCAAAAGACTGGACCGGTTGCAGAGCCTGTGTACAAGGCTGTGCGAGAAAGTTGTAGAGGTGGTCCTGTGGATGTTGTTGCATTGTCAGCTTATTTATCAAACAAAAAGAGTTCCAGCTCTATAAAATTAGCAGAGTATCCCACAATTATTCCTTGTTCCATAATTCATCCTGAGACCAATTCTTGCCTGGCACACAATGCCACTGCTGCTTCGGCAACATTCAGGAAAACCTTTCCCCTATATTTCTCATTGACATTTGTACCATTTGTTGTTCTCCATCTACAAAAGGTATCCCATTTTAATGGCTCAGTTGGTTTCTTTCCTCCCTTTATCTATTTTACTGAATTTTAAATGAACGCATATATTAGCAAGCCAATATATATTTTTTTAATATTTTCATTCCTCAATCACAAGTTGTCTTAGATGCATTTGTCAGTTAATAGTGGTGTTGCATAACACATGATCTCGGTGCTACATGCATGACTTTGAGTTAACAAGAATTTTAACTTTTTTTACTTAATGAGATTGCAATGGATGTCAGCTTGCAGTTTGTATGTTGCGGAAGAGGTATCTACATAAGCACAGTTTTTCTCTGAGCATGATGAAGCTGCATCATAATGTGTTTATATTATATAGTTTGTGCATTAATCTTTTTATTTAAAAATCACTTAAAGATGCTATGCTGTGTTCCATTATCCCTTTGATCTGCATATGTGTCTCGCATTGTTAAATATGTAACATCACTCTGATTTGTATGCACTACAAACTCTAGAATCTTATGCATGTATGTGTGTGCATTCTTGTGCATGTGCATTCATGGACCATGGTGCATGCGGCTATAAGGGTGCATCTTTGGACAGTATGCATATGGGTGGCAATGGGTCGGGCCAGATATGTGTCTGGTTGAAATACAGATATTCAGGTAAGAACTTGTCAATCCAAATCCAGTTCTCTTAGTATACAAGTTAGAAACAAATTGTTAGTGAAAGAGGTAAGACAACCTGACACATGTGATCCTTTTAACAAACTGTTTGGGTCAGGTTGGTTCAGGGATGACATAAATTGACCTGTTAAATAAAACCTCTGACATGATGTCAAACCTAATTTGATACGGTTAACATGACACTAACATGGCTGACCTATTAACACACGATGGTCCTCTAGTTTCTTTGTTTCATATCTTGTTAACCTGTTGCAAATTGTTCCATGTACTGTTCTACTTCTTTATAACTTTAGTTTAATCGGTTTAATTTAATTCCATCCACGCGTAGTTATATGGGTTGGTGCCATGTCACTTTCAGGCTCAGGTTGTAAGTTGTATCAATTTTACCTGATCATGAGACAAGTCAGTCTGGGTCAAACAGATCAAGTCTTAAAATATCTTGATATATTTAATAGGAGGCTTGGTTAGATCAACCTGTTTATGATCCAAACCTGATTCTACGCAACCCGAACTTCTTAACTTCATGTCGAGTTCAAGACAGTATGCTGGTCATGTCAGGTATTGTTAGCACTAGGTATTGGGATAAGCAATTCCTTTTGTGTATGCACATATGCATTATATAGACTGAGCATTGTTATTATCTTGTAGATGAATGGAAATTTTAATTCATTCTAGAGAACTCGTCATAGATCAGCATCCATGGGTGTCAAAACCAAGGGTGGAAGCATGTGTAATGGTACTTGTACTGACACTTAGGCCAGCAAGCAGTTCAGGTTGGATGGGGAGTGGGAACAAGCCAAGCCCAATCCATTATCTGAATCGGGTCAGAAACTTGAACCCAAATCTAATCTAGTTCCCTTCCTTTTGGATTGGCTAGGATTCAATATTAATTTTATCAATGCATTGATTTTTTGGGTGAAAAAAATCCAAACACAAATCATAATAAGCATGCATGTAGATGACCTAATTAAATGCAAACATTATCGAAAACATATTCTACATAGAATTTGATTGGTAATGATGCATGATTATGATCAACAACATAAATTATTGACAATTTATATCATGAGAAGTATACTAATTTCTTAAATTCAAGGAGGGTTTTGAAACATACTATTTACTAGTTTTGAGTCATTTTTGTTTAGATTCAAAATTTAAGGATTCAAATCCAATCCATATTCAAAATATGACATGTTTTCAAAACGGAGCCTAATCCAAGTAACTTCATTAGTGTTGGACAGGATTAATTTTGGATTGGTTCCAGATAGGAAGCAGGTCAATGCAATCCACTTACAGCCCTACCGACACTTTATCAGTATGGTATGTGCTAGTATGGTATCATGCCTATTGGTACCAGCAAAACATAGAAGACATGAAATTCCACATGTCGGTATGGCACTGGTAGAGAGGGCTTACCGGTATTGGTACCTTAGCAATATCACCCAAAACTCTTACAGATCAGTTTTCTTTCCTTCATCATACAAATAACAAGTGCGTGAAATATTGTAGAACGGAAAATCTGGCATAATGTAAATGACAGTTAGAGGAAGAGGAATGCATCAGTACTTGTACGATTACCTTACCAATGTGCTCCAATGTAGATCAATACTCAAATCCCTAAGCAAAATTCTTACAGATCATTTTTCTTTCCTTGATCATGCAGGTAACAAGGAAATGCATGAAAAAATTGTAGACTGGTAAGTCCAGATAATATAAACAACAGCTAGAAGAAGGGGACCACTTTGGTACTTGTACAAAGTTTGGTTTTAAAAAAGTTTTGTCAAACTGGGGAATAATGAAGACCATATTTCTACAAGTCTGCCTATCTACTCCCGCAGGGACCCCAATAAATGAGTACTTTTTAAAAGTGTACAATCTTGTAATTAATCTACAAAGATAATAATTTAAAATACATAAAAAAAATTCTTTCATCATGTGCCCAGGTTCCTTGTTTTCCCATCTTGTCCCCTCAAGATGCATTCATATGTGATATCTTCCCTAGCGTCTTCTAAACATTTGGCATTAGTTCCACTAGTCATCAAGAAATGAAGAGCTGTCCATCTCATTGGCTCGTTTGCTCTTTTAAGTTGAAGGTACATGGTCAAAGAAAGTACAACTTAAGGAATGGGTTGTTGAATGATGGACCTTATTGCTTTTGCTGCTTGCTATAAGTTACAACCAACAGTTTGGGCATTCATACATGCATCATGTGATGAGAATTTTTAATAAATTATCATAGAAAGGTTTCTCTGACTGAATGAATGTCACTCTCTTTTCTTAATTTAATTTTCAAGAAAAATTAAAACATATTATTGGCTGCACATATTATGTTTCCTCCAGACTAGATTCAGATTTTGTTATTATTAGTTTTTTTAATTATATTTCGAATTTATTTGCTATTTTGCTCATATCCTCTCCTTAAATATTTATATTTTTGCTTGAGAAATTGCCCAAGATCATGGATAAGATCAAATTTCTAATATTATAGCTGATCTGGAATAAATTTCAGATCTTGCAGTATTGCAAATTAATCAACCCTGGTTATATCCACATCAGTAGGCCACTGACAAGCATGTGGACTATATATGATTGCCAAAAGATTGCTAGAAGTTATTAAGGTCTTTGAGACATAATGTGAAGGTAGTAAAATTATTACAATTGCTTTTAGTGTTTTGTGGAAAGCGTGGTTTTCAAGGACATGGATTTTTGGGTGAAATTAGCTATATAACTTCTCAAATTCCATTTGGACTCGAGGGCTCTAATAAAGGTTATTTAGTTAGCACCATGGCTTAAAGAAAAAGTGATGTATGGTCTTTCTTCTTTTCTGACAAAGACCATCACAGTACCAAAGCTGTCACAAGACTCACGACCTAATCAATATGGTGGCCAAGAATCAGTTCTACCAAAAGACATCACAAGAATCTTCACTCCTGAGTCATGACCTTTGGTTTATTGATTACATAATCAAGAACCATTTTTGTTAGCATTTAAATCAACGGAGAGATTTTTGGAGTTAGGTACCATGTGTGAGAGGTGGGCCCAAAATGGAAAGTAAGTTATCACTTTGCAGCAAAAATGTGTGCTGTGTTTTTGGTGGATGTGGACTTAATTACCAGAGGCCAAGTGAAACCCTGTTTACATGCTCTTGACCCTAATAAGTCTATAGGGGAACGAGAAATAATTCAAGAACTCCAAAAACGAGGGGATGAAATTGTCATCAGAAAATAGCTAGTTCAAGTTAAAGTCTGTGAGACAAGTGATGCCTAAAAGCCTTAGTTCCAATTCATGCTGGCAACATCATTTCAATGATTCTTAAGCAGGATTTAGTTCACCCCTTCCTGAGTCTGAGCTGCCAGATTGAATCCCTGCAACTTTAGGCATGTAACATTAATAACAAATCAAGTTTAGGTCTTACTAATGTTTTCCAAAGGGGTTGCTCTAATCGTAAGACTGCTGACCATAAAGTCAAATGCAGAAACTAGGCATGCACTTACAAGCCTAATAAATTATAAATGCATGAGAATTATAACGGCTTCCTATGCAGGCTCTATGGAGCAGGCTTCTTTTGGCTTGGTCCCTGGACACCTCTGCTCGTATCTTCATCATGAATTTGATGATACATTCCTGTGAATATTTATTGTTAAATCACTTGAGCAGCTTGTTCCTACTTTTCAAATCCAACATCTTTCGTGCCAATGGTGAACGTCGCTAGCATTTTTTGTTCTATAGAATCTTTCATATTTTGCCTCCATACACTTTTCTTGAATCAAATAAAACTTTAATAATCACAACATTTGAGAATTGTATTTATTCTTGGTTTGTGGGACTTATTGTTCTTTGTATAAGAGAAATGATGGGAAAGAAAGATGGCCATATTTTCTTCTTGAAATAAATGGTTCTTCATTACTAACCAAATTCTTTAACGTGCCAAAACATTCACACTTGTAATTGTTTTGAGATATAACCCCTTGTAATTGTTTTGACATATAACTCCTCCTCCATTGATGTTTGTTCTTCAAATGATTGATAATCATGGTTATGAAGTGGTTCTTCTACCATAGATTCATCAGAAAGCTTTAGAATATTATTCAAGGGAAGATGAAGTAGCAACCATAAGTCTAATAATTAACCATATAGTTTAGGTGCAACAATCGACCATGACAATGGAACTGCTAACCAACCTACTGAATGCTAAAAATTTCGTGAAGTACCTACAAAGAAACCACTATCCAAATTCCAAACACTTAATTCAACTTAGTCAAATTACTTATTGTGCATCCAGCAGTTGGTTGAAGTCTGCTGAATAGAATCAATGAGGCATTCTCAAGATTCCAACCAGCCACCTGATTAGCCTAATGTCTCTTCACCTTAAAACTATCTGCCACACACAGTTATTAACTTAGCCTTAAATTCTCCTGAATCAACCCAGGTTGCCCTTTCTTTCACCATATTCCTTCCCTTCAAATCCAAAAACCTGAAAACTATTCCTGCTCTAAAACAAGACCAGACTGTAATGCCTTAGATCATATAAATTCCTCAACCATCCGGAATTCCAAAATTTAATGTTCAAGTTTGAGTGGTTTGACCAGCTCAATGTCAAATTGTTTGGTTGAAACAGTTTTAATCTTCTATTTCATGGATGGAGTAAACATACATCAACTGGTTTTGGTAGAACACGGTCCTATGTAACAGATCAGTCAAGTCCAAAAAAGGTTGATTTCAACCACCAATGAAATTCAAAGGTGCTTGATCTATTTGATTTAACAAAGAAGAACATTTTGGAAACATCTGAGTGGTCCTAGAATTTTTGAAATGGTTCAGTGTCTTGATATTTAGTTTTATATCATTATAATCCTGATTCGTTATAGGAATATTGTTGGAATCTGGCGCCTCGAGATTCGATCCATGATAAGCTAAGAACGAGATTCAGGAGCCACGAGAAAGATCAGCCAACATATAGTCGGGCTGGCTCGGATACGCAGCTGAGCCGGCTCGGGATGAGATCGAGCCGGCTCAAAGCGGATTCGAGCCAGCTCTCTCAGGCGGACAAAAAATAGTGCTCAGGTGAAATGTTATCGAGCTAGCTCGCCTTCTAATGGAGCCGGCTCGACGGAGGCGAACAGCACGATGGCGAACAGTGCACGGGCATGCTAATGGAAGTCTTTTCATGAGATCTACACCCCCTAACTCATGGATCAGGTCTATTCACAGGGTTTATGGAGCTGTTGTGCTATCGAACGGTCAGGAGAGCACGCGGGAGCTGATCGGATGGCTATTGGAATAATTAGGGCTTATAAGAAGGCCTGATGACCTAAGAATTCTGAGAGTCTCGGGAAAACCTCTCAAGCGGCATAGAGATAAGGTAGGGAGCGTTGGAGTGCTGCAGTAGCTTCTCCTTGGAGGCACGGGGGTTGAGAGAGGCTCAACGGTACAGCAGCCGAGGAGGGTATCTAAGCAGAGAGTGCTAGGGGCTTCTCAGGAAGACTAAAAGCAAGTCTCGGGGAGAGCTAGGGGTCTCAGGATGCGCCAAGAGCATCAAGAAAGCCGGGAGTGTCCTGGAACGGCGGGGTTGCCTAGGGACAAAGGCTGGAGCTTGATGCAGAGGCTGAGAGGATCACAGAATGTCCAGGGATGTCGAGGATCTTGGACCGGTAGATCTATGAGGGCGATCTTCTTGGGATTTCTATGAGAGTATTGTATGGATGAGTGCTTCTGGATTCAGAGAGAGGGTTGATGAGTTGAGATTGTATCTCCTCTGTTGTTCTTTCTCGGTAGTGAAGTATTGCATGTCCCGTAGATGTAGGCACTTGGGCTGAACCACGTATATGGTTATGTTTGATTGTCTTCTTCTATCTTTCCATAGCAACAGGTGGTGCCATATCTTCTATAAGTAATCTTAGATGGGTGATCCGTGTTCCGCAGTTGATGGATCTATCCTAACAGTGGTATCAGAGCTAGGTGATGCCATGGTGATTTGCTAACAATTGGTATCAAAGCTAGGAGGAGTCAGGTTGTTCCAAAGGTTGCTGCGATGGTGATCAAGTTAGAAGAAGGGTACAATCAAAGTGGATGCTCTCATGTGCAAGAAGAAGCCAGATGGAGCTCAGTGTGAGGTGGAGCTCTAGGTGGAGATGGATCAGGCACGAAACTCAATTTGGTATCGAGCGACCTGGCTCGACTCTTATGTTTGCTGATCCATGAGCAGTAGGCGGTAGCCCTAGGACATGGGGATAGTATTATATAGGAAGCTCTCAAATTTGAGGTGGAGCCGAATATCGAGTCGAGATGGAGAATGTTGGAATCTGGCGCTTCGAGATTTAGTCCACGATAAGCCAAGAACGAGATTCAGGAGCCACAAGAAAGATCAGCCAACATATATTCGGGCTGGCTCGGATACGCAGTCGAGCTGGCTCGGGATGAGATCGAGTCGGCTCGAAGCAGATTCGAGCCAACTCTCTCAGGCGGACAGAAAGTAGTGCTCAGGTGAAATGTTGTCGAGCCATCTCGGCTTCTGATAGAGCCGGCTTGATGGAGGCGAACAGCGCACGGGCATGCAAGTAAAAGTCTTTTCATGGGGTCTATAGCCTCTAACTCATGGATCAGGTCTATTCACGGGGTCTATGGAGCTGTTGTGCTATCCAACAGCTAGGAGAGCACACGGGAGCTGATTGGATAGCTATTGGAATAATTAGGGCTTATAAGAAGGCCTGACGACCTAAGGAGTCTGAGAGTCTCGGAAAAATCTCTCAAGCGGCGCAGAGACAAGGCAGGGAGCGCTGGAGTGCCGCAGTAGCATCTCCCTGGAGGCACGGAGGCTAAGAGAGGCTTGGCGGTGTAGCAGCCGAGGGTATTTCAATAGAGAGTGCCAAAGGCTTCTTAGGGAGACCAGGAGCAGGTCTCAGGGAGAGTCAGAGGTCTTAGGACGCACCAAGAGCATCAAGGAAGCCGGGAGTGTCCTGGAGCGGTGGGGTTGCCTAGGGACAAAGGCTGGGGCTTGATGTAGAGGCTGAGAGGATCACAGAGTGTCCAGGTATGTCGAGGATCCTGGATCGGTAGATCTTTGAGGGGGATCTTCTTGGGATTTCTATGAGAGCATTGTATGGGTGAGTGCTTCCAGATTCAGAGAGAGGGTTGATGAGTTGAGATTGTATCTCCTCTGTTGTTCTTTTTCGGTAGTAAAGCATTGCATGTCCCATGGATGTAAGCACTTGGGCCGAATCACGTATATGGTTGTGTTTGTTTGTCTTCTTCTATCTTTCCATAGCAACAGGTGGTGTCATAGCTCCTATAGGTGATCTTGGGCGGATGATCCATGTTCCATAGTTGACGGATCTACCCTAACAAATATAAATACTTTATACATGTTATTTAGTTTTATATCATCATAATCTTGATTTTTTAAGGGAATTTAAATACTTCATACATGATTTGTCCATCTATTTAGAAAACTGTCAAAACCACACTGCTGCATCTTGAGCATTACATTATCCTCTCTTCAAATATATATAAATTCTTGACAAAAGAAAATATTTCTGTGATGAATCAAACACTAGTTTTTGGAGTCTCCTGCATGGACCTGTTGGCGTGCTGTTCAGGATGCTGTTCGCTCAACAACATTCTTGTCTACTTTTGTTGGAATCTTCCAGGTAACTACTCACTGATCAAGCATTTTCTTAGAATTCATGGCATTCACTTACTAATTGTCGCCTGGGATGAATCTAGGGTGTCATCTGTTTGCACCGAAAGATAGCGACAAAGGACCACAAACTTTTATATTGGTTTGCTGGTGGAATGTCTGCTCTTTCCGTACTTTTGGAAAAGAAAACTAGAAGAGGAGAATTGGCTCTCTATGTACTCCCTCGAGCTGGAGATTCTTTGTGGTATATCTTGGTTAATCGCCACATGCTCCCTGATATAAAAAATGCCGAGGTATTAACTTCTTTCTCCTTTGCTTATATCTAATTAGATAATAATTCATCTTTCATAAGTTTAGTGAAATAAAACAGGTCAAATTTAGCTGAGGCTGGAGAACAAACCATACCTGGTATTTCTTTGTCTAGGAGTTGGGCCTAGACTGTACTTTCTTTGTCTAGGAGTTGAGCCTGATCTGGAGGCATGGCCCCTGTGATTTTTGTTTGAATATTAGCATTTGGATTAGGATGTATAAACTAAACAACCATAATTGGATCAAGCTGAAATTAGTTTAGCTGTGTGTACTTATCTCATTTGTTCTCAATGCTCAACAAAAATACAAATGATACTTAATCCTTCATTACGATAGTTGTTGGAAAAAGAGGGTCAAGGGTGACAGATTTCCAGCATAACACAGGACACTTTGCACACTGCTTGCCTTTGATCAAAAATTGGATGGTGGTGGTTGTTGTACATGGTTTGCCACCTAGAAACATTGTTTGCCTAGTATGTGTTGTTATTTTGTAGTTTACAGCGGTCTAGTGCAGAAGGGGTGGTTCGTGATATTACCTTCTGTAGAATGCTGCTGGAATTTCATGCGTCTTAAATTAAATGAAATAGATATGATAAAAAATGAAATCTGTCAAAAATGAATATTCTATAATAAATATTGGTTAGATTTCCCAAAAATCACTTGATCTGATGGCTTATCAATTGACAGGTGGCTCTTTTTTGTTTATGCACGGGAGGAATCATGTACTACTTAGAACATGAACCAGACACTATGGCTCCATTTCTTAGAGGTCTCATCCGTAGGTTCCTGGCAAGCAGAATCAGCAATCCGAGCCCATCTTCCAATCGGAATGCATCCTATTCCTACTTGCAGGCCCTGGGTGCAATAGAGAAACCAAAATCACAGGAGAGCGAGGAGAATGAAGCTGCTGCATCAGCAAAATACAATCTCGAGTCAATCCCTGGTCTTTAGACTTTTGATCTGTCAGTCGCATAGTAATGTGATCGCTCACTATTTGGTTAAGTATATGCACATCTATTTTCTGGGTTGATAATCGGTTCCCATTTTTTAGGTGCTATTTGCCGGGTCCATTTTTCCTGATTCATTGATGAATTTACTTGTTGCCATTATAGAAGTTCCTGCTCGATTCTCATCACATTTAGACAGAGATGTTAGCCATGCAGTTATTGTTATGATTTTCACTTTTTTTCCTTGGATAAACTGTCATAATATTACACTGGTGCAAAATGTTCAATCAATATATAGTTTACAGTTGGATCTATTGACACATTTATATTGAAGCCTGACATTGATATTGAAAAAAAAAGGTTCCGTGAAACTTTTTCTTGGCTTTTGTATCATAAATGTTTTTAGGAACAATAACTGGACCATGCCACCAAAAGTTGTTAACAATGCTTGATCATCATCTTGCAATTTGTAGATGGTATATGACACCTTAAAAAATTTATATACTTTCTCCTCTAAGCCCATCATTGCATTTGTCACTGAATAGAAAAGCACTTTCATCGTTGGTAGAGCTAGTGGAAGCTTAAACCTATGCAGCTTGTCAGCCTCTTCATTTCGGCAAATGTTTTGGACAAGTATTTGTGCGTGAAGGTATGCACCTAAAATCAAATTTATTGTTTGTTGGATTCCATTCGCTCACCTTTGCAATTATTCTAATGCAGCAGTTCATTTAGAATGTTCTGAATCCTCCAGAAGTGTCGAGATGATCAGCAGAGCAATGTTGTTCAAACAGTAACTGGATTGAAAGATATTAGCAACACATGGCTCTTGGATTCATCTTCCTCAGTATATTATATTTTACCAAGTCTATCTTATATGCCCCCACTTCTAGCGAGTGCAGATCCTCTGCTCCTCTTCAGGACCTTCGCCATGCAGCATTGAAATGTACAATAATGGCTGGAAAACAATTAACGTGGTTTCTCAAGAGGGATGAGAATAGAGAGCGATCGAAAGCAAAGCAGGAAATATAAGTTGTGAAGCGTAGAATGATATATCAAATATATCCTTGATGCGAAAACAGAGCTGAATGATATAACATGTGCTGGTAACCTGAGCTGACTCGAAACCATGCATACAACAATCTCCTAAGCGTATACGATACAAACCCTTCCATCCAAAAATATGCTCTTCTTAATGAATTTTTTTTCCCTTTATTCTCCAACCACTAACTCGGTTAGAATCTTAGTTTTGCAATTGTCGCTCCAGCACCTTTAGCCAAGGACAAAACCTCCCATCTCAAGCCAGCGGTTCAGCAGCAATAGTTACCATACTAAAATTCTGTTTAACCATGCACTCAACCGTGCAGCGAGGTAATGCAGGAATATGTTGCACGATCGATCAAGTTGCTTGAAGCTTGAAAGGCTTCCAGAACTTAGTGAGAACCTTGAACTCATTGTCAAAAAGAGAGCCTTGAACTCGAAAAGGATCATCCGAAGGCATTCTCCAGAGGTTTTCATCCCGCAAGGATTGGGCCCTGCTGATCCTCCCTTGCTCTCACACTCCCATCTTCATTCTCTTCGGCCTGTCCTACTGGATCACGCCGGCTCTGGCAGGTTCTTACAAACAGACCCCACGCAGGAAATTATCACCATCCCCTCACCAAGCAAAAACCTATGGCGTATAAGGTCATGTAGATGGCGACCTCTCATTGGTACCAATCATATGTTTTAATCATAGCCAATGGCTGAAGTACAGTTGGTTTTAACTCTTCTCCCCACATGTAAATATATGGAGAAATTGCGGACTCTCCTTCAGCAATATCACTGAGCAAAACAATAATACCTGAATTAATAGAATAACTAAACTTAATTAAGCAGAATCACTTTCAAAGTGGCAAGGATTTATTGGCTTTTAAATACATCTCATAAAACTTACATGGGAAGTGACCTTTTAATGCTACATACAATGCCATATGGTAACTCATTCTGCACATGGTCAGGATCTTAAAATTCGACAATAATTTGAGGGCCATATAAAGCTGATTAAATGCTGTACATGGGAAGTGACCTTTTAATCTGAAAACTTACAAATGTTATATGTCTTTTTACCAATTCTACATTCAATGCCACCAGACTTGCACATAAAGATGTCTTTCTGCAAGGAATTTGAATTGCTGTGGGATCTATCAAACTCTTCAACCGCCTGCTTTAGCTTGTAGCTGATATCACCTAATGCCCACACCAATGATATATGGGGCCGTGGATTCTGCCATCAGTAACAATGAGTGCTTAGAAAAATGTGTCTTTCTTTTAAGAAAAAAAGGACATCAAATGTCATTATCATAATTTCACAATGTGGTCACAAGGTTATTATGAGTGCAATGGAAACAAAAATGTCAGGTTAAAATATTGTTAAAAATAGAAAGAATTCTACCAGAAGTGAGTGCATTAGATAGAAGCTATGAATTATACCAGCAATGTACAGAGGGAGGGGGCAAAAAACAAGTTTTACATGGCTACATGAAACAGAGGGCAGATATCATTTTGAGACAATGAGTTAGACCAACAATGTATAGAGAAGAAAAAACTATTTTAAATCTGTTGGCTACATGAAACAAAGGGTGGATAGCATTTTAAACATGAAAGCGAAAGATATCTAGTTTGGAGGGTTAAAATTATTGGAGGGAAAGGACAAAGAAGACTTAAAAGGAAGCAATGATAAGAAATTCCAAAATGCACTTTATATTGGAAAATTCAAGTTTTGTTAGGAACCAAAGATGAAGCAGGAACCTTAAAAAACAGATGATGGAGGGTAGCATCAATGTCTATGCATCTGCATTGATACATTCATTATACCTAGTTATATCCATGACTTGTAATTAATCTTGTCAAATTACCAAATATCAACAGATGCCAAGTTTGATGACCCACAAAGCAGCAGAATGGAGGAACAGCTTTATGCTTCTGGTGGCTCTAGTGCCAATGCAACTAGTTCAGTTATTTGTCTGTTTATTTTAGAAGTATACCTTATAAAATTCAGGAAGACCATGCAGTCTATATATATCATCAACAATGTGAATCTGCTTAGTTATCTGCAAAATAATGAAGCCAAAAATAGTGGGGATGAGATAAACATAAAAAAGGGTAATAAAGAAAGTGGAGATGGGCAGTAAAGATGCTTTGAAATAAGGAAACATATCTAAATACAATGAAGTACATTTCGACTATAAAAAAAATTATTTTCTAATACTAATATCAGTCATAATACAATCAACAAGTTAACACTTCAGTTGGAGGGTAAGAATGGGCTAGTAACATGAGGGGTATGCTGATTAAGGAAATATCATCTTTGTATAACTGACTACCAAGAAAAAAAAACAACAAAGTAGCGGTTAAGAGTATTTTATTTCATAACAATGTATACTTGGAGCCACTGAGATCCTTTAAAACAAATACAAATAATGAGGTTCTACACATTAAGACAAGTTGGAACATTCTTATGAATATTCTTAAAACAAGTAACCACAACCTAATAATTTAGCACAAACGATAAATCCTCCAGAATGGAAGCAAAGAGTTGGATCAGCACCACACCAGGAAAATGTTTCATAATTTAATTAAGTACCTCTACAGAAGCATCTGCCTCTATGCCTCTTTAATTTAATGACATGTTTCAAATATTTGAAGACTAAATGAACAAAATGTTAGTGGGAGAAGGGGAAAAAAAAACAATGGGTTCTCTGCCACAATCACCATATGGGCTGGCTGCATCAAACTGTGAAAAAAGTGCCACAAGCATGGCATCTTCTTTTTCCTCTTTTTCTTTCTTTTCCTTTTTCCTGGATTCATGTTAATGGCAGCTCTGCATATCTTATGCTTCACGTTAGCCCAAAGCTAAAATGGTTGCCAAACTCATGTAATATCAAAAAAACTGTCTACTTATGGCATTTGATTTTCAGAAATATGTTAGCTGAATATGCCATTTGGAAACTTGGCTTGGTGCAAGAATTTCCTACTTCCTATTGAAGTCGGTTCTCAAAAATTTCATATTTAGCATGCATAACTAAAGTAAGGTTTTATAAACCAACTACAACATCTCTAACTATAAGAAAAGCACATTCAAAGTTGCTAGCAAAATGTCTCAAAGATACCTCTGGCAGACCTCCTGCTTTGACTTCCAGCGAAAGAAAGGTACGCGTCCGGTCATCATTAACAAAAACCTCCCATTTATTGAACTCTATCCAATATCTGCTTTCCCATGAAAATAATTGTAAAACAAAGAACAAAACCATCACCTAACATATTATAAGTCTGAAAAATTCAAATGCATTGACGGTCATGATCGTGTAAAGCTAGTTAAGCATTTTGTGATTGAATTATTTTAGAGTAAAGATATATCTGACCGTCTCTGAGATTTGAAATTCTGACGAAGCATTGCCACAATGGAATCAATCTGATGTACTTGAATTGGAACAGTTCTTCCCAAGCTAATGTGAAATTCTCTTCCTAAGAGTATTTGTTCAAGCTTCTGATCATCTTTGCAAAATTCACTAAGTGCATAGTCAATATCAACAGCATAGAGGCCAGGTACATGAGGTGCTATTATTTTCACAAAATATGCAAGTTGCTTTCTTGTTGTAGATGGTATAGAAACTGCAAGAGTGAAAGTATGATTGCTTAGAAGTCATCAAAGAGCAGGAAATGTTGGAAAGCTTTCACAAATTGTGACAATGGCAAGGTTAAAAACAAGGTAAATTGGGAATGGATAGATACACACACATGAAGCACCCACACACATATATATATATAAGATACATATACATACTCACAACATTCATACATATACAGACATATATGTGCATGTATGTATATGTTTTAGCAACCAAAGAATAAAAAATACCAAAATGCGTATTCCTCTGACTTCTAGCATCCTTAAACATTGTTTCCTGGGATTTTAATTGTTCGAAGTGTTGATTGTGGTGATTAGATAGTGGGGTGTACCACATTACATACCATGCCTGTGTTTTAGTGATACACCCCTGTACCATGATACTGCCCACCTCGCTAGTAACCTAACTGCATTTGAATTGTTAATTCTATGTATTTTAAATGTATTTTAGATTTCAAGTTATGCAATGCTACATGATAAATATGAATGTCAATGAATTTCATATACACAAAAACTATGACTAGGACACACATTGATATTCCTACCATATCTCTTGCAAAAAAAAAAGAAAAAAAAAGATTAAGAAAAGAAAACATAATAGGTATTTTTTCCAAGTTTCTCAACAATTTCTTGTGTACTTTGGTGTTCACTGATTGTGCCTGACAACATCTACTTAAATTTTAATATCTTCAAAACCTTGGTCCATATATAGAGATGATCCTTAGCCTGGGTATTTGGGGCAAAAAAAAAACTCCCCCACATGAAAAAGTACTGTTTCCCTTTCCATGCTTGGTTGTTTGCATGGATTTTTGGCTAAAGGAAACACCTGTACCTGCATGTTCATCCAATAGTATTGTGCCAGGCCAAGCTATGCATGGAAGTTTAGCCCAGCCATCCAGGTACTAAATAAGCAGCAACATACTTTCTATAATTAATTTAACTTATAGGGTTTCATGACACCTCCACCTTAACATTGTTAAGCACTTGGGTCCTTTTTACTTTCTATAACTTAAACTGAAGGAACTTAGTCAAAAAAAGGGTTAACAAAATTTTCTTTTTTCTCAGACATACCTGAATAGTTTTATATTTAATTTTTAAAAAAATATCAATCTAAGTATTAGAGAAAAAAATTCCTATGTACTAGTGGCATGAGGTGATTATCATCATCTAACAAGCCTTTTCTTGTTATAAATGTTGTTATAGAGCACTTTTCAAGTTGAGAAGGTTTCATGGAAGGATTTAGCAGGTTTTACAGCTGGTTACCATCCTTTCATCGACCACTTAGAAATTTGTCCCATGTTCCTCACTAAGAAAAATTCAGGTTGGAATGAGCCCCCCATGAAATCTATAAGGCCGGGAATTTTGACCCTAAGCCATTTATCCAAAATTGAGCTGACCTGTTTGTTCCACAGGTTGGCTACAGGTCAGGATTGGTTGACCACACAGTTTTTCCCCTTTTTTCTGAGAAAAATGGGATTGTCCAAAAGCAGAACAGAAGGTCTCTGCAAAGCCTGAAGAAAGAGCTACAGCTACATGGCTCCAGACCTGCTACAATCCCAAAGAACCCCCTATCTAAACAAAGGACCTCACCCATCCCCAAACCTCACAAGCAACCCTAAGCCAGCCGCTTGATCAATTTTGGATTGGTGATCTTGGCTCATCAGGTCACTAAACCATTGATTATTGACCCAAAAGTTCATATTCCTGTGCCTCTTGGAGAGAGAGAGAGAGAGAGAGAGAGAGAATCCTAATCAACCTAATAACTTCTCTCCCAGTTGAAAGATCCTCATCCTCCTTCCTCTTCCTTTCCCCGTATCCATTATCCTTTTCCTTACTCCACCATCTTATAACCTCTTCATCTCCTCTCATCTCCATCTCCCATACGTTCTGCTCAAAGGCAACCAGCCCATGTCATGCCATCAAGACCACCTCTGCATCGCCAATAAGGCAGTCATAGACCAAGCTACCATGCAATAAGCAAGATTAGCAGCTACCACCACCTCAAAACATGACCAATTCCATCTCTCTCTCTCTCTCTTCTTTTTCTTTCTTTCTTTCTTTCTTCCTTTTTTTGCTTCAAATGATGCTGCCACCAAGCCAACAAACCGCTATTCAAACTCTAGTTCATTCTAGATCCTTCACAACCACCACTGCTCCACCATAGGAATGAATTGTAGACTCACCAGCAAGCAAGAAACAATGGCACCCCACCAATCTCCATTACATGATGGCTCCTCTTTCCTATGCAGTATGAGTTGATGGTTCAGGCTTGAGTATGTGAATTTGAGCCACCAGCAGATTCAGGTCAGCTTTCTAGAACCCCTTGTCCAGCTGAGTCATGTTCAGATCAAGGCTAATAAGACTTGAGTGATAGAGGATGATCTGACCCCATCATTTACCATCCTCACAGACAAGGCATGTTGGCAAGTAGAGAAAACTACTTATGATATCTTATGAGGTAATGATAAGAAAGTGTATACTCTGAAATTAAAACTTAGATTTCAGTTTCGCAAAAAAAAAAGGACATGTAAGGGAAATGAAAAAAAATGTTAAAAGTAAGAACTATGATCAGCCAATGCAGCAAATAAGAATGAAAAGCAACTGTTGGATAATGCTAAAACACATGTCAGCAGCAAATGACAAACTTCAGATGACAAAATTATAAAATAAAAAGTGGTAAGGGAAAGCAACCTGGAACATAGACATGCAGAGCATAGTTTCCTTCAACGTGTGGGAAGCTTCTAATGCGGCTTCCTTTAGTAATAGATGAAACATCTGCATAAAACAAGTATTTTACAATTAAATAATAATTAAAGAAATTTCATGAGGCTTCAGTGTTCAATAATTGATGAAATCAGGTTACGGAGAATTGCAACATAATAACATATTTCCATAACAAAAAAATTTACCTATCTGGAATTGGATGATGTCAAGCATACAAATGCAGGAGAAGAAGAAAAATGTAGCAGGTTTCACATTTTTTTATTTTTCTGATTAATAGAGACTAATGTAAAGCTTATGGCTTTGCAATGACATATGCATAAGCTGAGCAGTTAGTGAATTGTGATTTCAATAGGAAAAGTCTACTTATACAAATTGGATGCAAGTAATGTTAGTGAACACAAATAACAAAAAAAAAAAAAAATGGTACAAAAGAATGGGACATACATAAGCAGCTGTTAATAACACTTAAAGCCAGGTCAGTAGGTATTTCTTGGTTCTGTAAGTTCTAATGAGGCAATTGAATTCAAGTATTGACAAGCAAAGTCTAAGCAAAGGCATTGACAAGGCTGGAACAGAAAATCCCTATGAGAAACATACCGAATTCATGGTTCTTAGATATTACAATTATTGAGCATGAGTCCTACTTGCTTTTAGCTAAACTTAGATATCCACACAAAAAAAAATGGTGACAAGCGATGATGGGCCTCATTTACAAATTATCATAATAAACCAACATAAAGTCAGTAATATGCACCAATTTGCAGATAAAGCATGACCGCTTAAGTTGGTTGAACAGGCAGCATCTCGTGTTGATGGACGATGACGGATAGCGCTGCTGGAAGTAACTGATAATTGAAGAAAAATTCACAAAGGTGGCCCCAAATAAATGGGATTTTTTTTTTTTTTTTAGAGTCGGTAAGACTATAATCAAGTCAATCAAAACAGAAAAGTAGAGTGGGAAAAAAAAAAGTAGTATTTATCATCTCGCAAGCCATAATTTGATGAAACGATTTTTATAAATTCGAATCATATCAACAAAATGATCAAAGCACCGATCAATGGAATAAAACCTCTTCGAACCAACAAAACAGATAGATCAATCGATCAAATTCTTGTAAGAAAATTCACATGAAGAAAGCACCATACCTAGAAAATTTGGGGGTTGGAGGAGATCGAGAGGAGGCGGTGGCGGCAATCCCTCCGATTCCCTCGGATTCGAAACTTGGCGGGAATCTGCATAGCTGCTGCTTTTTGGAGGACACGGCTCATCATCCGACTCCGAGTCGGAGCCGTACGTGGCCCTCAAAGCCTCCATCCCACTCCCTCTCTCTCGGACGAGCTCGGAGGCATTGCGTTTGGCCACCCCGGCTCTATTACATTGTCCCACTTCTTACCCCAAAAAAAATAAATAAATAAATTACATAGTCCTACTTAGATCACCCACCCTTAATCGGCGAGAGTCATCTGGATTGACGGTCGTGGGTGACTTAATGGTAACTCGAACCAGCGGATCCGAGTCCGAACTCAACTAGGAAAAGGAAAATGTTTTCCGCACCGCGGACGTTTAGCCCCGTGGGTATTACCCATGATGATCGGCTCTCCTACGAAATTATAATAAAAAAAATTAAATTATCATTTTAAAATCTTAATTTTTATAAAAATTAATATTATTAGAATTTATTAACGAAATGGATCACGTGACTCACACGTAACACTTCTTATATCTCATGTGGTAAAAAAAATAAAAAATATATATATTATATTATAAAAAAATATCTTGATAAAAAAATATACATATATTATGTTATAAAAAGTCATCCTAGAATCAGAACTATGTTTTGAAAGCATTGAACTAAAATATGGTAAGGATCGTGCGCTAAGATTTTTCTTGATGGTGTTCGATGACTCAACGGTGTCCAAGTTGGGGCGGTGATGGCATTCGCGCCAATATTGCGGAACTCGAAAATGGACACGTTCTACTACGTAGAGCTAATGGGAATCAGTGTGGAAGGTTTTCGGATGGTTGAAGTCTTGGCAGCGGATCTTCAGTTGGACCTAGCGATAGGGAAAGAAGGGGTGATCGTGGACTCGGGGACATCGGTGACGCAGCTGGTGCGGCCAGCTTACGCGATGCCGGGGGATGCGTTCAAGGTCGGGGCGATGGAGCTGAGGGCGGCATCGGGTGGGTTCTCGCTGTTCGACATGTGCTACAATATCATCGAAAAGATGGGGGTGAAGGTGCCAACGATGGTGATGCATCTCGACAGCAGGGTGTCGATGCCGCTGCTGGCAGAGAACTACCTGATCCCGATGGACACCAAGGGGACTTTCTACTTCGCTTTTGTCGGGACCGGCGGCGGGATGTCTATCATCGATAACATTTAGCAATGGTAGAATTTTCGAGTGATCTTTGATGGGACCGATTCAAGGGTGGGTTCCTATCCGTGGGTGCTAATCTCGATGGGAGCCATCATCGGCATCGGGCATAGAGCTCAAAAGACTTCCGTGTCCCATCCAGTGTCATTTCCATGCAAGTCATTACGTTCTATCCCTAATATCATATTCTGTTTTTAATTCAACATCCTCAAAATTTTAATTTTGGCTCTACGGTGGCTTCTTATAATATAATTTTTTTTTAAAAATTTTTTGCCATATCAAACAAGCCATGACGCATTCCATTAACAAATTCTAACAGCGTTAGCTTTTGTCATTATTTGGGATTTTTTTAGAAAAGTTTGTTCTTCATTGAAACTCGAAAAAATTTTATTTTAAAATGAAAATTAGCTGAAAGTTAAGATCCAAAAATGATATTTTAGTTAAAAAAAAAAAAAAAAAAAATTTAAGGATGCCATCCCGTGCAAAAGAGTCAACCATGGTGCTACACCACTTATGGTGTAGAAAGTATTTCCCTGGAAAAAGTATAGCCTCCTCCATTCTTTATAAATAAGCTATCTCAATGGACTGAGCATTCGCCGCCTCTTCTCCAATCTTCTTCTTTGTTCTTTATGAATAGAGGAACAAGCATTTTTACTAAAGATGGTTGTTATCAAGGTGCGAAGAACCCACAGAAGTTGGTTTGAAGGAGTTCTAAAGATGACAACAGAAGTTGTTATCTTCTTATTACAGCAAAAGGCATGCACCCAGGCTGAAGACCTTAATTTTTTCGGGATGGCAAGCTTCCAAAGAGAAGATGAAAGACAAACGATGCATCCTCTGTTAATAAATTTCAGAAGGAACTCATCGGTGTTTGGTTCACCACCGAAATCAAAACCATAATCGAAATCAAAATAGCCAAATTTTTCAAAACATTTGATCCATGATCGAAATCAGAATAAAAATTTAAATTCTTAACAAAAAATATTTAATAAATTTTAGATAAATTGAACCATTTCTTTTAAAATCAGCATGAAAATTCTTCCAACAAAATGATTGAAATGAAAGTCATCCATTGCCATATCCATTCCGGGCCCAACTCTTCCCAACCCTTTTTTTCTTTTTTCTTTATATATATATATATATATATATATATATATATATATATATATATATATATATATATATATATATATATATTAGGGGATAAGGCATTCAAATGATGATCTCCAATGCAACAATCATGCCAGGAGTTAGATTGAATCCCCATTTACTAATTTGAAAGCCACGCCTGGCCATAAAGGACTGAAAGTTTTGATAATATTCTTCTAGATGAAAAAAGCTCTGTGATCTGAGAAAAATAACTACTACGATGACATGAATCTTCTGAATTCTTGTTCAATGTTGATCTTCTCCACTTAATTGCCTCCATCCCATTTAACAAGCAGGTTCTACTAAACTCCTTCAAATTCGGAATTCCCAACTCACGCTCCTTGGATTTGCATATGATGTTCCATCTCAATGGGGAATTGAACAGGGACGAGTTTTGAACACCTTTCCTGAGGAATAACCTCATTTGTCCAACTTGGCAGGTAGCCCAGCGAGGAGGAAGATGGACATGTAATGAAGTGGTAATGCTACGAGAACTAATGCTGCAAATATGTCTAGTTGACCGGCAACCGGATCTTCGGGTTGGGTTGAGTTCAAATATTAGTTTCATTCCATATTTTCGATTAGGTCTGGATCAAATAAACTATTGGAGATAAATCCTACTTCCACCGAAGTTCAGTCTGATGCTTAGCATAATGCAACTGGTAATCACAGAAGAGCTTTGATCGAAAATTCTCCCTCCAGCAGCTGAATCCCAGCCGAACTCTTTTAGCAGTCGAACTCCTCCCGAACTCCCTCCAGCGGTCGAACCCCAACCGAACTCCTTCAATCAGCCGAACTCCTCTAGCGGCCGAACTCCTCTCGGACTCCTTCAGTGGCCGAACTCCTTTCGAACTCTTACAGCAGTCGAACTCTATCCGAACTTCTCCATTAGCCGAACTCCTTCTGGACTTCTCCATCAGTCGAACTACTTCCAGACTTCTCCTTCGGTCGGATTTCTCCTTTAGTCGGATTCCTTCAGGAGCCGAACTCCTTCCGAACTTCTTCTTCAGTAGGATTCCTCCAAGAGCCGAACTCCAACCGAACTTCTCCTTCAGTTAAATTCCTCCAGGAGTCGAACTCCTTCCGGACTTCTCCTTCAATCAAATTCCTTCAGGAGCCGAATTTCTTTTGGTCTTCTTCTTCAGTCGAATTCCTTCAGGAGCTGAATTTCTTCCGAACTTCTCCTTCAGTCAAATTTCTCCAATGGATTACTTTCAAATTTTAGCTAGCATTCCTCCCAGATGATCCCCTCTAGCCATATTTTCTTTAGAAGTCCGAACTTCTCTGGAATTGATATATGTCAAAGTTCTTCATCAACCAATGCTTGCTTCCTCCAAACTTCAATTATTAAATCTCGACGAGAGGGCATATCATGACAGGCAACACCTCTCTCTCCATAGCAAACCCCATGCGGCCTCGAGCGGTCCACTATCGGATGGTTATGGCTGTCACTATCAGTCTGCTATAGGTAGCACCCCTCTCCATAATAAATCCCATGTGGATCCAAGCGGCCAACTACCGATCAGCTATGGCTGTGACTATTAGTCTGCTACAGCCGGCGCCCCTCTCCATAACAAATCCCACGCGGCCCCGAGCAGCCAG
Source organism: Cocos nucifera (assembly GCA_006176705.1). NCBI lineage: Eukaryota > Viridiplantae > Streptophyta > Magnoliopsida > Arecales > Arecaceae > Cocos > Cocos nucifera. Next base: position 589,303 of record QRFJ01000266.1, read on the forward strand.
CTACCGGATGGCTATGACTATCACTATCAGTTTGCTTCAGACTCCATCTATAAAAGAGATCTTTCAGATATATTTTCTCTAAGCTCTTTTCTCCTTTCCAAAAACTCTGCTGAATTCTTTCCTGAGCACTCCATTCTTGTTGGCCAAAAGAGCTGATTTAATCATCGGAGGATCCTACCAAAGCCACCACCATCGACTCTGGACGAAATTTTATTTTGCATATCACCGACGGCAACCTCTCCTTCCTCGACTCTAGCTCGATCCGACGTCGATCAGATTCTACACCGACATGATTGATGCTAGAGAAAGGATCTCTATTTTCAAGGTACCCTTGTTCTTAAAGGAGTGCTCAGTCAATCCTGTGGATCTTCTTCTTCAAGGTTCATCTCCATCTTCTTTCTCAATCCTAAGAAATACCTCCAAAGAAGGTGACTGCCCGAAGATCTACCACTTCTACCGTAAGATCTGAGCCAGATCCATTTGTTCCTACTCCATCATCGATGCTTCAACCTCCACCTTCACTAACGGTCGTGGTAGATCCAAAGCAGTTTAACCTACTGATGCAATGGGTTCAAGGCCTCACCAAAATGGTGCAGGCCATGTGGCAGCCCCCGATAGCGGTTCCACCAGGAAATCCACCATCGGGATGCCAGAAATCGGTTCCAAGGAGGAGCACTTGGGCTAGCATACCCATCGCCTCTAGGAAGGAGAAACAAAGAGCAGAGAATCCTCGTTCGGATCATGATTCTTCTTTGAAAAAAATCTTTTCCATCTACAGTTGGAAGCCTTCCAAGATCTACGATCGAGATGACATACTCGATCAAAAATTATGAAAGATGGATCGATGGATTGAGAAACTCCACCACGTCGCCCTGGCTCACCATGATGACATCTGCACCGATCTTCATTTCTCTTTCCGAATTATGCAAGAGCCCATTCCACCGAGCTTCAAGCTTTCCTAATTTGAAAGCTACGATGGAACCTCTGATCTGATCTATCACCTTGAGGCCTTCTGAACCATGATGCTGCTCCATGATACACCAGATGTCATCTTATGCCGTGCTTTTTCATCTACCTTAAAGAGAGCAGAAAGAAACTGGTACTCAGTGTTGAGGTCAGGTATGATCTTCTCCTTTGATCAGATAAGCCATCAGTTTATGGCTCACTTTGTCAGCAGTCGATGTCTGTGCCGAGGTTCAAATTTTCTGATGAATATTAAGTAGAAGGAGGAAAATCTATTCGGACTTATGTCATCCAATTTAATGCTGTTGCATTGGAGGTTTGGAACCTGAATCAGTTTGTTGTAATGGATGCACTCAAGGACGGCCTTCAGAAGAACGATTTGCTGTTCTTTCTGGAGAAGAAGTACCTTAGGAACTTTGCTGATCTACTAGCTCGGACTGAGGGATATGCCCGAGCAGAAGAAGCCTTCAAATTGAAAGATGAGAAAGCCGCAAGAGAGCGACGGACAGGCGAGTCTAATAAACCCACAGTTGATGAAGGATCGAATAAAGTTCAGCCATGCTCACGGACTTCCCCCAAGCGCAAGCAGGTCCGAACTCCTCGAACTCATCGTCAAAGAAGCCCCGATAGAAGGACATGATGAAGTTCTTCTCCCAGAAGGTTTCATAACTACGCCCTCCTCAATGCTCCACAGACGTCGATCTAAAGCAAGAGAAGATCGATCGAGGACACCACCGCAGCCAGAACCATCAAGAAGGAAGGAATAATAAGAAGATCGACCGCCTCTCAGCATCATCAACACTATCTTTAGGGGACTTAGTGCTTCAACAAACCGCCATCTCTCGATCTCAAAGTTAGAAAAAGCTTATCCTAAATTGGGAAGACCCATATGAAATAGAGGAGGTCGTCCAGTCCGGAGCTCATCGCCTAAAGGAGCTCAGAGGAACAACGCTTTCATGACCTTGGAATTCAGAAAATCTAAGAATATGCTACTAGTAATTTTCCTCCAATAAAACTTTTTCCATTTCAACAGTATTATTTCTTGGTGCAAAAACTATGTGATGATAGAAAAGAAGTAATCGAAAGTGGTCATGTTAGAAATAGGAGGAGAACCTCATCCTAACATGAGCAAGTCGAAGACCTTCGATTATTTAAGATAGGAGGAGGGAAGAGATTCATTCAATGGCCCATCTGTGCTCCTGTTGTCACGTTAGGAATAGGAGGAGAACTTCGTCCTAACATGAGCAAGTTGAAGACCTCCGATTATTTAAGATAGAAGGAGGAGAGAGATCCATTCAATGGCCTATCTGTGCCCCTAGTGCCATGTTAGGAATATGAGGAGAACCTTATCCCAATATGAGCACCGATTATTTAAGACAGGAGGAGGAGAGAGGTCCGTTCAACGATCCATTTATGCTCCTAGTGTCATGTTAGAAACAGAAGGAGAAACTCGTTATAACATGAGCAAGTCAAAAACCTCCAATTATTTAAGATAGGAGGAAGGGAGAGATCCATTCAACGGCCCATTTGTGCTCCTAGTGCCATGTTAGGAACAGGAGGAGAACTTCATCCTAACATGAGCAAGTCGAAGACCTCTAATTATTTAAGACAGGAGGAGGAAAGAGGCCCATTCAATAGCCCATCTGTGCCCCTAGTGCCATATTAGGAACATGAGGAGAACCTCATCCTAACATGAGCAAGTCCAAGACCTCCGATTATTTAAGACAGAAAAAGGAGAGAGGCCCATACAACGGCCTTAATGTGCCCTTACGGTCCGCTAGAAATAGGAGGAGAACCTCATCCTAACATGAGCAAAGTTGAAAGCCTCATTCATTTTAGACGAGATGAGAAGAGAGAATCTGACAACGGCCCCTATGTGCCCCTACAGTCCATTAAGAACAGAAGGAGAACTTCGTCCTAACATAAGCAAAGTCGAAGGTCTCGTTCATTTTAGACGAGGTGAGAAGAGAGGCCCCAATAATGGCTTCTATATGTCCCTACAATCCGTTAGGAATAGGAGGAGAACCTCATCCTAACGTGAGCAAAGTCGAAGGCTCTGTTCATTTTAGATGAGGTAAGAAGAGAGGCCCTGACAACGACCCTTATATGTCCCTACAGTCCATTAGAATTAGGAGGAGAACCTCATCCTAATGTGAGTAAAGTCGAAGGCCTCGTTTATTTTAGACGAGGTGAGAAGAGAGGCCCTAACAACGGTCCTTATATACCCCTACAGTCCGTTAGAAATAAGAGGAGAACCTCGTCCTAACGTGAGCAAAGTTGAAGGTCTCGTTCATTTTAGACGAGGTAAGAAGAGAGGCTCCAACAACGGCCCTTATGTGCCCCTATAGCTCGTTAGAAACATAAGAAGAACCTTATCCTAATGTGAGCAAAGTCAAAGGCCTCGTTCATTTTAGACGAGGTGAGAAGAGAGACTCCGATAATGGCCCTTATGTGCCCCTACAGCTCATTAGGAATAGAAGGAGTACCTCTTCCTAACGTGAGCAAAGTCGAAAGCCTCATTCATTTTAGACGAGATGAGAAGAAATGCTCCAACAACGGTCCTTATGTGCCTCTATAGCCCGTTAGGAACAAGAGAAGAATCTCATCCTAACGTGAACAAAGTCGAAGATCCCATTCATTTTAGACGAGATGAGAAGAGAGGCTTCGACAATGATCCTTATGTGCCCCTACAGTCCATTAGGAATAGAAGGAGAACCTCATCCTAACGTGAGTAAAGTCGAAGGCCTCATTCATTTTAGATGGGGTGAGAAGAGAGGCTCCGACTCGACTGAAGATAAGATCTCCTTCGAGCTTCAACTTCAATAGGAGATAATATCTCCTTCAACCTCGACTGGAGGTAAGATCTCCCCCAAGCTTCAATTGCAATAGGAGATAAGATATTCTTCAACCTCGGTCGAAGATAAGATCTTCGAGCTTCAACTTCAACAGGAGATAGGATCTCCTTCAACCTCGGCCGAAGATAAGATTTTTTTCGAGCTTCAACTTCAATAGGAGATAAGATCTCTTTCAACCTTAGCTAGAGATAAGATCTTCCTCAAATCTCAACCTCAATAGGAGATAAGATCTCCTTCAACCTTGGTCGGAGATAAAATCTCCTCCAAGCTTTAACTACAATAGAAGATAAGATCTTCTTCAACCTCAGTCGGAGATAAGATCTTCTCCGAGCTTCAACTTCAATAGGAGATAGGATCTCCTTCAACCTTGGTCGGAGATAGGATCTCCTTCGAGCTTCAACTTCGATAGGAGATAAGATCTTCTTCAACCTCGATTGGAGATAAGATCTCTTCTGAGCCTCAACCTCAATAGAAGATAAGATCTTCTTTAATCTCGACTGGAGATAAGATCTTTTTTGAGCTTCAACATCAACGTCAATAGGAGATAAGATCTCCTTCAACCTCAACTGAAGATAAGATCTTCCTCGAGCTTCAACGTCAACCTCAACAGGATATAAGATCTCCTTCAACCCCGGCAGAAGATAAGATCTTCTCCGAGCTTCAACCTCAATAGATGTAGAGGCCAAAAAAGGACTTCGGTAGTAATCTTTTTGTACTCCCTTCTTTTGAATTTCAAACTCGGGAGTGGGAGGACTATTGTTGGGGATAAATCTCACTCTCGTCGAAGTTCAGTCTAATGCTTAGCCTAATACAACTAGTAATCATGGAAGAGCTTCGATCGAAAATTTTTCTTCCAACAGTCGAACTCCGATCGAATTTCTTTAGCAGCCGAACTCCTCCAGCGGCCGAACCCCTCCTGGACTTTCTCTAGCGGCCGAACCCCAGCCAAACTCCTTCAAGCAATCGAACTCCTCCAACGATTGAATCTCTCCCGGACTCCTTTAGCGATCGAACCCCTTTCGAATTCCTACAGCGACCGAACTCCATTCGGACTTTTTCATTAGCCGAACTCCTTCTGGACTTCTCTATCAGTCGAACTCCTTCTAGATTTTTTCTTCGGCTAGACTTTTTCGTTAGTCGGACTCCTTCCGAACTTCTTCTTCAGTCGGATTCCTCTAGGAGTTGAACTCTTTTCGAATTTTTTCTTCAATAGGATTTCTCCAGCAGTCGAGCTCCTTTCGAACTTCTCATTCAATCGGATTCCCTCAGGAGCCGAACTCCCATCGGACTTCTTCTTCAGGAGCCAAATTTTTTTTGGACTTCTCGTTCAGTCAAATTTCTTCAGAAGTTGAACTCTTTTCGGACTTCTCCATCAATTGAATTTCTCCAAGAGCCGAACTTCTTTCGGACTTCTCCTTCAGTCAAATTTCTTCGGAAGTCGAACTCCTTTCAGACTTCTCTTTCAATCGGATTCCTTCAAGAGTCGAATTCTTTCCGAACTTCTTCTTCAGTCGAATTTCTCCAAGAGCTGAACTCCTTTCGAACTTCTTCTTCAATCAGATTTCTCCAGTAGATTACTTTCATATTTCAATTAGCATTCCTCCTAGATGATCCCCTCTAGCCGTATTTTTTTTAGAAGTCCGAACTTCTCTAAAATTGATATATATCAAAGTTCTTCATCAATCAACATCTGCTTCCTCCGAATTTTGACTATTAAATCTCGATGAATTGGCACATCACAACAGACGATACCTCTTTCTCCGTAGCAAATCCCATGCGGTCCCAAGTGGCCCACTATCGGACGGTTATGGCTGTCACTATCAGTCTGCTATAGGCGGCACCCCTCTCCATAACAAACTTCATGTGGCCCCAAGCGACTAGCTATCGAACGGCTACGACTATCACTATCAGTCTGCTATAGGTGGCACCTCTCTTCATAACAAATTTCATACGGCCCCGAGCAACCAGCTACCGGATGACTATGACTGTCACCATCAGTCTGCTCTGGGCTCCATGTATAAAAGGGATCCTCCAGATATATTTTCTCTAAGCTCTCTTCTCCTTCCTAAAAAAATTGCTGAATTCTTTTCTGAGCACTCCATTTCTATTGGTCAGAAGAGCTGACTTGATCGTCGGAGGATCTTACCAGAGCTACCATCACCGACTTCGAATGAAACTTCATTTTGTAGGTCCCCGATGGCGATCTCTCCTTCCTCGACTCCAACTCGATCCAGCATCGACTAGATTCTGCACCAACATAAACCCTAAATCCATCCTGACCTAACCTGATCTTTATATTATACCGATATATTTCGGATCATTTTATCAGTTGCTTGATCTATTTGGGACTGAATTGATCTGAAGAAAGCATTCAAGTCATTTTTTCTTTACCATTGTTGAGATAAAAATGCTCCAATTAATATCACCCCATTAAGAAAGTTCGGCTATTGAGACTATTAACCCCTTGAAGTGGAGCATCAATTCATGAAGTTTTGAATATGTTAGCAGATAATTTTGTGGCAGTGTAAATTTAATTCAATTCAAAAGGAAAAAACAAAACTTCACTCATAAAAATATCTTCACTGGCAAATGTAGATGTAGATTTGAATCAGTTTCAATTTGAACTTGAATATTCTAAGTTGGGTCCAGGTCATACACGATTCGATATGATCCAAACAAACCTTCGAGTCTAAAATATTATCTTTGAACCTACCTGACCCAACTTGGTTGTCTATTGGGTTGGGTTCAACTCAATTGTTAAGACTTGTATACGAAATTAGATCAGGAGTCAAGCATGCCTTGATCCAACTCAATCTATTTACAAACCTAATAAGAAATGAGCTGATCGGGATAAATTTTGTCCTAAAAGAGAGGAAATGGCCTCTCATCAGCTAATCTAACATGGAGTTCATCTATGGTTGGACTTTTTTTTAGAGAGGCATGGTATGAGGATGGGCAGGGTAAGTATTTGGATGGTTGGAGGCCTGGTAACCCAAATTGCTTGCCAAAAGGTCAGCTCTTAATGAATTGTTACATATAAAAACTAGTTAGAATTTACTAAAACCTACAATTATAATCATTTGGGCAGGCATCATCTACGCATGATATGAGTTATGAACAGAGAGGATCTTTATAGAGGATAATTCTATCACAGGCATTGGCTGAATTTGACGTGAGGTGAAATAGTTGAGAGTTCATCCGTTGCTCCATGATATCTAAAAATTTTTCTGTCATTTCTCTATGACGATTGTTCGGCACGTCTATTAGGAGGTGAATAATATTACAGGTTGGATTATCTTTTTTGTTGCCAACTACATTGGTAACTAGTTTTGATGCTCAAGATGAATGTCCAAGAGCATTAAATGATATTTTGTATTTTAATTTTTTAAATTATACTCGTACTAGAATGATAAAATCGATCATTTATAATATTTAAAAAACCTACAATTATAGTTCAAATCCCACGAGTACCTTTAAATAAAAAAGATACCGTTGAAGAGGTTACAAGGAAGTTATAGCATAGGCTAATGATGTTTTCCCATGGAGCCTTGAAGCAGCAAATAAAGTTTTAATAGAATTCAGTTTTGGATTTCACATATATTTTTAGACTTGGCGAATATGCGACCAAACCCGATTCAAACCGATCCGCACCCCTGATTTTTTCTAATTTGCCCATGGCCGAACAAAAACGAACGTTTATTTTAAACCAGTGTCCAGACGGCTCGGGAAACGCAAAAGCGGTCGGAGCCAACGGGAGGGCTCATTCGAATTCCACCGTCCCGCCCTTCCCTCCACCCAAGCCCACGGCCTCTATAAAGCTTTTAGAATACACGCTGCCAATGAGCTGCCCCCCTCTATTCGGCCCTCAGCCCGATCGCAGCCATTGTCCGACCACCGCCATCGCCTTCTAGGGTTTCTCTTTCCCCATCCCTCTCCTGCTCTTGTCTCTTTCCACCTTCCACTTCTCTCCGGTTCATTCAAGAAACATGGTTCAAGAAAACGCTCCTCCGCCGATCCAGCCCCCATTAATGGCTGTCACGGACGAGCAAAGGCCTCGAATCACTCGGAGTTTCCGAGCAACGAAGTCCCTTCTCGATCGAAAAAGGACGCAAGAATCCTTTTCCCCCTTTCCCACCCCCAAGTTCATTTCCCCTCTCCTTCTTTCCTCTGGTTTTCACATTTTTCATCTTTCTTGATTCGCCGATTAACCTTTTCTTTGAATTTTTGTTTCAGATGTATGAATACGAATTTTTCGATCCCGTCGCTCCATTCCTCACCCATTCCCAGGGTTCCACTTGCCGAGATTCAGAATAGGGTTCCGATTGAAGATGGGTACTCCACTCCAGCCAAGCCCCCAGGAATTTGTAATGGTTTTCGAGATGTTGCCGTGTCCCCACACGGCAGTGGTGGTTTTCTTGACGATGAGCTTGATGATGCATTCTTGCAAGAAGTGGATGCCCTGTGCGAAGAGAGGTCCACAGCAAAGAAACAGAGGCCCAGCCCGGAGAGCATGGTGCGTGATACGAGTGCTGTAGAAGATATGGAGCAGCTGAGACAGGAACGTACGGGTTTGTTTCAAGACCCGAATGATGGTTCTGTGCCTCAGAAGTATTATGACTATATGAAATCGCTAAGTGATGCACAAAGGGAGGCAGCTTGTAGTGACATCTCTGTTCCATTGATGATTGTCGCAGGCCCGGGAAGCGGAAAGGTCTGATCTCTTTTCCGGAGCTAATATCACCCAAGAACTGTTCCCTTGATTTTTTCCCCTTTCCATTAAATATCATATTTGTGTTTGCGATTGTTTGTGTCAAAATCTGGAATCTAGAAACACCAAAAACAATTGCTTTCTTGATTTTTTATTTTTGTAATATTTTGCGTTTTCTCGCGTTACTGATGATCGGCGGTGTGCAAGTCAGACATCAACTATGGTTGGACGGGTGTTGACACTACTCAAGGAGGTACGGATTTTGTTGCTGGTATTATGAAGTTTGTAGAGTGTCATGGTGCATTTCCTACTTCCATTGCTTTTACTGTTTCAAATGTCATTAAAAAATCTTGTCTCCCCATCCCTTTGCCTCCAGGAAATTGGCCCCTCCAACATTCTTGCAATGACGTTCACAACGGCTGCTGCTTCTGAGATGAGGGATCGAATTGGAGCAGTGGTGGGAAAAGCGGTTGCAAAGGAACTAGCAATCAGCACATTTCACTCGTTCTGTCTGCAGCTCTGCAGGACACATGCTGAAAAGTAGGTTACCGTGGTTTTGTTTATTTCGGCACTTCAATGCTCTTGTACTTAAAAAAATTCTCGCTTTTTGCATAAACTGGCTCTGCAAATTTTATTTACATGAATATATGTGCCATGACTGTAACTAGACACGGCCAGAAAACGTCACAGAGGATGCTTCATGAATGGTTCTAAACCTTTTATTATTATGTCATGCAGATCCACTCAGGATAAGGAAATTCATGATAGGGATAGATCTAAAAAAATTATTTAGAATGAGGAAGCAAAAAAAAATGAAAACCAGAAACTCTGATTGATAGTTCAGCATTTTTAAAGTGGTTTTTCATCTTCATATATAAGCCATAGTATCCTAATCTCAATCCTAGAATTACTTTTCCATGAATAACTAAACTAATCCATTAATTTCCTACATAATTTTGAATGTAGTTCTCAATCCTATTTCGTCCTAACCCTTTAGTGCTATAGTTTCTACAGACAACTTTTATCAAATGGTAAATCACATTGGTTGCTTAATCTGCTTCAAGAAGTTCTTGAAAGAATTTACAGTGGAGTCATGTTATCTTATTCCATGTATTAATGGTTTGGTAGTAGTAGTAGTTATGTGCTCCCTTATTTCTCACTAATGGCCCCCATTTGAAAATTTCACAAAAAGGTCCTTTTCAAACTTAAAGAAAAAAGAACACTTTTCACACCTTTCCAAACTCCCCTTCTTTGCGGCACATAATATTTTGCTAATACTTTATTCCCATGTTAACTATTTTTTATGCTAAAACCCTTCCTTTATGATATCAAAACACAGCAAGTAGTAAAAATTTCTTCTTAACATCTTAACCCTCATAAAGATTCTCTAGTACTCCTTGGTTGAAAATCAGAGTCAACAACCATGGTCTATAGAAATATCGTTACTGAAAAAAAAATCTGTGTTTATCCATGTTAGATTCTCAGCAGGCATCCAGTTGAGAAAAGGTCACTAGGCACCAGTTCTAATGGGTAGTTATTGGTGTTTTGCATTGAGATCCTAGTTGCCTTCCGACATCAGCCTCTTGCCATTGCAGCTGTTCATGGTGATAAATTCTTATGTTTTTTTTTTTTTTTTTTTCCTTTCAAATTCTTATCTTTGATCTCATCCTTTTTGGGTTCCATTTTCCAGAATGCCCAAAATTGATGAAAAATAAGACTACATTTTGCAGAAATTGAATGGACTGGACTTAGAAAATGTTCTCTTTTCATAGTATAATGAGTTCTAGATAGTTAAGAGAGAATTATCCCCACTCTTGAGAATTTGAGGACATTAAGTGGAGAGGACAAGATGGGATGCTATATACTCTTATACATAAACTACAATTGTTGAGTTTACCTGTTCATATGTCTATTTCAATGACTCCTCATTCATGTTCAGTGCAACTTGCTACAGTATTCTTTTCTTTTATTTTCTTTCTTTTTTCCTCCTTTATTGTGGGGTTTCTTTCATCTTCACACCTCACAAGTGCATTGGAAGTGCTGAATTCTAGGTGTTGGTATGGACAGTCATCACTAGCCACGTGGCATCATCAAAGAGGCCATTATTCTAGAAGACTGCTAAAAACGACAAGTATCAGTCTTAGGTTGGTGAAATATCGACCTGGTGCCTAGTCTAATTTGTATCGTGGACTGATGGAATATTGGCTTAACCGAGTCTAGATCGGCAATACATTGAGGACTGTATCATCCAGATCGATAAATTGTCGCTCTTAACGATGCTCCGACTTGTTGTGAATTGAGATCGGTATTAAACCAACCTCAGAATCACTGTATAGAACTAGACCAGTACTCCACCATCTTGAAAACTAGCTACAATCTTCTTTTCTGTAGAAGATCGGGTTTATACTGACCTCAATAGAAGTAATCCACCTGCATGGTCACGAAATCAGTTTATTATCGATCCTTTCATTCCGAGATCGGTAAAACACCAACCTTACCAAGGAGATTTGTAAAACACCGACCCCGACATGACCCGGAAAACTAATTAAGCCCCAGCCACTTTACAATCAAGTCACAGCTTTCCTTGAGCTGCATTACAACCAATTGCCACCAAAGCAAATGGTCAACAGCTGTAATCCAACTGGCCATTCTATTATAACAAACTAATGGCCTAACAAACTTTCCTTAAAGTTTAAGCGGGCCTCTCTATAAATAAGGAGGCAAGGTACCCTTTTGAAGGAAAGCAAAAAGATTCACAGAGCCCAGACTCTGCTAAAATCTACTCTCAACTTCCCTACTGAAGGAAGATTGAACTCTTTCTCCACTCAAATCCTCTCATACTATCTTTTAATTTTTCATTTTCACTATCTGTTGACAAGGCTTAAGCATCGGAGGGTCCTAAAGTGGAGGGTATTCCACCGGTTCTTGGACTTTTTCTTGCAGGTTGGCCTGTGATCCATATCGACCCAACCCCAAATCAACTCTCCAGCACGAATCTTCTCCAAGAACTTGAAGCCAACACTAGGAATAACAAAATTGAGCTAAGTTAGGCTTTTTGACTTGCAATTTTCACTTTTGTATAAATTAAGTTACAGAACATATTTATTAAAGGGGTCTTGCATGAATAAGTCTCTCACCAATTTCTTAGGACACCAGGGTCTAGGAACCATTTTTTTTTCTGACTGGAACATGCCTAAAGCTAACCTTAAGTACAAACTGGCCTAGTAGCTTTAGACCACTGGGACAACTATTATCTGATTGTTTTATTAGGCTAATTGATGATGAATCGTAGCCCCATTTGACATGCACTTATATATCTATAAGAGTATATATGTGTATGCATGCATGTACATTAATGGTTTTGGAATTATTAGCCATTTCAAAATCTCTTATACTCCATTGAAAAAGATGATGTTCCCAGGTTGTGGTTAAGAAAGCTTTATTGAAATCTATTTTGTTCCATTAACATAAATACCTTGCTAAGCTTGTGTCTTGCAAGGAAGCTTTTGGGTTTGAGTAGGCTCATGTTCTTCTGTAAAAGTAGGAATGTCCACCTCTTGAGAGAAAGATAATTCTTTCTCCCTTTTTTTCAGATTAAATTTATATATTAGCATTAGGTATATGATCTTTGGAAGTAAAAATGAGTTACTGCAAGTTTGTAATGCATATTCGCCCTCCTCCTTAATGGAGATATTCTATATTTTTTGACTAAACATGTGGACATAACAAGTCAGACTTTTAATGGTTTGAAGTCTTCCAAATAATATGGGAAACAAAATTTTTGTTCATAAAAACAGTTTTTTTTTTTTTTTTTTTTTTAAATAACTATTTTTATGTCTCTTGTATCTTTGGGTTTGTTGTAATCTTTTAGTAGCCTCTGTCCAACAAGATATGATACAAGCTTTGATCTGTTTCTCTATAAAATTATATAGGATCATGAAAATACTCTATTGCACCTGGCTTACATGATATTCAACAGAGACAAATTTCATGATGACCTATGGGTGTTGGACATGGCAAATTCTCAAACTCTATTTATGGGTAACATAAGGGTTACTCATCTACATATGCAGACATATGCATATGATCATATATGCATTGTCCATATCATTGTTATCACCTACATCTATGTTTATATGTTTTATGCAAACTCTTTTTTAATGACATGTTAGACATGTAAATTTTTTTTTAAAAAGAACTATTTTGTTATTGTAAAATAAGGTTACTTAATAGGTTCTAACACTGACAACTGGATCTGGGATGCCCTGTCATCTGGCTAGATACTAAATCATCGAGGGATATATGTGCTAGTTTAATTGAGAGTCAAAACTGCTGCATCTGAAATATTGGATCACATTCCAAGTAATCTCTTCTTGACAATCAAACTAGAAAATTTAACAGATTTATTTGTTAATGATTGTCTTAATATCACCATATGATATGGATATCATTAGATGCATATGTCAGACAATGCAAGGCGGGCATGTGAATCCACCGAGTAATAGTTATTTGTCTTTTCTCCCTTTTTTAGATAGTAACAAGTGGGTTTAGATTACAGTAACACTATAACTAAAATGATCTTTATGTCATGTTGTATATTATTGCTGTGGAGTTTGGACATCCATGCCCTCCCTTCCATCAATCTTTTTTTTTTTTTGGGTACATTATAACGTTAGACCATTACATGGCTATCTTTAACTATTTATGCTATTTGATTATTGATATACAATGCAGAGTATCTAAGATGTTTCATTGCAATAAATGCAACTCATATAGTGTATGGCTTTTACCTTATGTATCATAGGTTGGGCCACACACCTGAATTCCTAATATATGGACATGGACAACAAAGACGAGCAGTCATTGAGGCCATGCGCCTTGTTGAGAATGGGAAAAAGAATGGACGAGAAAGTGCAGGTCACAAGCTTGATGAATTTACTAGTGGTAATACTGTACAATCTTTCAAAGAGACGTCAAAAAAATGGCAAAAGTTTGTGACACAGGTGCATCTGTCATACCTTCAAAATACAAATTGATCCCTTTTATGTTTCCACATGGATATCACATTTCATGACTGAATCATAGTTTGTAAGGTTTTTCCCTTTGTATTTGTTTGATGGAAAAAGAAAGGATTGTGGTGTCAGCCTCTTGCAACAGTCTAGTCACTGTTCTTTTTGGATTTAAGAATCCCTTTGATGCCTTTAAAAGGCAAATTTTCTGCAAACACATACATCTTGCTATGCTTTTCTTTACTTGATGAACTTTTTTAAATTGGCGCTTTACTTAAATATATAGGTTCCTGCCGTGTCTTATTGAACTCAAACATATAGTATTTCACTTTGTGTGATCTTATAGACTTTCCAATACCAATTGACAGCTTAATTTTCATGATATTTTTCTTTCAATGGAGACATGGAAAAATTATTTTATTATTACATGCAGTTAATTACAGAAAATAATAAATAACTGTGAAAGGTGGAATCAGAAAGTAAATTAATGCTCATATTCTGGGTTGACCTGTACTGGAACCTATCCCACAGTCTCTAGGAATTCCCAAGCGTTAGCAAAGAAAGAAGCCTACTTGAAGAAGGCTGCCAAGAGGGTCTCTGGACCATACAGAAGCTATGGCAGAGGAAGATGAAGGATAAAACAAAACATAATGCTTTCAATGAAAGAACATGTCTAGAGCCTGAAGAGATTGAGGATAGGAAATTCTTGCTTTCTTGGGGCTCTTGCTACTTGCCTTCTACTGAACCTCCGAAGCCATACTTGGTGACCTTCTATCTAAAGCATGGCTGTCGTCGTGGCCTTCGGATGGTACCTTTGCTGGCTAGTCTGATAAGCTAGAGAACTCTGAAATAGCTGTCTTCTCTGTTTGCATAAATACTTTAGAATCTATTCCTCATACCCAATGTCATTGGTATTATAGGTTTCTGGCTGTCAGAAGTAATCTAATTTATTATATCTTCTTTTAGCCTCTACATTTTTCTTTGAGGGATTTACTTATATAAATGCCTTTTTGTTTACATGTTTATGCAAATATACGAATGGCAAAGCTATTCTCAGTATATAGAGTTCGATGATTTTATAAATTAATCGAACCACTAACAATGCCCTTGCTTGATGTAGTTGAAATCTAACTGAGTTTGCTCGAAGTGCCGTCCACCAACATGGAATTTATTCCATCGTGAGGGTTTTTAGGATCCCTTAATTGTCTGCACATCAGGAAAACCAAGGAACATCGCTATTAAGTGATTACCCATAAATATATGTTTGTCTTCATGTATTCCATTCTCTTTTAATTCTGGTTCAGGCTCTCATCCTCCATAGATAAGTTCATGAAATCTTTGTTTGCCATTCCAAACATTTGTTCATCAACCTTTTCATGAATTTCATTGAGGGCCTATGTTACAATTGTTCAACGTTAAATGATTGAGTGGGAATTATAAATGTCTTATGCCTTAGGGAAGAGGCTCTATATCATGAGACTCCACATCTTGTAAAGAAGATCATTTGAAATTCACACCATGTACCATTTTGTTCCTTTTGTTGGACACAGATTTTTAGGCTTGAATATCTCTTCAATAAATGAAGGTAGGGTTTTTCTCAATAATTCTTAATATCGACTATAGTTTGTGATTTAATTGCCAGACTCATGTATGACAGCATATTAATTGACACTTCAAAAATCTGAACACTAAATTATAGTGATAGTAAGCCAAAACAGGCCGCAATTTGGTATTTTTGCTTCAAGGTTTAAGTGGCCGCACATGCGAGTCCATGCCGATTGGCACATACCACATCAGGCTGGTATGAAAATCAACATGTGGTCAGCATGAGACCCATTATATCCTTTTTTTATTTTTTTAAATAATTAACTTTTATCCCTTTTTGTTGTTTTGTAATGGAACAACAGAACATGCGCTATACTAGCATGCCTCGTGCTAGTGGCACTTAATTCCTTACGCTGCATAGATGTAGGATATTTGTTTGGATCCTTACTTGCAAAGCTTGTTACAACAGACAAGTCTAGACACAACATTTATGTCATTTACTTTGTTTTTTCACATGGCTTAGTTGTTCTAAACAAAGTGCAAGAAGTTAGCACCTTATGATGTGATTCGTGTCTTCACCTTACAACTTCGCTTTTTTCTTTTTTTCTTTGTTGGATCAAATTATCATAATTGGTCTTCATTTTTGTTGATGCTTTTTCTTTGTTCTCTCTAACACATTACTTTTTAATCCATCCTACTTAGTTTGTCCCACTTTATCTTTGCAAAACTTGTTTTATTCATCAGTGGTCTACTTGTAGTCTCCAACTCTAAATTCTCTTGACCACCTTGTTTTTTAGAAAAAAATGTTTATAATTGTATCAAAGGTTGTTATTCAAATGTCGATAGTCAAGTATTTTGCAAATAATGGCCCTTTGACAACATATTGTTCCAACTTTGCATTATACAACTTGGCTTGACCATTTGATTACAAGAGATCACGAATTCAAGTTGACCTAAATGTGCAATCAAATGGCACTTGTTATTAATCAACACCAAATAATGTTGCTTGAAGGGTTAGGCTTCAGTTTCCATTTATTTTTTTGTAACTATTATGGATTGACATTTTTCATTTTGTTCAGTAGACATGTCATTGTGTGACTATAGAGTCAATGATATCATTCAACTCTAACAATATTATCATACATTGGTTACCGAACTATGAATATGGCATGATTTCATGGTCTTTTATTATCATATGGTTAACATATTCGTTAGTAATTTAATGTTTTTTGCGATGAGTTACTGGTTCTGTATGTGTTATGATGAAGTTAATGATCTTTTTTCTGAGGCATGTTTTGTTGTCTGGAGATATTTTTCAGCAGCACAAACTTTAAGTTGTAATTGTCTTGTAGGAAATAGTTTGGCATTTTATATAGAGAGTTTAAAGTTGATTTATCAACTAAAATACTAGATATTTGTTATGCTTCAGAAGTAGTTTGATAGTGTGAGAAAAAGCAACTTTCTGTTTTAAAACAGGAATATAGAATACTTGTATGCAAGCAGCAAATTTCTTTCACTACATAGGTATGTGCATTTGAGTTACAGTACTGATACTGTGAAATAATGTTTCTTTTCAGGCTAAGGCTTCCGGGAGAACTCCTGAAGAATGTCAAAAAATGGGTGATGAGATAGGAGTAAGCTGGTGTTTCCTAATGCAAATTCTTAAATGCCAAATCAGATAACAGATTTTAACTCCTTATTTTGTGATCTCAACCAGGCTATGTAACAAATTTTAACTCCTTATTTTTGTGATCTCAATCAGGCAATGGTTCTTAGACATTACAACAACATACTCACATCGTGCAATGCTTTGGACTATCATGACTTCATCAGCTCATCGGTGAAGCTACTAACCGATTTTCCTGAAGGTTATGGTTGAGCTTACACTATACTAGGCAAGATCATGCTTTCATTATTTGTTCTTTGTGAAAATTAACTCAAGATTGTAAACTTTTAGTGTTCAAGGAGTGTGTGGAAACATGGAAGGCCATAATCGTAGATGAGTTTCAGGATACAAGTTCTATGCAGTATTGTCTTTTAAGGATTCTAGCCTCTCACAAACATGTAACTATTGTTGGAGATGAAGATCAGGTGAGTTTCAATTTGATGGGTATTTAACTGTTGTTCTTGTAGGATTTCTAGCTGTTTTTTCAAAGAAAAAAATTATTCCCTGAAATTTTAAAGTTCACATTTCTAAAATCATTTAATTCCTAATTGTCTTTCAGTCCATATTCAGTTTCAATGGAGCTAATGTCTGTGGATTTGACTCCTTTCGTAGGGATTTTCCAACTCACAAAGAGGTGAGTGCCATATAGGTTTTATTTCATTCATGCTTCTCCAACTAATATGGGTACTAGAATTCAATATTGATAATCAAGCTTTTCTTTCATTGCATATGTTTTGATTTTTCTTTTTTTCATATTGACTATTGTAGATTAGATTAAACAAGAATTATCGCTCTACACGATGTATTGTTGAGGCAGCTTCTTCTCTTATTCACAATAACATCAAACGGTGCCATCTTAAGCAAGTTGAAACAGACAGTTCCTCTGGCTGCAAAGTATCCTTCTCTGAGTTCTGGTTCTTGGACTTTATGTGTCTATATTTTCCTTGATGTTCAGAATTATCATAATATTATACTTGACTTGTTTGGTCCTTCACCATATCTAGATTACTGCTAAAGAATGCCATAATGAAGATGCACAATGCGCATTTGTTGTTGATAAAATATTGGAAATCACTTCTTATGACTCAGCTGCTAACTCCTCATTTGGCAATGTGGCAGTCCTTTACAGGAGACAAGTAAACTCTTTCTTTTTCCCCCATTTTTTGTTGAGAGCTCATGGATTTCTTGCATGATCTATATTCTATATATGTACAATATTCTTATATCATGCAGATTACTGGCAAAGCATTTCAGATGTGCTTCCGCAACAGGAAAATACCCTTCAACGTTCATGGAGTGGCCTTCTACAGGAAAAAGGTTGTCATTTCTTGCTTGACTTTTTACTATTTGATAAAATTCATTGGCCATGATCTGGTTTATTTGGCCCACTGCTTTAACTCTTGTATTTATAAATGCCATCCAGTGATGCATTATAGCCAGCATCTACATATTGTGATGAAGCCAAATCCACCTCACATGCTTTGGTGTCACAAGCTTGTTCTAATCTTAGCCTGTTTTATACATGTCGTTCTAAATCAACTTGAGGCATGATTGCCAGACTAGCTGATATTGATTGCTAGCTGTTGACGCAGAATCTGGTCGTCGTCGGAATCCGCTGGAGTGGAGGTCGATGAGGTCACCATCGGGGACCTGCAAAACAAAGTTCCGTCCGGAGCCAGTGGGGGTTGGCTTCGGAAGGACCCTCCGACGATCAAGTCAGCTCTGGCCAACAGGAATGGAGTGCTCGAGAATGAGTTCCACTGAGCTTAGAGAAGAAGAGGAGAGCTTAGAGATTAGAGTTAGCATATCTGGAGGGTCCTTTATAGGCGGAGCTTAATTGATGGTGGTGGCCATACCGTCTGGTAGCGAGCCATTGGGGCCGCATGGAGTTTGGTATGGAGAGGAAGGCATCGTTAGGTGGATAGTGACAGCCATACTGGCAGGTCAAGGACCGCATGGGGCTGGTTATGGAGAGTGGTGTCGCTAGTAGTGGTGGTCATGTCGTCCGGTCTCGTCACCTGTTGCAGACTGATGGCGACAGTTCGTCCAGAGGAGTTTGGACTTGTAGGGGAGTTCGGCCGAAGGGGAAGCTCGGAAGGAGCTCGGCCGATAAACAGTTCGAAGAAGCTCGACTGCTAAGAGTTCGGTCGGCTGTAAGAGTTCGGCCTAGACCCATCCACTGAAGCTCTTCCGTGGCTACTGGCCGCATCAGGCTGGGCACCGAACTTGACTTCGGCAGGAATGGGGTTTATCCCCAACAATAGTCCCCCCCACTCCCGATTTCGAAACTCGAGGGAAGGGAGTGCAGAAAAGACGACTGTCGAAGTCCTCTTCTGGGCTCCGTGCTGGTTCAGGTCGAAGCTCGGAGGAGAGATTTCATCTCCAGCCAAAGTTGATGTCGAAGTTGAGGCCCGGGGGAGATCTCATCTCCAACCGAGGTTGGGGTAGGCTTCGTCCGTTGCGATCGAGGTCGGAGTTTGAGCTCCTCGGGGGCGATATTGTCTCCAGCAGCCGAGGTTAATACGGACACTCGGGAGAGATTTGATTTCAGGATGAGGTTGTCTCGGCCGCTCGGAAGAGATCTTATCTCTGGCCAAGGTTGAAGTTGAAGCTCTCCAGCCGAGGTTGACACGGTCGCTCGGGGGAGATTTTATCTTCTTCGACCGAGGTTGATGCGGGCTCTCGGGGGAGATCTTATCTCTTGCAGTCCGAGCTTGGCCCGGACGCTCAGGGGAGATCTTATCTCCTGCGAGGTTGGCTTGGTCAATCGAGAGAGATCTTATCTCTGACCGAGGTTGTCAACGGTTGCTCGGGCGAGGTCTTATCTTTAGTCGAGGTTGTCAACGGTCGCTCGGAAGAGATCTTATCTCTAGCCGAAGGTTGACTCGGTCGCTCGGAAGAGATCTTATCTCTTAGCCGAGGTTGTTGCTCGCATTAGGATGAGGTTCTCCTCCTGTTTCTAATGGGTTGTGGGGCCACATTAGGGCCGCTGTCAGGGCCTCTTCTCCCATCTCGTCCTTTATGAACGAGGCCTTCGCTCGGAAGAGATCTTATCTCTAGCCGAGGTTGACTCGGTCGCTCGGGAGAGATCTTATCTCTGGCCGAGGTTGGCAATGGTCGCTCGGGAGAGATCTTATCTCTAGCCGAGATTGTTGCTCGCGTTAGGACGAGGTTCTCCTCCTGTTCCTAACGGGTTGTGGG
The DNA here is from genome assembly GCA_006176705.1 of Cocos nucifera. Classification (NCBI taxonomy): domain Eukaryota; kingdom Viridiplantae; phylum Streptophyta; class Magnoliopsida; order Arecales; family Arecaceae; genus Cocos; species Cocos nucifera. The sequence continues at coordinate 609,250 of QRFJ01000266.1, forward strand.
GGCACATAAGGGCCGCTGTCAGGGCCTCTCTCCTCATCTCGTCCTTTGTGAACGAAGCCTTCGCTTGGAAGAGATCTTATCTCTAGTCGAGGTTGTTGCTCGCGTTAGGATGAGGTTCTTCTCCTATTCCTAACTGGCTGTGGGGGCACATAAGGACCGCTGTCAGGGCCTCTCACCCCATCTCGTCCTTTGTGAACGAGGCCTTCGCTCGGACGAGATCTTATCTCTAGCCGAGGTTGTCAATGGTCGCTCGAGAGAGATTTTATCTCTAGCCGAGGTTGACTCGGTCGCTCGGGAGAGATCTTATCTCTAGCCGAGGTTGTTGCTCGCGTTAGGACGAGGTTCTCCTCCTATTCTTAACGGACTGTGGGGGTACATAAGGACCGTTGTCGGGGCCTCTCCCCCCATCTCATCCTTCATGAACGAGGCCTTCGCTCGGGAGAGATCTTATCTCTGGCTGAGGTTGTCATCGATCGCTCGGGAGAGATCTTATCTCTGGTCGAGGTTGAAGGTCTTTGACCTGCTCGTGTTAGGACGAGGTTCTCCTTCTGTTCCTAACACAGCAACTATCGACTGTTTTTTTTCTGTCATCATATTTTTGCACCCAGAAATAATATTATTGAAAGAAAAGAATTTTATTGAAAGAAAGTTACTGGCAATGCATTCCCGAGTTCCTTGTGTTTCAGGGTCGTGGTAGCGTTATTCCTCCGCGTTTCTTCATTCGGACGACTTTTTCTATTTCACGCTGGCCTCCTCAATTTGGAGCATGCTTCTCTCGACGCTGGGAGGTGTCGAATCGTCGATGTACCAAGTTCCTCCCTGGGGTAACGCTGATGACGCCGTGAGGCGGCCGACCTTATCGTTTTTGGTTACGGCAGCGTCCTTAGCCGATCTTCTCCTGTCGAAGGAATTTACCCAGCCGTTCCTTCCTGACGAGCTCCTCAATTTTGTCTCGGAGCTGGATGCATTCCTCAGTGTCGTGGCCATGGTCGCGATGGTAGAGGCAGTACTTGCTTCGATCGCGCTTGTTCGGAAGAGATCGTAACCCTTCTGGTCTTGGCAGCTGGTTCTTAACTTCGGTGAGAATTTGAGTTCGAGGAGCGTTGAGGGGGGCGTAGTCGCGGAACCTTCCGGGAGGAGGGCTTCTTCGCGCCCCTTTGTCGGGGCTTCCTCGGTGGCGAGCTTGAGGAGTTCGGGCCCACCTGCTTTCCGAGGGAGTTCGTGAGTGCGGCCGAACTTCGCTCGGCTCGCCATCGTCCGCCAGCTGCTCTCTCAAGACTTCTTCGTTCTTCAACTTGAAGGCTTCTTCCGCACGGGCATATCTCTCGGCCCGAGCCAGCAGATCGGTGAAGTCCCTGAGATATTTTTTTTTTCAGGAAGAACAGCAAGTCATTTTTCTGAAGGCCGTCCTTGAGCGCGGCTATCGCAACGGACTGGTCCAAGTCTCGGACCTCCAATGCCACGGCGTTAAATCGGATGACGTAAGTCCGGATGGATTCTCCCCGCTTCTGCTTGACATTCATTAGGGAATCCGAACCTCGGCGCAGACGTCGGCTGCTGATGAAGTGAGCCGCGAACTGACTGCTCATCTGGTCAAAAGAAAAGATCGTACTCGATTTCAATGCCGAGTACCAATTTCTAGCTACTCCCTTTAAGGTAGATGGGAAAGCTCGGCATGGTATGACGTTTGAAGCACCGTGGAGTAGCATTATGGCACGGAAGGCCTCCAGATGATCAATCGGATCAGAAGTTCTATCGTAGCTTTTTAGTTGAGGGAGCTCGAAGTTCGGTGGAACGGATTCTTGCATAATTTGGAGGGAGAAAGGAGGTTCGACGTAGACGTCGGCATGATGAGCCGGGGCGACGTGGCCGAGCTCTTCAATCTGCCGGTCCATCTCCCGCAGTTTGTGATCGAGGGCGTCGTCTTGGTTGCAGATCTTGGGGGGCTTCCGGCTACAAATGGGGAAGGTCTCCCCCAGAAGAGAACTATGATTCGAACACGGATCCTCGGCTTTCTGTTTCCTCTTTTCAGGGGCGACGGCCCTGGTAGTCTTCCTTGGGACCGGTTTTCGACATTTCGATGGTGGATTTTTTGGTGAAGTCGCCATCGGGGGCTGCTGTATGGTCTGCATTGCCTCCGTGAGGCCACGGACTTGTCGGACAAGCAGGTCGAGCTGCTTCACATCCACCGCGGGTACAGGTGAAACATGAGCTGCCGGGGCTGAAGCAGGAACAGATGGATCTGGACGGGATCGGGCCGCGGCGTCCGTCGAGCGCCGAGTCGAAGCTCTCCTGGGAGGCATTTTCTCCTGGGAAAAGAACTCTAGTGAGGAAGAAGAGAGATCTCCGGAGAGAGGGAAATCGTTGCCGAGCACTCCTTTAAGAACAAGGGAATCTCGAAGGTTCAAGCCCTTCCTCTAGCGTCAATCTGTTGACGCAGAATCTGGTCGTCGCCGGAATCCGCAAAACAAAGTCTCGTCCGGAGTTGGTGGGAGGTGGCTTCAGAAGGACCCTCCGACGATCAAGTCAGCTCTGGCCAACAGGAATGGAGTGCTTGGGAATAAGTTCCGCTGAGCTTAAAGAAGAAGAGGAGAGCTTAGAGCTTAGAGATTAGAGTTAGCATATTTGGAGGATCCTTTATAGGCGGAGCTTAATTGATGGTGGCAGCCATACCGTCTGGTAGCGAGCCGTTGGGGCCGCATGAAGTTTGGTATGCAGAGAAAAGTGTCGTCAGGTGGATAGTGACAGCCATACTGGCAGGTCACGGGCTGTATGGGGCTGGTTATGGAGAGTGGTGTTGCCAATAGTGGTGGCCATGTCGTCCGGTCTCGTCGCCTGTTGCAGACTAATGGCGACAGTTCGTTCAGAGGAGTTTGGACTTGTAGGGGAGTTTGACCGAAGGGGAAGCTCGGGAGGAGCTCGGCCGATAAGCAGTTTGAAGAAGCTCGGCCGCTAAGAGTTCGGCCGGCTGTAAGAGTTTGGCCAAGATCCATCCACTGAAGCTCTTCCGTGGCTACTGGCCGCATCAGGCTGGGCACCGAACTTGACTTCGGCAGGAACGGGGTTTATCCCCAACACTAGCTATGTCCTAAATAATTTTGCCTATTCTCTCTCTGTGCGCGCGCGCGCCTGTCAGTTTTTGTAATAGGCTAACAATTGATGTATCCGCATGCTCAGTCTGCATACCTAATGGAATTTTAACTCTAGTAATAATATGACCTTGATCATTTCTCCGCTTCTTCGAAGCATTGGATCACATTCTTTTATCTCTATGGCTGAGATTTATTTTGATCCTAAAAAGCCATGTCACTTGGAGGTTTATTCTACCAATATGATTGAATTGTTGTCCCTGCAGCAGTTTCTTATAATGATTTAGAGAATGCAATTTGTCCTTGACTAGAAGTCCTGGGAATGAAAGTAAACGTCCAGAGAGTTTGGTCTGATCCTTTCAGTAGTTATATGATCATCTAACTCTTTTATGGCAGATTTTATTGATAATACTTGCACATTTTGTATGCCACATCCATGCATATGTGTGTAGCTGTTAAAGTTTTAATTATACAATCATTTAGGAAGAGGTGAATGCTTAATTTGCTTTGACTCGCATCTCACATTTCTAATATCTTATCTGTCACCATGTAGCTTCCACAGCCATGAGGATTCTAAGAGTATGAAATTACCTATATGACTCATTCCTTGCTCTCATACCATGTTTTATAGTCATTTGCTTTCAGTGTTTTTCATGTTTTGGATATTATAGACAGTATGTAATAACTCCTATCTTCAAGGCCCGAAGTGTTGGCTGAAACTGATCCAAAAATAAGTGAAATTTTCAGTTTTGATCAGTTTCGGTTGGCTTTGGCTGAAACTGACCAAAAATGTTATTTTTTATTTTTAGTTTTTTGTTTCATGAGTAAATATGTATAATTCTATCTAGAATTCATCAATGCAATTCAACCACTCATTTACTTAGGCTCTAGTGATCTAATCCATGTTATTTTGTTATTAAATTTTATTATTGAAGTGGGTTTTTTTTTTTTTTTTTTTTTTTTTTTTTTGAGTTGTAAATGACACTGCGATATGTAGAACAGTAGAAGTAAAGATGTTTGTTCATGTCTAGGAGCTTTGATGTTATTTTGGAGAGTGCGATATGTAAATAATTTTTTATGCTTGTATAGTTGTCTTATTAATTTATGCATGATTAAGTGATTTCTGAAATTGTACTCCATATATCAGTACATTCATGTGATATGATTATTGCATTAAGCTTCAATGAAATTTAATTTGAACCTGAAACTATCCAAAATTCCAAATACTATCAAATATGACACTAGACGACTTAAAAAAAAAAATAAAATGCTGTGAAACAAGTTGTCTTGATTTTTTTTTTAATTTTTAATTTTTTAACTGAATCTGAAACTCGGAGTGAAACTGCTGATTCTAAAATTATATCAGGGGACTGAAACTGAGTTCTACAACCTCTCCTACCTTCTTGTTTTGTAAATTGATCACAATATGTATTCTTTCTTCATCTTGTCATCAGGTGCCTTGAACTGTCAGAATGCATTGTCTTAGCACCTATATTATCCTTTGAATATAGAATCTTTAGAAACTTCTATTTCATATTTGTTCCTATGTTTTTAAAAATGACCAACATGATCACTTGTAAAACGTTAAAATTTACATATCAGGTCATTACAAGGAGGATTAACAGGGTGCTTGTTTTTATTACAGGTAATCAAAGCAACAATGGCAATTCTCAAAACGACATTACCTGGTTGTGATGATGGTCCATTTCGTCAAGCCTTCAAGGCACTTTTTCCTGGTGATAAAGAAGAAAAGAAAATGGTGTTTTCCCCTCTTCACCTTCTTGCCTATCAATTCCCTTCTGCTGCTATATTGATGTACTCTGGCCCTTTGTCAGTGGTTCCTCTGCTTTATCAGTTCTCTAATTTTTCAGCTTTTGTTGGACTTGTGTCCTGCTGCTTCTGCAGGTTGTTGATTATGTTGAAAAGATATCCTCGGCTAGGAAATGTAGCTTTTTATCAGCCGCCAGCGACATCTTTGGTGCAAAGATCTCGGGTACCTTCAAAAGGTCTTTTATTCCGTTTAACATAGTACTATGTGGTAGTGCAAAGCATACTCTTCCCAAAGAATTCCTGCAGACCAGATAACCTAAGCATCATTCATTTTAATCAGTTGATGTTATAGCCTTCTAGACGAAATCATAGTGATAAAGAAGTTGAATCCAAAGTCATAATATTTGTCTAGAGTTCTATTCACTGTTTAAGAAGGTGTACAATTGGAATCTTGAAATTTGATGCTTGCCTAGTAATGCTGCCGACGTCAGCAGGTGGGAATTGGTCATTATGCCATAATAAACTAAAAGGAACTAAATCATAACAGAAACATTACAATTAAGTAGATGCTTTTTTCTATGTAAATCTGGAACATGGTCATATGTAGGATGTCAAAGATCTACATCTCGTTGGATTCTTTAGTTGACCACATCTATCAATTTGCATTGTGATAAGGCATGTGTCTGATTGTACTTGTTGCTCTAAAATCAATTCCAAAGTAATATGGATAGCAGAATCTGAACCTGATCTAAGCCAGGTTTCAATATGGATTTGTCTTGAACATTTCAGTGGTAGCGTGCATATCAAATGATTGAGCAACTGTGGTGAATTTACTCGTGATACTTAGTTGATAGTTGACATTCATAACAGTTATCTAATGAATTATGAGTTCAATAGATCCTATTCGGTAGAAACATAAATGATTGTTATCAGACAATCACTTATTCATAAACCTTGTGTTGGGATAAAAGTTTTCATTTGCGCATAGAAAACTTTTTATGAGTTTAGGATAGCTGATGAGTTGGGTTGATCCAAGTGGCCTGACTAACGTACTAGAGAAAAACTAGCTTGTGCTAGACTTTTCAGCCCAAAAGCCAATTGGTCTGATTTTTATGAACCTTGATTAATCTGGGCCAGGCCCGAAATGAGATTTTGGTCTAAAAATATATGAAGTTTGGTTTGAGCCTGGCCCAGCCCGAAAAATTAAACTTAGTTGTGTCAAGCTGGTGCCTGGTATGGGTTTGGGTTTGGGTTGGTTTGAACCTGAGCTTCAAATTGTGGGTTTGCTTCGAGTCTAGGCCCAACCCAGCCTGTTGACACCCCTATTTGTGTATGTAAATAGACAGAGGGGAAGAGAATTATGTTACACAACGTATTGTGATCAGATTTGACTATTCTAAATTCAAAGTTGGGGTACCAAAAATGAAGATCTAAATTTTTTAGGTTCATATTATTGCATCTAAAATGCGAATATGGGCTTGTCCTATTGGTCACACCCCTTCGCTTAGCAACAAGAAGTTTTGGGCTTTGATTCTTCGTTTGTGCATGCCCAAAATTTTAACCATTGGTCCTTATACTGCAGGTGGTCTCTGTCCCTTTCACTCTTTTTCTGTAAAGAAAAAGAAAAAAAAGGTTTATTGCATCTAAAATGACCATTAATAAAAAGTGGTCTTTCATCTAGCAAAAATAGGCAGAACAAACAGAATTAACACATTGAAACCAAATTTCAATTGTCTTGGATGCTTCTAACTCATAAATCACGGGAAAACATTATATATGCTGTGTCAGCTATCTGTTTTGGATACAGGATGCATAGCCATGGCATTTCCATTTTGGATCTTCATTTCGGACATTACAATAATTTGCCCCTCTCATTACTATTTTTGACATGGTGCAGGTGCTTCCTTTTCATTTTGAGCCTTATGTTTCCATTTTGAATACTGTTTGTTGCTTTGCCTTTATGCTTCTGCATCATTATACTCAATCCTGTACCTGTGGTCACAGGACTCAACTTACCCAAGGACGTAAAGTGTTGTCCACACTAGACATGCTATCTAAGCTTGTAAGAAGAGTAAGGAACAAATGGTCTTGTACTTCCTGTATATATATAATGTATGTTCTTCACTGACTGACAAAATGCTCTGCATTCTTTTAAGCTCCCTGTATGATTGAATTGAAGAAAACTGTAATAATTTATGCATGTCTTAAACCTTTCTGTAGAATAACAATCAAAGAATCAAATTGACCTTCACCTCTATTACATCGTATAGTTGTCCCTTTTAGGGTTTATATGGGATGTTCTCAAGAATGTTTTAAGATGCTGCACTAAAACTTGATTTTTTTTTTTTTTTTTTTAAAGAGAAAACTAGAAGTTGAGGAGCACTTTCATTATAAGAAAACAATGTAAGCTTTAGTGTAACGTGAGTGGTTATGTTGAGCTGGATGTGTAACTAAACTAGATGGGCAGGGTTTGTACTGGTATAACAAAGAATGTAAAATTTCATTAGAAGTGAGTGAAGCCAACATGGGTGACTAAGGTATCATGATGTGCATCAAGGGCTCAAGACCACTCTTGTGGAGTTTAGGGATTGGATATGTTGATCTGAAACATTGAGAAAAGACAGCACAAAAGCTCATAGCAATTTGTAAAAAGGTTTTCAAGAAAGCTCACTTTGACACCATGCCACTTATAAAGGAAGATAAGGTCAACTTCTGAAAATATGTGATTAGGCATGACTCTATTTATCCCTTTTTTTTTAAAGAAAAAAAATGGAAACTACCACACATAATAAATAAATCCTGTTCTTGTATTTCATGTTATCTTGGGAACAAAAAAATTTCTTACTTAGCATAAATATGGAAGGAATTTGGGAGTACATCACAGATTAGAAGTAAAGAGTAGAGAACATCAGGGAAATGCCTACCTTGTTTGTTTACCGGGTGGATGATGAGACTGCTTTCAGTAGGAAGCTTCTTAAGGTGCTTTAGTACTTGGTTTAGAGGCTACTGGATTCAAGAGTTTTTGTATGGAAGGATTTATATTCAATGTCATTTTTGTCAATCATTTAATGCATAATTTTAGAATTGGCAGCCAATTAGCCAACATTGCGAGAAATGAGAGTTTGCACTTTGACCCTTGGAGTGATTAAGAACCTTTGGGCTCTTAAGATAGGTAATACTAAAGTCTAGTGAACTTAGCTGTTGAGAGATTTGTCCAAGAAGTTAAAAAGAGATATTCTGTGGATGATGCCTTTACATAGTATTTGGTGCATCATAAAAAAGGCCAATTTAATCACAACATTTTGTCAAATCATTTTTGTTTTTGTGTAGAATTTCAAACAGGAAATCATCTATTACATGCATGTACTTGTTCTTGAGATTTGTTGAAAACATTGGAAATTGTCTGAAAGTATAAATTGGGTCTAGATTTAGAGAAAATGACAGCTATAACTTGTTAGATAACAATATTCTAGAAGGCAGTCTATATGACCACTCTTTCATAGATATACACAGCTCTATAGCTGCCCTTTGCGGTGCCCAGGCAGTCTCAATGTGCAACCAGGCAGCAAAATGACCCAAGCAGCTTGCATTGCAGTTCAGGCAGTATGCAGATCAAACAAAAAAAAAAAAATGCAAGCCATCTGAAAAAAAAAAAAAGAATGCAAGTCTAGCAATATGTGATACCCCACCTTCCTTGCTTCCTCTCCTCCCTCTTCCTTCGCTTCCTCTCCTCCTCTGTCTTCTCTTCACCTTATCATTCTCCTTCCTCCTCTTCCTTGTCTTTTGGCTCTCCTCCCTCTCCACCTTCACCATCTTTTTCTCCCTCTCTTCCTCTTCTGCTTGGGTAAATACAAAATGCTAATGGTATCCTCGCCTCTCACCTATTGTGACTGCATGTTAGAAGTTTAAGAGGTAACCAGGCAAGCATGATTAGTATCTATAATTTCCTCTTTTTATGTCAGCTAGCTAGTTTCATATTTTGTTTGAAGAGTATGCAAGCACTTCGTGAAATTTGATTTCACAGAGAACACATTTTAGATGTAAAAAGTACCAAATAGCAATAGTTGAAAAAAAAAAGATTTGACATTTCAACGACTGTTATCAAATACCCCAGGTTTCCTAATGTTCTTATTAAATTTTCTCTTTTTGTCAATGTTTAGTTTTTGATTATCATTTTATTTTGGTCTCAGCTGGTTATGAACTGAATTAGTCTTTTGCAAAAAGGAATTAAACACCAAAACTCTTTGGTCTTAGTGTGGGAAGAAATGTGCTTTGAAACCAAAGGTTGAAATACTGAAATTGTGTGGGATATTAGGATAAAGCAGAAACCAACTGAGAAAAAAGATTGCTCAAGTTCCCACATAATGGAATTATTTGTTGATCTGGAGAAAACAAAATGCTACAAGAGAAATTTTTTCCAACAGCAAAGCATTATTTTGTCTATGGCCTTTACAATTTATCGGACCTGTAACCATCCTTATTGCTTTGTTCTTTTTTTTTTTTTTTTTTTTTTTGGTTTAATATTTCTCACTGCCCTGACTGCATGTAAAAGTCTGTTCTTTGCCTTTTGTTCTCCTTCATTTTCATTAGAGCATCATCATTTCTCACCACACCACTGGTTTAGCATGATGGCATCAGTCCTTATTTCTCATTAGTGCTTCATGATCTCTCATTTTCTTAAGGAAGAAACTTGGCATGTAAGGTATTTTTTTTGTCCATCCAATGCTCATTTTCTTTCAATTGTTTAACATGATTCTTCTTGTTTAAAAAGTTTAATAGAAATTCTTGTCAGTTATCTTCTCTTGACAACTGAAATCATTAGACATATTGTCATGCAGCTTTATCTTTTGATAAAGTTTGTATATACCAATTCATTATTACTGCTGGTGCTGCCAGGAACAATCTATCTCGGTGGTCATCTCTTCTGTGGCAAATATGTTACCTCAGGTTTAATTCTTATCATACTATATTCAAGTGGAGAACTCTGTGCCTTCATCTGATAATTATCATGCATTGGCATCCAAAGATACATATGTTTGCAATATAATTAATGTATGGCATGCTAAAGTAGACTACTTCATTCATTTTTTAACATAAAATGATGTTAATTGCTTTTGGTAGAGGTAGGCATTTTCATATAAATCAGCAAATTTTAATTAATTTATAGAAATCTATGATTGTTTAACATGCACATCACATAATTCCAATTAATATCAAACAAACTAACATTTCTCAGTTATACTTACACATTGAAGAAGACAAGTATATTTTAAAATTTAGGTGAAAAGCATGAATCAACATGTAACTATAGTTGCATGATAAAAAAAGGATTATAGATGCTTTCGCATTGTTGTTGGCACTCTGGGGAGCTTGTGCACTAGCAGTGCCATATAAATTTTATATTAATATGATTTATCTTGATTATAACCTTGCTTCGATGTCGAATAATAATCTTGAGTTGTTATTATGTCTAATTTATAGACCACACCTGATATTTCAATACATGTAACTAGGAAACAAAATCAAAGAGTTATAGAAATAAGGTGGTTCATTTTGTTCAGGCATGGGCTTAAAGAACCACCGTGTATAATTTGTACTATTGCATATTTCTTTGATATACATTGATATAGGCCAATACACATGATGTAAGCCATCACAAACTGTACAGAGTATGTACCCCCTGTACCGAGTTCATGCTTGCAACAATGCACTTGCTGTTGTTAATTGTACAGTATATATCAACTATAAATTTACGTGCTTCGAATGCATCAGCTTTTCACTGCTTCTCAGATCTTGCATTATTAAATGTTTTGTCAATAATATGTTATTTCTGTTTTGTGATGCTTCCAATTGGTAGGGATTATGAACTTGTCATCTTACGTGGCCTCATATGTACTGTATCATAATCTACAAAAAAACTTAACGGTGAAGTAAGATTATTTGAGTATTGTTTGCATTAATCCATGCTCTCCATTAACAACCACCTGACACAATGTCATATAACTGTGTAGCACATTTTGCTTGTTTTTGGCCCATTGTTTGCAAAGCAATACAGATATTGCCAAGTTCTAGCAAAATTGCCTTTTTTCTGTGGGTATGTTCATAGCTTCTGTCATTATGGTTTTCTGAACTCTGTTCTATCGAAAAACTGGGTTAAACACAATGTACTTTTTTCAGTGTTAATGTATATTGTCTTGAAGTAATACATTTGTGCTCATCCAAAAGATATTTCTTATAAGTCATCATTTTTTTCTTGTTTCAAATTTAGATATTACCTTTTTTTGTAGAAATACCTTCTTGAGCAACGTGCAGTTGTAGATGTGGATGGTGGGAAGTTGTTGAATGAAGACAATGATATAAGATCTGTAAGTCATGCTACAAGCTTGTATACTTTGCACATTCAATAAATATTTTTTTTAATATGTAACATATTATCTTGCTATTTGCTCTGTATTTTTTTTTTGCTTCAACATTGAATGTTTTCCCACCTGATACCCCAACTAATAGATTATGGATACTGCTATATGAATTTAAATATAGCTGCGTCATGCCTCAAAAGAGAACTCATAATATTTAATTTTAATGTCTTGCTAAACTGACACATCAACAAAGAATTATTTCTTGCATACCTAAGTTGCATCCTTGTTTCCAGTAGAGATAATTTGAACTCTTAAATTTGATTTCAGTAGATGAATTATGGATTAATGTATCATGTGTTTCTGCCCTACCAACGAGTGCCACATGTTGTGCCTTATAGTGCTACTGTTTGGTATTACTAGCATGGTAGCAGCCAAATTACTGGAATGTGGCCAGTACCATGCTAATATCATGTACTGGTAAGAAATTGGTATGGTATACGTCATGCCAATTGGCACCTTAATCGACAAAACAAATACAACATTTCAATAATGTTGAGTAATTAGCTTAAACTTGTAACTTGCATATGCTTATGTCTTTTTAAGAAAATTAAACAAAAAAAAAAATAGATATTCTTTAAATTGGATTAAAGAAAAGAGTTAAAAAAAAAAAAACTGCATTCTACAGCTGTCCTAGTCACAAGCTGGCATTGTACACACTGGACCCTGCCGTGCTAGTCATGTTCCCAGACATGTCACAAGGCTCAAAACTGAGCTTGTATTGGTTCATACTGATGCGATTGACAAGCACCGGCCAGATCTAGATTGGCTGAGATGGATCTCTATCCTCTATACAACGGTTAGTATCTTATCTTGTACATGCTACTTATGGACCAGCATGACATGATATCTTGACCGATGATCAAGCAGCACCTTAACAAGATCATGTTATTTGTATAGAACTAATAATTAATATGCTTGAATGATGACTGAAAACTAATGTTGGATAAATTGATCTCTATATGTGTAGTTAGATTTTTGTTTTCTCATATCACCTATACTGAAATTCGAAATGATGTATGATGGTACTCTATCGTGTCACCTAATACAGTGGAGAGCATTGTGCTACTAGGCAGATGCCAGTTCACAAATCTTGCATAATGGTAGCAACTGCGTCATGTGTTATTTTATATATGACATGTTATGCATGATGCTGATTTAACTTGAGTAATAAGTGAATAATAGGTAAGGTTTTAATATTTTGTCAAATGGAAATGTTGCAGCTAGAACAGATCTTAGTTATAATATTTAATAAGCTTATAGCAACTCAAGGTTGAGGTTTTTTAATAAGATATTTATAAGCCTGTAGTTTATATGATATAGCCTTTGCAATTTTATATGATGCTATGTAATACCAACTGATGTAATGTTGCTATGCAGGTTCTTCAATACCTGATGGATGATGTGTCTGCTTTCTTGTCCACACATTTTGACAAGAGTAAGATTGAAGAGAAAGGCTGTTTAAGTATACTTAAGGATTTTATAGATTACATATGTATCAGAGAAACTGAAAATTTTCGGTCTCGAAGACGAGAAAATGAGAACTCTGTTACGCTGACCACTATTCATCAGGTTAATTTTCTGGAAGCAGCCATATCATTTCCTGCTCTGTTTGCAATAGGGATTGTATTTTTTTTTTCCTTAAAGATTGATAACATACCTTTTCTTTTGCAGTCAAAAGGTCTAGAATGGGATATAGTTTTTATCGTGAAGGTATGGCCTGTAACGCATATTTTCACTTGATTATTGTTGAGATCACTCTCTTATTTTCGGACTTGAGGGCCTGTTTGGATGTCCAGGACCAAAAACCATGGGATTTATGGGTTTGGACTAGTGCAACTAGAAAAATAAAATATCTCGGCTAGACTTGGATTCCCAATATCCAGGGGCCTTTGGAGTGGGATGGTCTGAGACCACGGAGAAAAAAATGGTCTGCTGTTAGTCCATGTAATAGATAATCTTGGATGGTTGTAGACATAGGCTAAGGCCAGCATCCAATTTAATGTTTTTTGATGGTTGTACTGGCCCAACCTACAAATCCTTTGGGATTTTGAGCCCAACTATCCAAACTGGCCCTTAAGGTTAGTCTTGTAACTTGTCCGTATAGATTATAACTTGGACGGTTTCCAAAATGGTTTGATAATAGAAGAAGCATAGTACTATTTCTTGTGGATATATCCAGTAGAATGACTGTCTTGAAAGCTATGATGTAGGGATTACTCCATAAAGCATATTGTCGACACTAAAATAACATGTTTCTGAAATTTACTTAATATGCAATACTACTGTTGTGTGATTTCACTCTCTCTGTCTTGCCAGCCATTGTATTTGTCATATTTGAAGGTGCATTCAGGTTTTTGGCGATTTGGCCTATCAAACTTTAGTCCATGAGAATGACATTCAACCTTTGTGTTCCATGGTGATGGTGCTTATTACTAGTGAGAAGTTTTACACTGTGATGCCATGCTAGATGGTTTTAAGTGTTAATTGAAGTTGATTGAATGTGCTATCTGGAAACATGTCATGTATAGAGTTATGAATGTGGAAAAATATGCAAAATTTATGTGAATGAAAAAAAAAAAAAAAAAAAAAAACCCTATGAAATTGTATAATAGCTTAAACTTTTCCCCTAAGATTTTTTTTTGATCCTCAAACTAGCTGTTGCATTTATAATGCATATCTTGCCCAACAAATCAGCAAATCATACTAAACAATTTAGAGCTTGTGCCTGACTGGTGACCACTTTCTTGACACATTGGGCCACTGGGCCATGACTAGGGAACAAAGTGCTCATCTGCATCACATGAGAATGTCATAACTCGTCAGCATGATAGAGTATACGTTCTTGCTGTGCATGATTGGCCTAATAGCAATGCATATAAAAGCTATAGGAAATGATATCGACTGATAGTAGCAACATACATTCGTACCTTAACTTCAAATTTCCAACTGGTGCTTGTCCTAGCTTTTGACAGCTTTGCTTTCTGTTGAAGATGATCTGGAACGCTTCCTTTTTGAATCACTTCTTTTGACTTTACTAATTAAAATTTGAGGGCACTATCTGCAAATCGGACATGTTAGGATTAAAAAAATGATCATCCTATATCAGCCAAACATTAAAAAGAAAGGTAATTTATAATACATTAGTTTCCTTTTCTCAAAATATCATAAAAAATGGTCCTATTATGGAATTAGAATCATAATTTGGATACATTATAGGGCCTTTAGAAGATTCCAATTTCCAGCAATTGGGTTCAAACTAAGCTGCTCTGGTGCTGATTCATATTATCAGCATGTCTACTAATTTGACCATGCCAGCTTACTTGAAAAAGTAATGGTCAATTCATGTTGAATATGCAGGATTTTAAGGAATTAATGCATTTTAGGAGTACTAGAATTTATAATAGAGGCTTGTTAATTTCATATATTGCCTTTAAGTAAAATAATCTGTAGTTATTATTGTCAGGTATCTCCATTTTTCTGTCTTGCTGAGTCACATACTTGATTACATCTGAATCTGATTCTTGTGTTTGTCCATGCAATGCTGCTAGTTAGTGGTCCATGGTTGTTCGTAGGTAAAACTGTTCTTAGTAATCTTTCTGCATGGAAGTGATTGCATACATGGGCATTACATAGTTCGTCATTAGAATGACAGTATAATTTTGTTTATAATGGATTTCGTTCTTCCTTTAGGACAATCTTTTAAACATATACTGTCCTAGCAATTATACTTGGTTAACATCCCCATATTTGTTTCAAAGTTTTTGATCATTCAGTATTGTTTACAAGTTTCCCCTCTTGTATGCCACAGCATTGTGGTTCTGGTTTCATTTATAAGGTACTACGTGGTGTAAAATTGTGAAATTTAACTGGCTGTAAGCAAATAAACTGGAATTCCTTCTGTAGGCAAATGAAACTGAAATTCCTTTGTTGCATGAGTTTAATGGCAGTGTAAAGGAAGGAGGGACTACTCTGGAGGTAAGTGTCTTTTTTTCCCTTTCTTTGAATTAAAATTTGTTTTTATTCTTTCTATCCATGCTTGAATAAATTTCTAGGAGGAGCGTAGGCTGCTATATGTTGCAATGACTCGTGCTCGGAAGAAGTTGTACATATCTCATGTTATTATGGATTCTAGTTGGCAGGTGGTGCTAGTTTTTATTTTATGATATAGTATGTGCCTGATGTGCGCGCGCTTTACCTCTGTGTCTGACTTCAATTTTTGGCATTCAGTTTCTGCAGCCTTCACGGTTTCTTAAAGAAATTCCACCTCACCTTCTGGAGATCCAGGTGCCTAGTTTAGTTGGAAAAACAAGCAAATCCATTGACTTTTGTGGATGATTTTTTTTATTAATTCTTTGTTATAGGTCTGCTGTAAGCAGTTATACATCAATATATTTGCTCTAGGTTTGCTGTTTAGTTCTTCAGGGGCATATCCATCTTGTTCTCCCTCTTAAATTGTGAGAATTCAATCTGTTGTTATTTCTGTTTTCATTTGTTTTGGAAATTCTGCTAGGGTGAGGCAATTTCAAAAGAGGTGGGAATACTGTCCAGTAGAACTATTTCTTCTAATGCATCAGAATACAAATCATCACCTGAAAATGTTCATCAACATAGTAGGAAAGATATAAATCTTTCTAGTGTCTCAATGGAACTGGATGAGACATGCCTCGGTAACAATTTCTTGAAGAGGTATTTTGCTTATAATATTAATAAATAACTGGTTTATATTCTCATGGTTATAATACTTTTTGGATTCATAAATTTATCACATGTTTCTATCTTTTAGGTTTAACATCGAAGAAAGATCAATTGTCTCTTATTTATTCCATCAGTGGGCAAAAAAGCAAGCATTTCAACATCCAAAGCGGTTGCTTGATAAGGTAACTTTTATTCTAACTACATCAAAAGATGGTAGCTTGGCAGAAGTGAACAAATTTTATGTACCATCTAAAAAAATATAGTAATTATGTCAAGCATGTGCTGTACCATATAAACCTCATGTGAAAGGGGGTTCTTGATTTTGCCCATAATAGAAAAATTGTAATATTTCATTATTTCTTATATTTCTCATTTTTCATTTTATATTATGGTGTCTTTTGGCATCATGTTCATTTTTTTCTATTTTTAGAAATATAAAATTAAAAATAAAAATTTTTAATTTTCTAAATTTTTGAAAATATAAACATGTTTGTTATAGTCAATTATTTTGAAAAAATTAAACAGGACAATAGTTGTGGAAAAGATAGTAGCAGTGATGGAGGCAGTGGAGGTGCTGATGTTGTTGGTGGCAAGTGCAGTGGTATGATGGAGGTGGCAATAATTATAGTGGTGGCAAGGGCACTGGAAATATGGTGGATGCAATGATGCTGTTGATGGTGGACTAGTGGAGGTGGTAGCAATGATGGTGGTAGAGATGCCAGCTATGTGGTGGAGACAACGATGGTGGTGACGACAACGTAACAACGATGGCAATGATGGTAGTGGGGGTGTTGGCTATATTGTGGAGATAGTGATAAAGCAATTGCAGCATGGTGAAGGCGCTGATGGTGGTTTGGGTGTTGGTGGCTGCAATAAAGTTGCAGATGATAGCTGTAGTGGTAGTAGAGGCGATGATGGTTGTGGTGGTTGTAGTAAAAAATATTTTTGAAAATATTAAAATTAAAGATTTCTTATTTGAAGCTATGCCAAACAAGCCCTAGCTATTGTGATATTGGAATATTGTAATTTAAACCGTATTGACTCTATTTTCTAAAATTTTATTTTAGTTTTTCTGAAGTGGATTAGTTCAAATGTGGGTTGCCTTGAATTGCACTTCTTGTATGGTGATTACCCATCTCCATATCATACCTTAGGTGCACTATTATCCAATGCATATATTTTTTTTTTTCTTTTTTCCCCTTCAACTGATACCTCCATGCAATATGCTGGAGATTAATTTTACTTAATATTATTAATGATTATTCTATAACCTACAAATTTCTTTAACTAGTTACTTTTATCCTTTGGTTCAGGTCAACTTTGTAATTGATGAACGTTTAAGGAGTAAGGTGTACAAGCACAAGGTTTTGCTTTTATCATATTATGGTTCTTGCTATACTAAATGATAAGTTTATGCTGTTTTCTCATTAATTGGTAGAGCTCTAATTGCATATTTACTGATTTACTTAATTACTAATAGTTTGCACTCTTCTTCTAGTTGATATATGTGCAACCTCATGCATGTATATACAAAGTTATAACTATAGTTTGGTTCTTGTCGAATATCAAGAAGAAACTCCTTTTTCTTTTGAGACTAGAAGGGGCTAATCCACTCCTTTGCCATCCTATGTCTACCTCACCCTTGGGGGTTTACTCCAATTGGAATTGAACTACCAACCTCTTATCCATGTGGCTAGAGGTGCTATCACTTAAGCAAGTGCTAGTGGTATGAGAATTTATATGTTAAATCTCTTCTCTCGTGACCAATGTCACATGCATATAGTTTTATCATGATTGGGACTATCGCCTGAGATGGGGCAGGACAGCAAAGTGTCCCGTTTCTTGATGGTACCCCTTTGCCTTTTTTCTTACCTTATCTCTTGTGGCTTCACCATACGTTTATCTCAACATTTTCATCTTTGCCACACTTATTTTCTTTTGTTCTTTTTATTGTCCAATATTTTGAAGCATACTCTATTTCAAGCCTTATTTTCATTTTTTGACAAACTTTTCTCTTTATGCTTCCATAGCATGCATCAATCATAATATACCACCATTGTCGGTTTTGTGCACAAATTAAAATGTTGGAGAGTTGACATTAGCCATATAGCGAGCTATGAAAGGAAGCTCAGTTATGACATGAATTCTTCTTTGGTTCTTGACATATTAATGCAGGATCAAGCTAGCTATCCTGATCTAACTAACCACTAATAAGATCGGTGAACAAAATTAATTAAAATAATTAAAGTATAAAAATAGCATAAATTAAAGTAAGTAAGAAATTAACTAAGAGGTCCATTTATGATTAAAGTCCGATCTAGAAAGCAACCCAATCGGTACGCTCAGTCAAAAAATTCAAAATTGGACCATTGGTCGATAAGAAACAATTGCTAGGCTAGGGCTATCAATTCAATTAATTTGAATTTAAAAAGAATTAAAAATAGACAAAGTAGCATTGTAAAAAATTAACAATATTATTTTTTAAATCCTAAATTAATCCTTGAAGTGGTCTTAAAGCATGGGATGCCTTGATTTTATGGACAAGAAAGATCAATCTGGAATTGGTTGAGGTGACCGGCTATTGGCTCGCGGATGAAATGGTTGAAAATCTCCGGATTTGGATCACCCAAATACAAGAAAGATAAGTTAAAACATTGCAAGGAACACCCCAAATATAATGAAAATCCAAAATAACCTCAAATAAAAAGTTCAAAGTATAGAAGTCGGCGTAGGGGTTAGGATTTGCTTTAAAATCCATGCTACTTTCACGTTCGTGCAAGCAAAGGACTCAGCAGACAAGGGGTTTCAGGGGAAAAAAATAGAAGAAGTCCGGTGCTCGGCTGCAGAACACTGAGGGGGGTCGCTAGTGGATGGATGGCATTGGTAGAGAAGATGGCGTCGGGCATCGTTGGAAGCGGGACTAGTCGAGGTCGTCCTGGAGCTGTTGAAATAGAGGGAGATGGGGAAAAGGTCTGTAGTAGTAGGTGGGGTTCCACTAGGAAAGTTGTTCTAGCGAGGGGAAGAGTAGACGGCCAGTAGAGTCGACGGAGTGGATTCGGGTGGAATCGGAGAGTGAGGTTTTGAGAAACCCACTTAGTCGATGGATTTGAAGGTGGTGGCATCGAAGGTGGGTAGCGGTGGTGGCGTTGGATAGTGGGAAAGGCAATGTCACAAGAGGGTTTTGGGTGGGGCGGAGGATGTCTTGGGGAATAGGGTTTGGATGTGGGACCGATGGTGGTGGGAGGAGGTGCATGCGGTGGTGGGAGTCGGCTGGGCACGAGAGTGGGTGGTGTGGTGGAGGTTCGGGAATTTGAAACAGGGGAGGAAGAGGTGTAACCGAGTCTTAAGGAAGTGAAAATTGATAGAGAAATAAGAAGCTTGAAAAAGAAGAGAGGAAGAAGAAGAAGAGAAGACGAGTCGAGTGGAAGAAAAAAGGTTCTCAATTCAATTCCGTTCTTCCAATTACAAGGTCCATATATAAATCTACACTCGAGATAGCCTGTAACAAATTCTGACAAAATTAATCATCCCTAACAAAATGCTAACAAAATAACATATTTTCTAACAAAATGATCCCACCACATGCTTTAAGATACGTGCATAGGATGGAAACAACAAATTAAAATATGCACCCAATAACCATATACCCACATACACCCTAGATAAAAAAAAATGTAAAAATAAAATGATATAAATGCATCAAAAGTAGTGCTGGGTGATGAGGTTGATCTCTTCCTACCTCTCTTCTGACTTCGAAAAGTCATTTAAAAGATTGGTATCGGCCATTAAAGCTATTGCATATCATAGAATCCTCTCCTCAGTTAGTGTCGATGCCTAGGTGAGCTGACTCGGTCGGACCTTGATATTGGTTGACCCGAGGCACCTAAGTTGACTTCATTCAGCCCTATAGTAGAACTTCAAATCCCATGATCATTGAAAAAATGGATGGATGAATAACAAACAATTCTCTCTGGATAAGAAAAGGATAAAGGACATATTTCGTCCAACTAGGCAAGGCTAACTGCTTGATTCTCCTTTCTCTCTCATGGCTCTTTAGCTTCTATCTATAAATAAAAGCTCACAAGGGGCCCTCAAGATATGCATTCCCCTCTTTCCTAAAATGCTCACCTTCCCTCTGTTGAGCGAAAACTGACTTGAGTGTCGGAGGGTTCTCGTCGGAGCCACCTACGGTTGAAAATTTTTTTTGTAGGTTCTGCCGCCGCCGTCCCGCCGCCATCGACCTGCCATCACTGCCCAACTCCTGCCAACCTTTGGATTCTAGTAACAAAATGAGGGATAAAAATTTAACTAGTCTTCTTGGGATCCTGCTACAGGATTTGTGATTGGCTTTATGGACTTTTATCATCTAAACATTACCTTTGCTATTATTTTAAAGCATTTCATTTCCTTTTTCACAACTTTCATTTATATTATGTTGCATCTTCTTTCCGTGCTGGTTTGTCTGTCAAATTAGAATATCTCTGCCAAGTTGAGCCTCCCTAGATCGTCAACTTGGCTTGCTTCGACCATCTTTTACCTCATTTTGTGCCTTCTCTAATATATCCATTCCTCATCTTTTCCTTCCTAACTTCATGTTTTACCAACATTTTGCCATTTTGTGCTTCCTGCTATTTCTCATCTTGTTACTTAGGCTTCTTTACTTATAAACTTTCTAGGTCATGCCATATTGTGATCCTTATTATTGTCATTATGTTTTCCAATATTGCATAAATTATCAAGGCATGGATGCATCAATTGCTTAACACCTTGGAAGCACTTCTCCAATTCATAAGAATATTTTATATGTACGGTTAATCAGTTTATTGCTGCTTTGCATTGTCATGTCGATAATAATAATTGGATCTATGGCTATGTTTTCTTCCATTTGCTATAGCGATGCACTTCTGGCTCTGAAAATTATGTGATCTTTCTTTTCTTAATTGAAAGTAATCAACAATGGTCATTAATTATTTTTTTCAGGTTGTTTTACGTATTCTCAAATCATGTCTGAGTGGTGATGAAGCCTATAGTTATGCACAATATGTGAGTTTTTTTGTCTCAACCGAACAATTCTTCTGGTGCATGATATTTAAAACAAAATCCTAATACCTCTCTAGTAAATGGATATCACATTATAGGTTATAAGGTGGGAGCAAATTCCTATTGATAAACGTGCACATTTAATGAGAGAAAAACAGGTTAGTAATCTTTGTAATTTATTGAGTTTATCTTTCTTAGTTTCAAATTACGGAAAAAAAGGTCATCTAGTTTGACAGACCCTACAAGGATAAAAACAAAGGTTATAAATTTTTCTTGCTTGATTCATCATGAATGCTTGGATCCATTCATACGCTAGTACAAGTTGATTTTTAATTGTGAATTTTATATGTTATGTTCCTAGTTTGATATAATGTTTGGTAGTTTTAACTTGTAGTTGTATTACAGGTTTTACTCTTAACCATACCTGAATTATACCATCTCTTTTGGGGGAAGTCAAGGCTTGAACTTTGCATTTTGGGGTCCACTTCCATCAAATCAAACATGTGGAAATGACAATTTTTTGCAAAAATATAGGTCTGCTGCTTCCAACTAACCATGCCCTTAATGGAGCCATCATATTCTATCCTTTTAGTAGCAGCCAAAGAATTAAATGCAAGTACATCATTAGTTGATGATTGATGGTGCTATCAAAAACACTTTCAAAAGCCACCATATAACTAGTTTGCCCACCATTTTTGAAGCATTGCCCCACGTGACATATCATTTACTTGCAATTAAGATTTTAACTATTAGGCTATGCTACTTGGCATCCATTAACCTTTTTTTTAAAAAATTACAAAAAGATTTTTTTTAAGTCTTTAAGTTATTATTATTATTATTTGTTTCAGCATTGCTCTACACATGCATTGGCATTGCATGACAAATCGTTTCTTTAATTCTTTATTATAATTTTTTTTAAAAAAATTATATTTTTCTTATTTCTTGTTTGCTTTGGCACTAATATGCACATGCATTGGTACTGCACGTGCTGTGCTAGTCGATAATCGGCACTTCATGTTAAACTCATCCAACTTATGTTGGGAACATTCAGTTGACTTACCACTTAAACCCAAAATTTAAACTGTGAGAGAATGAAAGGGATGAACAATGTATATTAGACATAGCCCAGCCCCACAAACCACCCCACTCATAATGAAAACGGTTTTCAATTGATCTTCTTATTCAGATGTTTGGTTTCTTTTTCAACCTAGGCATGCTTTTGACTCTATTTTAAATGTATCCTGAATGCCTTTTCAGTAAAAAAAAGGCTCTCATCAAGCTTCTCTCCATTTTATCTCCCAAAAAAAAGAAAAAGCCTTCTCTCCATGGGAGCAAAAAGGACTTGTCCTGACACCACCACAAAATAATGTTTGGGACCATAGAACATTAAGAATTGAGCAATTTTTAACCGTTCTTGTATCATAGTTAATCAACATGAGTCTCATCAAACCCACCTACTTCATTTTCCTCTGCTTTTATTGATGAACCTTCTAACTTGATTTATGATGACATTGGCAAATTTTATAACACACACTTTTCTCTAAAATACTAGAATGGTGAAATCCATTATTGGCATTTTTAAATATTGTAATTTGGATGGGCATGCGCTCCAAGGATGATTGGTAATTTAATAGCTGCTTGGTTGCACTGCATGCATTTTAAGAATTTGATAAGAGATTTAACTAAAAGCCTTAAAAAGGTTTTCTCTAGTTTACTCATGTCTTTCAGATGGATGCAATTTAAGATGATGCTGCTCCATTTTCTTAAGATAGTTTATAGCCATTAGTCCCAGAAGCCAATTTGGAAAGTGTCTTAACATCTAGCACATATCCCTGACAGGTTCATAGCATGTCATTCTAATAAAAAATTAAGGATTTGGTTGCAAAGTTTATGTTTATTATTTGCTGCTTTGAAAAGAGAAAAATACTAACAAAAGCTTAAAATATTTTTGCTGAAAATTTTATCATGTTCTACTTTTTAAACGCACACACACAAACAAACACATGTATGTATGTACATATGTGTGTGTGTGTGTATACATATATATATGTATGTGTGTGTATGTGTATTTATTTTATAGTTAAGGTTCATTTGGTATTGCTTTTGTTTTCTGTTTTTGTTTCAAAAACCCAAGAACAAAAATGAACTAGATTGAGCAACATATATAGTGAAAGCTGAAGAAGCCCTTATTTAAATTGCTTGTGAAATCTTTAGAGCTTTTAGAAGCACAGATCTATTGCTTGCAAAAAGAGCTAAATAAAAGCAAGTAATAGCAAAAATTTTATGCAATTTCTATCTTCAACTCAATCTTTAAGTGCTATTTCATTAATTTGTAGAGAAAAAAAAAAACAAAACAACTATTCCAAACAAGCCCAAAAATTTTTGTTGTTATTTATTTTTAAATTTTTTTTGTTAAAGAAAGCATCAGCCAAATTGCTGTTGCCAATACATCACAGCCATTATGCTGTTGCCAACCACCCCTATTGTAGCCATCACCGTCTCATCACCACCACCACAACCATCCCTTAACTGCAATAGTCCATAATAACACTATAACTCCCACCACCATTGTGATGGCCATTAACATCAATTGACCATCAACACTGCAACCAGTACCACTGATACTGCCACCATCTTACTACTACTGCTGTTATTACTGCCACCTAATTATTTTTTTTCTTTCTTTTATTCTCTCTTGTTATTCATCTTTTGAAGATCATTTTTAAGCTACCAACATGTTTTCTTTGTCCAGAAAACTGGGAGAGCAAAAAAAAAAAAAAAACACACTAGATTTGTTGCCTGTTTCCAATAAGAATGGCATTGAAGCCTAACTCAATCTTTTGTCTACAGATCAAAAGTCAGGTCATCATCATCCAGTAGAGTCTTTGATTAGCTTATAGGATAAGATCCTCGATTCTAAATGCAAATTAAGTGGCCGACAAGTCAAAGATCGAGTAATTAAAGTTCAACCTTTGTAGGTTGTGGAGGTGGATTGCCTGCTGGTTCCTGATGTTAAAAATTTTGACTCGCATAAGAAATAAAGCAAAGCCTAATCTTGCTGATTATAAAAACATGATAGATATTAACATTGAAAAAGAGAATTATTGGTGTTGAAAATGGACCATTGCCGGAGATGGCTGGAGTTGGAGTTTAGGATCTCACCGATGAGACCTGCAAGATAGAGTCCTAGCCAGAGGTAGGTGACTTCGGCATCGATCCTTCGATGATCAAGTCAAAATTTTCACCAACAAGAATGAAGTACACAAGAGTTAGAGAATGAAAAAAGCACTTAGAGGAGAAATCATATCTGGAGGGTTTTATTTATAGATGGAGCCCGTAACTGATTGATGATGATTGCTATAACTGAATATTAGTAGGTCGTTTGGGCCATTTAGATTTTGTTATGGAGAGTGGGCTGGCAGTTATTGCCACCTATTGATGGTTAGCTATTATCTGTTAAAGTCTGGACCAAGGTCGGATGCTTCGAATACTTTCGAGCTTGACTGTAGATTATTTTATTTGAGATTATAATGTTGGAGCCTAGGATCGAATGAACTGAATTTGAAGATCATTCTTTGGATCAGGGGTGATGAGCTTGTAGATTAGATTTTTGATTTGGATTATAATAGAATCGCTTCAACTATTCTTAGAAGCTCGGCTATCTTTAAGGTTGGCTCTTGATTAAGATCAGCGTTTTGGTTTGAAGTTGTATTGAGATCGAAAGGAATGAGCTGGAGGGCTAGCTTGAGGGCCAGCTACTTTAATTGGACTTATAATTAGAGCATTGAGTTCGGACGAACTTGAGAGCCGAACTAGCATCGTTACTTAATTGTAACTGCAACAAGGTTATTATCATTGAATTGGAGTTCGGCCATATTCAAGGTCGGATCCCGTCGAAATTTAGTGTTGTGAAGTGACCATTGCATATCTCGATTTTAAGATCGGAAGCAATTAAGTACCGAGCCTTCCTAGTGGCTAATGTTTATTTGACTGGAGATCAGATCATGATAAGATCTATTGCTACAGCGACATTATTATCAAGCCTGAATCAATGATCAGAATTCATTAAATTTGGAAGGATAGATCCTTTAGTGTTGAATTGATTTTGTAAACCAGCTTAATCTGCACCTCGGACAGGATTGTATCTTGAGCCCGAATAACACCTTCGGGGGCTGGTAAGATTTGACCCATTTGGACTTCGGTGGGGAATATCTTTCACCAACAAGAATCATCAAATAAGGAGTGCCTTTTGTTTTCATAATATCAATGCAGCATAGAAGCTCCTATTCATGAGCTTGTTTTTTGGGGCAAAATCTTGAATGTGCATCAATGAAGGACCATCTTTTTTTCAAACAGCATGCTGATATGCTGAATGTCGGAGTTTATTTACCAGAATGTTTTGTTTGTAGGCTCCTATTTCTCTGGAGAAAAGGGTTTTTGGGTATATTTATTGTTTAGAGAACATTTCTATATTCCTAGCAGCACATAAATGACCATCCCATTATTACACTAATTTGCCTACTCATGTACGTCTTCCTAAGAATGCTGTGTTCTTAACTAAGAATTCTTATACCACATGATGCTTTAAAGGAAACACGCAGCGTGCCCCGTCATTCTTGACATATCAGTGAAAGTATAAGGTTTGGAGATTTTATGGTATTAAAAGTAAATGCAACTTTGATTTGCTTTCAGGAACATTTTCAGAAACAAAGAATTGAAAACTCGATGGGATCGTCCGAAGCTACACCTAAACAGGTTATATGTCTGCCTCTCGTCCTTCATGGTTTACCGAACTTCTAACACCATTGTCAATATGTTACATGATAGTGACATAGTCATTAATTTATAATAAATAAATTATTCAATCACTATTTCTTCCGCTTCTCATATTTTCACTGTACATGACCACCAGCAATATATGACCCATTTAATGGCAGAGCAATAGTATTTGCCTTACCTGCACACATACACACGGTCGCAGACACAGCAACAACTATGCCACCACCTCGCCTGTTTTTCTCTCTTTCTTGTATTTTTTTGAGAGCTAGTCATGTGGAAATCCAGGCAAATATCAGTTTGACGGTGGGATTGATCCCAGGTCTCTTGTATCTATACTGCCCGTGCAGTGCATCCACCTTGAGCACTATTCCACTACATTTAGATTGATGGTGATTTTAGCTTCTTTTCTTAACTGAAAACAGCACACTCTATGTTTGTTTTATTTGCAGATTGCTTATCTACAGAATCTGGGGTGCACTGTCATCCCTACTTCACGTCTTCATGCTTCACGTTTGATTGAACAGTACAAGTCTTTATGAAAGGAGGATACCTTGAAGTTTCTGTGACGATAAAGCACAACTGAATTTATGCTGCAACAGTTCATTCGTCAATCGGTTGATTAAGTTAACGAACATAAATATGAGAGATGTTTAAAATAAAATATGTTATTTACAATGTGTCCAAATTTCTTGATTTTTTTTTTTTTTCCGGGTACAGGAATTTTATGTAAGTAAAGAATATTTTTGTATACTCATCTACTGGAGGCCATTCCAGAATCAACTTAACAGATTGCAAGCTAATATTGAGGACATCTAAAATTTTGTGAAATTGATATGCTTCTCAACGAGTTGGATTGTTATCGGTTGCTGTTAAGAGCATATAAAGGAACACGATTACGGTATTTGCAGCTTCCAAAGCTATCCTGCTATTAACTTCAACCATCATATCACCGAGGATGGAGTTACCATGAGCATGAAACACGACAGCAGCAGTCACAAAGCGATACTCGAGCCGCATAAAAATGCAATCTAGAAGTGCAGACCGAGCAATTTGGGCCCCGAAACACAAAGCATGTGGGATGGTTTCCAATTTATTGCGGAATTCTGACTAAAATCCCTGGCTTCTCATACATGCATGATACAACCACAAGGTCAAGCACGTACCAGCCACCAACAGCTACCGATCGGAAGCTTCAAAATACATATAAATTATAATGTTCTTATGGCAAATTTTAGGGCCGTTGCCGTTTCCCTATCGGTACATTCAAAAACTAACACAATAAACAAGAGGATTGTCATACAAGGCACGTCTAAAACAAAGTAGCTAGAAGAATAACAGCCGGTTAAATCATTACAGACGATGCAAATATGAATGCTCAAATTAAAGCCTATAGCCACCAAAACTCCCAAACCAACTGAAGGTGGATTGTGTGATTAAAAAAGAGAAAATCAGCTGGCTCTGTGTCTGTCAGCTTAAAGCCTATAGCCACCATAACCTCCCAAACCAGAGGACCCATAACCACCGAGTGATTGAGATGCAAGTGATGATGGATACCCTGTGCTTGCCAACTGAGAATAACTTGATCTCATGCCCGTATCAAGACCTCTATAACTGCTTGCTAGTGGTTCTTTATGTCCAGATATAAATTCCTGTAGATATAAATGAGAAAAGATTATTACTCGGAAGAGCTATCATAGAGAATATTTCCTTAACAAAAACATATGAGATACTTCACCTGAATGAGCTGTTGAGCAACCTGAACTTGTGAAGTAGTGCCCTTTATTTCAACAGTTATCTCATCAGGCAATCCTCTACTCTCTTGCACAGTAAGTATCGCTCCACTAGTGCGGCGTATGTATGCTATGTTTCCTCCTCCTATGCCAATGATGTCTTCTGCATATGGCAGTGGAATTTGCATTGTCTGCGTGACCTGAATAGCAGAATATTTCAAACAATGGTCTCTGGTGATTACATTGAGAAAATAATCATAACAAATAAGACAGCTACTAGAACACCAGCCCAATCAACGACTCACTTGCAAAAAGTTTATATAAGTTGGTAACCGCCATGGGAACTGTACATGTCATCTTGGACATATAATTTAAACACAAACTACACGAAAAAATTAATGGGACAGAGCAACCTTAATATTTTAAGACTTTTGTTCACTTGGATTTAGCTAAGTCAGTTATGAAAACTGTTAATCAAAAACCTACAAAAGAATGGAGGAGAAGTCCTGTTATGGGTTTTCTTTTTTGTCATCTTTACAAAAACGAGATCATGTATAAATGTAGAAACTACCTTTAAAAGAACATGGAACTAGACTGAGCAAAACAAATTGCTCGTTTAGAGCATATATAACCACCTTGCTGCATCCAAGCTAAGCCGCATGAAATGAAAGGGTTGATAAATCAATCACTAACAACGTTCATGCACTTTCAACAAGCAATAAGAGCACATGAGTGGCTTTTCGAGGCATTCCTCATCAATACCATCAAGCAAGCTTATTGCATGCTAATTAGAGAAAAATTGTAAATTTCAAGTAGCATTGGCTTATGAATTCCAGAGACTATACTTCACAGGCACAGCAAGTATATACACCTCATATGCCATATAAGGAGTGGCAATGCGGCAGAATTTTAAGTCTACATTTTTTATGAATTTCAACTTCTTCTAGTAACATACAAACAAAGACAGTGTAACAAGAGAACCTTTAGCAAAGTAAAACCATAATGCCAGATCAGAGCATGGTCAAGTGAATGTATCCCTACAAACAACTAATAATAACATGAAAAAACCTGAGCCACCCATTCACATCCCAAGTCAACCATCTGTGAGTTCCATGTCATTATTTGAAGAGGGATAAAAGGAAAAAGAAAAAAAAAAAAAAAAAAGAAAACCAACATTATTAGGCTCCCTAAAATCTCCATCCACCAAATAATTATTGATACCCTCATTTTTTATAAGAAAAGCAAGAGAAGTGCATACACACAAACAAACGCACGCCTGCACGCACGCACACATACATGCATGCATGTATGTATATGTGTGTCCTTAAGCGTTCCAGCCATCTATGCTTCTCCCCTCATGCACACCATTCGTCCAATGCTAATACTGTAATAAAATAAACTCTTACAGCCTTCACAAAAGGTTGAGTACTACTCAAGACCAAATAACTAATCAAAGCAAAATAGAGCCTTAAAAAGATATATATAAAATGAAATGGACCTGCGTAACTAAAGCACCACCACGCCCCAGTGCTGAAGAGCGTAACCCAGACAGAGCAGGATCTTGTCCATATAATGACAGTCCACTCCGTGGAATTTGTGGATCTAATTGAGATTCACGATCCAGAAACAAAGATTCCCGCTTCATTGAAGGAGCATAATCACTGCCAATTACAGGTTGTTGTGAAGCATGGATTAAGGATTGTGCTTTATCGGCCCAAGCATCCACTGGACGATCTTGAGTGGCTGGTGCATTAAACTAAAGGAGAGGGAGAGAGGGAAAGAGAGGCAGCAGCCATCAATTTGCAAAAATTATAAAGCATTAAATTTAAATTCAAGTCCTCTTTGAGAAAAGAAAGACACTTACACTCTTTTCGAACAATGGAAGTACACTATGATCAACCAAAAACTTTCGAAGATGTCCAACCACTGATTCTAGCGCCTTGAGAACCTTCAACGATTCACCCTGTATATCTACAATTCTTTCATCTGCAGTAGCATAAAATGGCAGCTCATCTAGCAACAAAAAGATAAGATGTTATGTACCACATGTACAGGTGGCATGTCCAAGAGAAGTTCAAAACTGAGCACAATCATTTCAAAACTAAATTAAAATGTTACCAAATAGTTTAAGACACACGGGCATAAAAAGCAAGTTCCTTGTTCACATTCAGAGGCATCTGAAATTCATGCTCACGCCCATAGAGAGCAAATTCAAAAGCATGTCACATGGATGAAAGAGAAACCTACTCTGTTTGGACAATATCTACTACATGCGGCCATAACTTACTGCACGAGTCAAATGATGTATTTTCTCAGTCTAGACTTAACTTTGTTAGCCAGCTAAAAAAGAGCACTATATAATAGATCTAGTAAAAATAAAAACTGAGCCAGTTAAATTTTGATAACATTCTTGAGTTAGATCCTATTACTGAGTTCCTTACATGGAGGCTAATGCCAGACTCAAGTCCAATTCAATGAATCCAGAAAATGATCCAGAACAGTCAACAGGCATCTAGTTTGAATTTTTGTTTGAGATGGTACATTTGACTGCTTGCTGATGCCACATTTAACTCCGATTCCATGACTCTGGATATTGGTTTAGAATGACCAATAGGTGAAGAATTATTCAATATTGTGCATTTAATTGTTGATTGACAAAATCCTTGATTGTTATGCCTACAATATAATATACAACATTCATGTGTAGATTGTATATCTGGCTCTTTTAATTCTATTTTATTTCTGATATATAGATTCACTAAAAAGCCTCAAGGCTCATCAAATTTACCTCAAATAAGTCTTTTCCAAGATGCCTCAAGGCAAGAATCAAATAAGCCTCCATTTAAACAATAATAAAAGCTAAACATATTATTGTAGATCATAGAACATCAATATTCAACTAATGGAAAGTGAATTGAGCATTAACAACTTCTAATTCCAATACCTTGACATTGCTACAAAATAATGGATGAAATTAACACAAAAATTTTAATAGTGTAACTAGGCTCTTAATTATTCACTTTCAACAAAGAAAACTTACACAACTTGAGATGGTATAATGTTACCTCATATTGCTTTAGCATTGGTATGACTGTCCATATCAGACGCTACAATCAGTTGTCAAGTTCTTTAATCTTCAAAAACTATACAATAACCATAATTGCATTCATCGAGATATGGTGTCTCCGATGCTTTGTGTATATGTACATTAGTAGTTTGTAGTGTAAACAAAGTTATTTTAAATTTTGATCTGTTGATTACAAATGACAAGAATCATGAGACAGATTGCATGTGTTTCTTGTAGCAATCAAAGCAGTTCAAGTGTGATTACAAGTGATGATCGTAAAAGGCAGATCGCAATACATAAATAATCAAGAACATTCATGTTTTACAAATAGCATGCCAGGGTTTAATATATCTTAATTATTATTTTAGTTATCTAATGGGCATGGATGACAAAAGAAGAACAGAGTGCATTTGACTTTTATGTGGTACATTTATAAGATTCTAAGATTATTTTTCCAATAAATAGTAAGAATTCTGTGAGTATTACCAAGTTGAATCGACAAGCATCAAACCAATACCTCAACCAGGTAAAAGAATTTAGGTATCTTAGGTGGAAATGTTGACAAGGAAGCTGCTGAATCCCTCTCTTCTGTTGATCTCAGCAAGAATCAAATGGGATTAAGTCAGGTGTCTATTCTTACAGCTGGCAACTAAACTCTTAGCAAATAACAAAATCATTAGGATCTCAAGTTGATGTTTACCACTTGAGTGATCAAATAACCCTCAACTCTCATGAAGCATCATATGTTCATCTTAACAATCCTAACCCCACCCCCCCACCCCCCACCCCCCCAAAAAAAAGAAAAGAAAAAACACCAACCTTCAGCTTGATACCATTTCCAAGTCAACAGTACCATAAAAAATGGGTTCTTAAGTGCTCAACGACAGTGCAGTGCATAACCACTTAAGCAATATCTAGTTAGAGTCCATGAAGCTGTTCGCTCTACTTAAAAAATCAAGCAGCCACTTAATCCATTTAACCCTTTAAATCTTAATACAGAAATTGCAGGAATTTATTTAAGACTTTCTTGTACCTGGTATTCTAAGATTTTTATAATTATTTGATTATTAAAAGCAAATTCTACTATGTCCACTTCCATGGTGGATTTACTGAATTGTCTATTCATCTTACATGCTAATTAATGCCATTGATATCTTTATGCCCATAACATCTGTTGCATCCAGTTCTACTCCTAACATCTGCACAATAGTTTCTCTGATCAAAATTTTCTGTGAAGTGCCTAGGCTTTTTTTTTCCCCTTTTGGAACACCAGATCTTCAGAAGTCCATTGAGATGTATCAAACAATTCAAAATCAGTTGATTTTAAGCACCTAACAACTGCTTATCCAACTTGACAGCCATGTCTTCTAACGAAAACTTACTTTTTCAGACACTAACTTATGAGACAAACAGCCCAATAACATATTAGGTAACCATAATCAGACAAAAACAGTTTGATAAGGTCAGTTTATCACACAAGATATTAGCTCAAAAGGATCAAGAAAAAATATCCAGACATTCTAGATGTAGAGTTCAGTACATGGTCATTAATATCACGAAGATGCTTAAAGAATATACCTCTAGAAAGAACCCGCACTATGGCACCACTAGTCTCTTGAATTGACTTAATCATGGTACCTTGCTTCCCAATCAAATTAATGGCCTGGGATGATGCTACCAATAACCGAACCGAACATGTAGGTGCAGCAGGTGCCAGGGTAGTGCCATCACCCCCGCTATCGGTCATACCGCTAATACGTTTAAAGACTCTTAGAAGAGCATCCATTGCTGGGGATATTTCTGCATCTGGCTCCTCTCTAGCCGATATTAGAACCTACACATGAGAATAAAAATGACAAACCGTCCAGAAAGGAGTATTATATTTCTATGGTGGCGTTATCCCTCTAAGACACATGTATAGCAGTTGAAGCAAATGCTTTTAAACTTATTTAGATACAGAATTGATTGAAATCAACAGGGCATCTACAATCGATAATTTCAGTTCAGCATTAACCACAGACAAGTTTATAAACCTTGCTATAGGTATTAAGGAGCCAATTCTTAAAATAGGAGAATAAAGATTCTTCATATGAATACGGTACTAATGCTTAGGCATGCACATATATAAGGTGTGCATATCTATTGTACTATGCAAGGCAAACTCCTAAGCAGTGCATGAAGCTCCACTAAAGAGGCCACTCATGTCTACACATAGCATATTTTAGTATTTATAAAATTGGAAGAGCAAAGCGCATTGAAGAGGCTCCTGTGCATGTTGTTCCCTCCACCAGACTGCTACATTTGTCGTATCTTGATACAATAGCAGTCAATGACAACAACTTTTTCCCTCTCAAACAGGTAAAATACATGAATCAATGAACACCAAGCAGAGCAGAGCCAGATCTTATGGATGCACACCGATATACGCATTTGATAGTACTTTCAGATGCTTATAAATAAACCAGATAGAAGACCTTTTTTTGGCAACGAATGTAGATTTGTAGACATTGCAAATATAGTAAATTCTATGTAGTATAAAAACTTCATTCCTACATTAATACTCCGGTATACATAATGGCTATTCCCAACATAAGCATGTGATATACATACAATCAAGTCCATGGAAGGATCCCCCTATAGTTTTCAAAACTGATTTTAAAGAAAACGTAGCAAGCTATAGACATCTGGATATCCCATATAATTAGGCGGCTTATGCTGCTTGGCATTTGACATATTTCTTATTTCATAGTTTTTTACTCCATAGTTTTCCTTAAAAGAAAGTTTTTTTTGTCTTCATGACTTTACTTTCTGAAAAGCTCACTAGAAGTTATGGGTGGTTAATTAAAAGGACAAAGAGTGTGCAACCTGAAGTCGCCCTGACTCCTGAGCAAAACTCTTTATCCCAATTTAACCAACTTCTGAGACACAAATTTAATGATAATGGTAATGAAGAAAATCTATTCTATTCAGAGGTGCATTTTATTCTGCGAAAGAGTAGCAAGGAAAACTACAGGGAAAACACTGCAGAAAATGGAAAACTCATATGAAAAAAGAGCACCTTATTTCTCTCATTTCTTAGGTAGCAATGGAAGAGGAAATTCCAGAGACTACTCAAAAAGTGAACACCAAAAAACGAGTTCATGAGGTTAAAGTTCAACGAAACACAGGAAAAGGGTGCTTATTAAAAAAAGAAAAAAAAAGGCATTAAGTTAAACCACAATGGAAAAAGGTGACAGATTAGGAAACTCCGACAGCGCAATCACTCACGACAATTCAAGCTTCTTAATTTCAAGCAAAGGCCTTTGAGTTTGTTGCTTTTTGGTCCCCCCCACAACCCCCACCCCAAAAAAAAATTTAAGAAAAAAAGCATCGGCTCAAATACTTTTCAGATGGCGTCCAAGATCCGAATAAAGAAGCAAGATACGACATCAGGACATCAAACAAAAATGAGAACGAGAAAAGATAACCCTAGAAACAGAGATAATAAGCAAAACCCTTGAATCCCGCCAAGCGTAAAGCGAGAAGAGTGCTTACAATGCGGTCGGAGGTGCCAAGTGCTCCTTCAAGGATTCGAACACGAGCCCGCGTCTCCTCGCAGAGCTTCTTGATAAGCTCACCCTTGCGGCCAATGATGCTCCCCACCTTCAGCACCGGCACGACTAGGCGGAACACGTTGTCTCCAGGCCAACCCGGCCACTTCTTGCTCTCGACGCCCTGCGTCTGCGCCGGGGCCGGCGCCGGCGTGGCGTCCGTTGAAGGGGGCGCCTCGTCCTCCGTCGCCGGCTCGGAGGCCTCCTCCGGGTCCTCCACCTCGTCGGGCGAGGTGGCCGTCGCCTCGGTCTCCGGAGCCAGGTCGGTGGCCGCGGCGCCGTTGTTCTCGGCGCTGTCGGTGGGCGTCGCCGCCATCGGGGGAGAGGAGGGAGAAGGGTTTCAGAGGAGAGCGAGGGGGGTTTTAGCCTCGATCTGGGCTGGAGAGCACGAGCCGCTTAGACTTGGGCTGCACCGGAGGTCCAAGGGTCCTTTTATCGGAAGCGTAGTACTTCGGAGATTGACACGTTTCGCCAGCTCAGGAAGCCACGCGTGTACGGGAGGACTAGGGCAAAGCGGACCGGCTTGGGTTAGTACCATCTTTGGTTTCTGAACCGGCGCCGACTTGACCGGTCCGCCTAGAGGGCGTGGCACCCTACGCTATCGTTCCTGTTCGGCTCTCGGATCAGACTTCAGATCTAAATTATGAAACTAATTTACTTTTTTTATAAAAAAATGGTGAGCGGGATGATAATTTGATGAATGATTATAGCTCTTCCGGTGAAAGAATGGTGAGCTGATCGAGAATTTGATGAATTATAATTTCACCAATAATATTATTTTTTTGATGAGTTATTAAATATAAATATATATAAATAGATTTACGTAAGATCTATAATATTTAGATTTAAATTTGATTAGATCAGAACTAGATAATAGATATTTTACATCGATGATTCAGACCGTTGAATTTACTATGTCAAAAATTATTTATATATCAAAAATTATATAATTTAAAATTACTTAACCTCTGTATCATATGATTAAAAAATATATTTAATTTAATTTTATTTAAATTATTTAATTTTTGACTACTTATGTATAAGTTAGGAGTCTCTAAATCGTATAAATTTTTTTATGTACAAGCAGTTTTAAAATAGTAAATAATATTTAATGACTTGCATCATTGATGTAAATTTTTTATTATAAAATTTTGATATGATCAGATTTGAGTTCAAATTTGATCGATCTAATCCTGACTATATATATACATATATATATATATATAATTGATTGAGGTCCATCAATCAACTACATCGTGTGGAACATGGAAAGCGGACCATGCTGATTGGAGCACTCCAATTTGAGTGATCTTACAGGAAGCCATCACATGTAAGTCAACAATTTCCAAGTCCATGTGGCATGTGGAGATTAGTTTAACGCGCAAGAATTGCTGCAATTCGGAAAAAAAAAAAAAAAAAAAATCAATTGAAGGTGGTCTAAACTCTATATACCAGGCGTAATAATTTATGGAATAGGTATATGGTCACATGAACGACGGATTTATAAATGGGGAGGTGAAACATATTCCCATAGCCTCCTATTTGAAAAGGGAGACCGTCAATTCTTACAGCATTCACCACCATGCATTTTCACGATAAAGATTCTTATAGCAAATAAATACAGTAAATTACAAGCACCTTTCCAATAATATGTGGATCCCAGCCATGGGACATGCAAACTGGCATTTGCAGCTCATAGCATACAAATCCAGCTTACTTTACCATCTATAAAGATAATACAGTTAATAAGACTTAAATTCATCAAGATATACTAGACAATTAATAGGTAGTATTTCAGGACAAAGTTTTTTTTTTTTTTTGGTTCCCTTAACTACGGTACAAGGCTAAATATAAACAATCCTACTAAATAAACAAGTGCGTAGTGCGATGAACTTCCTCTTTCTCAACAAGCAAGGGTATTACTTACAGCTTCCTTTCTTTCTTCTTTTGGAAAGCCAATCTGCCCATTGATTGCCCACGCTGTAGATACAGGATATATACTTCTATGTGCAAGAATGTTAATATCAAGCAACAAGAATTCAAGGTTAAATTACATCTGCATATTGAGAACTTTGGCAATAGCCTTTGCTACCGTTTTAGAGTCCGCTTGTACCTAAATCTTTGAAGCACTGAGATTGATGCTAGCAAAGGCACCACGCAACTCTGCATTTACCAAACTAGTCATATTAAAGTATCTTGATCCTGTAGCAATCGTACTCCCATTATCTCTCCATTGCGAAAGCCATAATCCACTATAGAAACGTTCCTTTGGAGGGACCGGTCAAAATTAACCTCTACCACTGTCACGAGAAATCCAACAAAAAGGGGGAGAAGTAGTTGAAGAGGTCAGCAGGCCAGTGATTCCTTAGGATATTAGATTCAAGGGCTAAAGTTAGGGAGTTAAAAAAAGAAAACGGACGGTGCAACTAAGATTCAATTGAGTAAAACTATACAATTAAATTCTCGTACACGTAATCTTTTTAAATCGAATCAAATAGTATTTTGCGCTTCTTCATGGCAAATGTACACTCTGCTTAATGGTTGACCGAATAAAGCATCATATTTCAATCCTAAAAGGCAAATATAACGGGTGGATTTTTGTTCCTTTTGTAAAATAGATGGCTCTACATGCTCATTCTTCTGGAAAAAAAAGGCGGGGGGGGGGGGTTACAACATGCATATTTTTGGATTGCTCATTAAACATGGCTCACAATTATATAGCTTCTTACATTTTTTTACAAAAAAAGACATGTATTATAAATGCAAACTTCTCTTCGGCCCGACGACGATCGCGACGCCTCTAAACCAAAGTGGCCTGGTAAAACTCTGACATACGAAATGATGCTTGCCAGTTGCCAGCCCTCAATGGCTCAATTTGTAACTTGGTCATGCATCTTGCGGGAACAAATAAAGGAAATAATGATGGGATGCATTTAGAGTAAGTATTCTCATGACCATACCGACTCCAAGCAAAAACAAAGGAAACCACATTTTCTTATATGAACAACCACCTTATGGGGCTTTACCAAAGCAAAATCACCCATGGATGTCTCAGGATGCATAAGACAAGCCTCCCGACCATTCTTGTTGATGCAGGAACCGCATCATTTTTCTCCAATAGTGGGGATTTGATGTTGAGATTAGTTAGTTCCAAAGTCACCCTGCCTTAAAGCCAAGGTGGTACCAGCTGCCATACTATACATGGCCAAATCTCTCGTACACGATTAAAGCATGCCAAAACAAAAAGAGGTGGAGCAAACAATAACAACATGGCTATAACTTGCTCCGCACGGTATCCCGATGTTTCATAATTGTAATAATTGTTGTTCTTTTGTTTTTGCTTCTCATACTTTATGATTGCTGAGACTCACAATGTGTTGAAATACAAACATTATCGCATGCTTGCAGAGGCAATGGTTGGATGATAATTTTATAGAATCAAACCAGGAATATGAAATGTCGAGTAAATGTAAGAGTGCCCAAATGTCCACAAAGAAACCCAGAATTTGAAATGTACAATTTTTTTTCTTTTCTTTTCTTTTCTTTCTTCTTCTTCTTCTTCTTTGGGTGCGTGTTGCTTGCTGTTGTTACAACATGCTCCATGTATTGAAGCTAAAAACTGGGTAATAGAAATAGTGTGCCGCCAAAGCTAGCAGAGGCTACCAGAAGAGGAGCATGCAATCTTCCACTTCCATATAAGACAGAAAAAATCTTTCAGCAGCCAGGGCTGTCGGATATTTAGAGAACGATAGGACATTCATCGCAATGTAGAATAAATATCAGCAAACCAATAGAAAACTCGATAGTTTCTCGAAGTGCCTATAATATATGCCAAGATCGAAGCACAAACTGAACAGATAATTAATCAGACGAACATTAGATCTTTAACACTGATTTAGGCAAGATGTGGCCTCTATAGCTATCATGAAGTTGAGCGTGCTATACATAAAACAGAGGGTTGCTTGTGAACTCATCCTTAAACTCAAGTACCAGTGCATGCGTACAGAACATGTTGCATCTCGATTTGTCCCTACGTTGAATAGAAGCATGCACCTCTAGTCAAATGGGTCAATTCGGGGGTCATGCTCACTGGCCATTGCCATCCCTGTGCAGAGGCATGTGGGGCACATGACCTGCAAACAATAATCCACAAATTAACATCCATTCCAGACCGCCAAGAGAAAATAGAGATGATTCAGTTAACCCTCGATAATGCATCTCGGTATTCAACTCTATAGATCATGGCAATCTAATTAACAACAGCTTTTATCAAGTCCCATGAAAAAATATATGATTTTTTTTATCATATTTTCTCATCACTTTTAGGAAATAGGCATACAAGAACCAAAAACCTCCGCTATAATTACCATAAGTCAGTTGACATAATAGTTGTATATTGGTTAACTTTTATCTGCATCACAATCTGATGTGCATAGTGTCTTACCTTTCCTGACCCTGAACAATTCGAACACCTCTCTGTTCTTGGTGGTGATAAAGGCTGATCGCCACCATTTACTGTAGCAACAGGCTCAATTAAAACAATAGCTCCAGTGCTCGAACAGCGAGCACAGGCAAGGTATCCTGCAACAACAGAGAGACCATATTATCAGATAATACTTCTAACCGAACTCAAGGGCAAGCTCCATATGGCTTTGAACTTAAATTAACATATACATTAACAGAACTCAAGGGCAAGCTCCATATGGCAATGAATTTAAATCAACATATATATTATCTTGATCAAGGTGCAAGATTTTTCCTATAATGGATAACTTAAGATCTTGAGAACAGCTGAAATTATGCTTGTGCAATTTCAATATATCCTATAAGTTAACTAGTAGGGTTTCTATTAGATAGATGAAAAACAAGTAAAATGAAGAGTGCTACAGGTAAACAAAAATAGCAATTTAAATTTCATTTGAAATTTCTCAAGGAAAAAAAAACTTGGAACAAATCCCTTCTAGCTCCATATATCTAACATTTCAGCCAGATGTTTGCTAGATAGAAATGTTCAAATGCAGTATTAGTGCTGCTGGAATCATCTTCCCTCAGTCTTAGAATGTTGGAACCTGTGTCTCTCAATCTCTATGATGGATTCTAACGTAGAGGGCTAAAGAAACTAAACACAGCACAGCTATGAGCAAGGTTTGCTGTACCGTATCAAATCAAATGGTATGGAGCATACCATACCAAACCAGTTCGGTACTAGTATATGGTACAGAAGGTGTACAAACACTCGATACGCCGGACTGGCCCCTACTGATACAGTAATAGGTGGGCGCTGGTATGGAGCCTAGCACCAAGACAGCGAACCTTGGTTATAAATCTAACCAACAAGCATTCTCCATGACAAGCACTCTCCATGAAAAGCACTACCCAACCGGAACAATTTGTCCAACTCCTGCATCCCTATGGTCACAAAGGGCTAGATCCTTACGATGGGCCTTTTAAGTCATTAATTTCTTTTATTTTTTCTTCGGTCTCACCACTTCTTTACAGATGTCCCCACTAAATTCAGGCCACAAATCTACCAATGCACCTCCATGTCCTGTTGTACATGACCAATCAGACAGACTATCCTTTCCAGTGAAAATTTTAAGACATTTCTAACAGAACCCTAAGAAAGTTCGTACTTCTCAAGTAGGCACACTCTGGTCAATTAGAACCGAGTGGATTCTCACACAAGTTACATCATCTGGCCAGCTCCTCATAACAGATGGGGATCGGACACAATATCATAATCACAGCTGTACATTGAACGATCAACGATCGCAAATCATTAATTTGATCACTAAAAGAACACAGAAAAATCTTGTTTAATGACCATAAGAATTTGTCAACTAACAAACATAGTACTTCTTGAACCAACTTCCTAAAAAATGTGTGCTTTTCACATATATTATGGACTGTTAGAACTTAGAAGCTTACCCCTTCCAACAAATCCTGGCTTGCTACATCTGCTATCAACAAGAAAAAATTTAAAAAAAAAAAAAAAAAAAAAAAACACCATTCTTCAGATGATAAAAACTGTCCATCATATTTCCAAATTTGAATAATCTGCATCACTTACATCCGGATCGATACAACTAAAATGTTGACCCGTGCCGACAGATTCTGGTCATATTGCTTGAGATGGTTTAACAAAAACACTTCCTTGTAAAACTTCCTTGTCATAATTCTAAAGTTTCAGAATCATTTCTATTATTTTTGCTTATTAAGCAGGCAGACAGCATTATTACATATCCTAGTAGGTGAAATACAACCCCAGCCTCAACTCCCTTTTTTTTAGAAAAAAAAAGAAACTGCATTGGTGGGCCCGGGTTTGCATCCAAACCTAGAACCATTCAGGTACAACATTGACAGCAGTGAATCTAGCTTCAATAGACTCCAATATACCCAACTAAAAGAAGATGATAACAACATTGTGTACAGTCCATCAACTTCATTGAAGCCAGACAAGATCATCATGTGATAAGTTAATCTTTTCACCCAAATCTCAGAACCAAAGAAGAGTTTTGTGGCAGGTGCCAATCATAAACCAGGCAGATCCATTTGCACTTGTTTTAATTGTCTAATAGAAGGGTTCACGTTATACACAAACTAACTGTCAACACGCCAATCATATGAACCATTAACAGATATATTGTACAAAATTTGCAACATGACAAAGTTATGGGCCTATTTCACTGACCCATCAACCGTTTTGGTGGCTTCCAGCTTTTCTAAAGCTGTAAGAGACAAGAAGGACAAAAGCAATTGTCTTGAATAGGGAGATGGAAAGCATGTTCACCATTCCATTTTAACAAATACATCCACTTCTAATCTAGACTATCAATTCGATAATCATCAAGCAAATAATCTAGAAGAGGAAGGAAAAGGAACATCTCATTCGTGTCCCGGCATTAGAAATCTAGAATTTGATAATGCATCACTGCTAACAACATTATATTGGTAGCAGAACAGTTAAAAGCAACAGTATACGCTTTGCTTTCTGTTTGCTATTCCACATGAAATCTATAAGAAGCAACAACTTCTAATCAATTCCTATTGTATCATCTAAAGCAGCAGAACAAGGGCTATTAGTAAATAATAGCCCTTTAAGAATTCTTTCCCATAAACCTATTAATATGAAAACTTTGTCTTCTGATCAAAAGTAAAAGATAGAAGAACATTATTCCCCAACGACATGACCATAAATTATTGAATTATAGAAAAAAATATCCCTTCAACCAAAAAATATAAATTAAACTATTTTTCAAGCTTCATAAATAAAGGTGCCTGAATGTTTGTAAACATAGGTCTTGCATGAGCTTTCAAAACATTTTCCACTTAATTTTATACTATATTTGATGTTCCAAAAGACTATATACTGCAAATTTTAAAAAAGACCTACATTAAGATATATCAAAGATTTATTTATATCATTATCCAACCTCAACAAAATTGATTTGCCCTTCG
The DNA here is from genome assembly GCA_006176705.1 of Cocos nucifera. Lineage (NCBI taxonomy): Eukaryota > Viridiplantae > Streptophyta > Magnoliopsida > Arecales > Arecaceae > Cocos > Cocos nucifera. The sequence continues at coordinate 650,887 of QRFJ01000266.1, forward strand.
CAATCCCTGTATGTTCTCTTGCAAAATATTCTGACAGATGGAACCTCCTTTGAAGTTTCAATGCTTAAGAGCCAAGTACATATACAAAATGATATCTATATTTGATCTTACATGTTTAAATAGGCATTCTCAAGTAGTAAGAAGCAATATTCAAACCTCCATTCTAGTTGATCCCATGCTTGTATCACAAACCTATGTAGCTCACATATATTACCCCAATCTAATCAGTGGTTCGAAGATGCTAATCTGGTTTAAGCTTACTGGAAAACAAAAGCTTGTCAAGAAGTAATTCACATGCAAAGATGAAAGGAATAAAGAAGAATTAAGGGCACAATGCTTTTATCAATAATTCAAAAGTAGCAGATTTTACATCTTAATGGAAAGTTAGGTATAGAAAACTACCAGTTCCCAGACAGTATTTGCATCTCTTGTGCTCTTGCTGCTTGACATTGTTAATCTCGACAACCATTAGGGCAGAGATAACTCCAACTGCTCCCCCTGAGAATGATGCTACTATTGGATCAACCTGACTGCACATTTTCAAAGAAACATCTAGTGATAGTAAGATAAAAGACCTCTGCAAATACTCAAAAGAGCACATAGTAATTTGTTCAGGCCCATCATATCATTATCTCTAGAAAGCTAATTTGAAAATTAACCACAGGAGCACAATAAAGCATGATTATTCTCATGATTATTCTCAGGGCCCAAACAAGGTGTTCAGGAAAAAGAAAAGAAACATCATGCATTCTAAAGTAAAGGTGTTCTAAAACCACCACTAGAGAGTCAGAAGCTCGATGAATTCCATAGTTTTATGATCTGCAGATGATGGAAGCTGCTGCATGAAAGGTAAATATATTCTAGCAAAGCCATCAACAACTGTATATGTTGAAATATCTGTTGCATGTGAGAGAGACTCATCTCTTGCCAGAACTCAACAAAAGAGATAATTTGCTGTTTGTGGGAGGAATGGCTCCTACGTTATAGTGATCTTGGGTCTTTCAACAGATATTATGCAAGCTCTACATGTGCAATAAAATGATCACTTTAATAAACATCTATTCACATTGCAGCAATACTCTAATTCATCAGGTCCTCTAAAAATGGTTTGAAAAAAATAGAGAAATTTCATATTAGCTTTCTACAATTCCGTACACATAGCAACTCCATTGTTGGTTTGTTTACCTAATTTGTTTATCAATTGATGGCATTTCTCCAACACTGTTTGTATAATGTGGTTATAAAAACATGAAATCATTTATGCTTATCTATATTTTTTAATTTTTGAACTTTGAGAACTGAGATTTTTTAGGTGTTTGGCTGTCAAAAGAGAGATTCCAAAAAACGAAAACCATAATAAGGAGAGAAAAATGTAGATATGGAAAAACTCTACTCAACGCATAAATTGCAAAATTCATGATTTTCGGGCTTTATGAAATTTTACAACCAAACACCAGATTTTATAAAATCATAACTTGTAATTGGAAAAGAAAAAAAAAAGCATTAAGAAGAAGGAAATGTCATGATGTTGTAGTACATCAAGATGCATCCTAAGTGGGAAATTCTTTGTTACTATTTGTGTATGCAATCAATGATTGGAAGATTTATACAGCCAGTACACATCTTAGACATGGTTATAATGTCACAACTGCCATTGCTATGTTACAGAATCATATAGCTATGGTTAAGAGTTATGAAAAAGAAACTAATACTGTTTATTATTTTGAAATATGTTTCTAATATCACATTTAAATACAAAATAATGTTATTTAGATGTAAAATATTCCCAGCATTATTAATTTTCTTTCGCAAGTGTCATGCACCATACAACTATGGTTATCACAAAGAATCTAATCCTGAAATATGTTTCTAACGTCAATATTAAAATATGGAATAATTTTATTTAGATTTAAAATATTCCCAACACTGTTATTTTGCTTTTGCAAATTTATACATCATTAATGTGGCAAATAACAGTTGATATAACAAATTTAATATTTGATTTTTCTTACACCGCTCAAAAGCAGTCAATTATAAAATTTTCAAGGCCTCACAATTTTGGTTCACAACCATTATAAAGTTATGGTGGTATCATCAAAATCATTCAATTAAAAGCTTTGGAACAGGAGAATATATTTACTTGTCAGTAAAAAAAATCTTGGAGATAAGGGGAAAGAATAAAAGCCCTGTCACCATGAGAATAATCTTGGTTTGAAAGTGGAATATGGCTTATTAACAAATTACAATTTTGGTTGTGTAAAAGCAAATCTATTTGCATAGCGCATTCCAATTCTCAACATTTTTTAAGGAATATGTGTGTGCATGTATACAAAGTCATATGACAATAAGTTAACTAAAACAGATTACCATGTGACAGGGAGTACCTTAATTGCATTGGCAAATGCACACTATGGATAAAATCTGCATAAGATGTGCCCCCTAATCCCAATTTAAGCTCCAGCTGGAAAAGCAGACCAATTTAAATTACTAACAAGATCTATATATGATTGTCTGCTATAGAAAAGTGATTATTAACATGAAGAAAAAAGGATTGAAGATTTTGAGTTCATCCACCGATTACTTTATGGAACTAAATATTTTATTTCTAAAGTTAATGTACGAGGCAGCTAAATGGCAGAATTTCTCCATATTATCAAATTGACAAGCACAACCCTTCCCCTTCACCTATCCCCCCTCACTGTCATCATTCACTTGACATCGTTCAATAACATGCTTACCACCTGGCCGACATAGTACAATGGCTTAGATGGTAAGGAAGGGTTGGTGGTGGAGACTAGGGGTGCAAACGAGTCAAACAGCTTGTAAGCTGCTCAAGCACAACTCAGGTTCAAGCTCAACTTGACTTAACTATTATCGAGCTCGAATAGCTCGAACAATTTTTCAAGTCGAGTTCAAGTAGCAAATACTGGACTTAAAGGCTCGTAAGCCTAGTCGAGTATATATATTTTAAAAATATTATATTTTTTAAATATATATTAATGTACTAATTTAAAATATAATATTATGTTATATTTTATTTTAACTATATTTTTTAATTATGATCAAGGCTCCAATTCAAGCTCGAACTCGGGCTCAAATATAGCTTGGTTGATATTCAAATCTAGTCAAGTTAATCTTGAGTATTACTTATTTTTGATTGAGTTGAGTTTGTGTTTAGATATTAAGGCTCCATAGATCTTGAGTTGAGTTTCGAACCCGACTATTTTGAATCAAGTCGAGCTCGAGCCTCTAGTGACTCAACTTGGCTCGGCTTGATTGCACCCCTAGTGTAGACTAAAGAAGAATCAAGGTGATGGTTAAAAAAGTCAAAGTTGGCAAATGGTTGGGTGGTAAACTTACTCCTACTCAATTACATTTTACTTTTGAAACAAATTAAACCATGGCATATAGAAGATCAACAGAATGTGTATACTATAATATAAATAAAGAAAATGCTAATACCAAGACTAATTAGCATGGATTTCAAAGCACAAGATTTCAAAGTAAAACTAACTATATTCTATATTTTGTATGACTCAGTATGTTGAACAACTGAGCTAGGACTAAGACTTACGGTTGGTGCCAGAAGTCCACCAAAGATTATAATTCCAGCAATGAGAGAGAAGCATGAAGCATAGTACAGCTTTAGATTTGCTGGTGTCTGTTTCAAATACAGAAGTTTTAAACTTAAATTAATTGACAAAGAACATCCTACTTGCCAAATCAAGTACAAGGCACATAGTCTGAAACTAAGCTGCCCCTAAACGACACAGAAAAGCTCACCAAGGGAGGCAAAAATGGAATGAAAGATGGAAAATCAGGAAGTTCATTTTCTCGCTCTTCATTTGAAATTCCAAGTTCAGCACTTTTTATTCTTTGTTGTATCCTTAGCCTGCGAACCTGAAGTGAATTAAAGATGGATGTTAAAGAAGCATGATTAAGATATACAAATAAGAAATTGCAAATTTACTAGATATCTTTAAATATTCTGATACCAGGAAATGTATTCATCTCTATGTTCATGCACCAATTATTTTACACTGTTATGAAAAAATGGAGTTTTTGTCTTGATCGTCCGGAAGTTATTTCTTAGTGTCCTTTCCTATATCATTCATTAATTTATGTCAACTATTATGAGCAGAGAAATTAGAGATAATTTCCCATTTCCTTTGACACTCAAGCAACCACAAAATCTATTCTTTTCCTTTCAGTCACTCAAGTAATTACCTACCTAGTATCATGAATTAATCCCTTAAAGTTAAAAAGCTTGGAGCAGGACCAGTGATGGGACTAGTCCGCATATTTTCTTTTATTCGAACATTCATTTCTCTATCTGCTCAAAATATCATAAAACTTAGATCTAAACAATTAATGATGATTTGGAACTTCTGATTCTGTCTACATCAATTAAGCCTTTAGCACAAGACAGACTTTATTCACAAAAGTAATTGTTGAACACTTGAACTTATTTGGCATTCTTTCCTCTTGACATCGATAACAAGTTTTGGTGAAGACTTTGGTGGGTGTTACGGAGAGAACACATGATATTCAAGATATTGATGAATGATGGATAATACTGTTGGACTAGTCGAGATCAACTTTGCTTAGTAAAATATCATTTAGCTCTCTTTTTTTTGCCAAAAATGCATCATTTACTCATTCTAATATAAAGTTTAACTGTAAATTCCTAGTAATTTTCTAGTTACAATGCATACATAACGTATTTATTTACATCCACTACATTGTGCTTTTTCAGACTAGAAGAATAACTTTTCTGTATCAGGTAGCAAGGAAAGTTCATAAGTCATCACAACATGCTACCAATTGAAAAAAAAAAAATTAAGACCAACCAAATCAACTTGATTCTAGCCATTGAATTCATTTTCACATATTGACACTAACAAAAACACACCTCCTCCATGTGCAAAAAGATTTTATTTCGACGGCTTCTAATATTGTCTTGAATTTCTTGCAATTCCATATTAGCAAAGTCTTGAACTGTTTCAGGTCCTTCAATAATACAAAACCTGCATGAATTCAAATAAAATCACATTATCAAAATTAGCAAGAGCTAAAAGGATCAATGGTTCAATGTGAAATCAAATTATCGTTTTAGATATTTCTGAATCAAGCATGCTTTTTTGTAGCCCATTACAAATACCACCAAGCAGTCATTGTCTGATGACAATCATTATCACAAATTACATGCAAGGTGCAAAGATTTGCTGAGAGAGGCTGAAACCATGGCCAGAGCCAGGGGGTTGCAGGGGCAGGAGGTGGGAATTGTCCACCCTTAAAATTTTTAGGACTTGATCAAGTTTCTAAACACCGGTTATTCATTGCCCACGCACCCCCCTCCCACCCCCCAAAAACACACACACACACACCTTTTATAATTTCGGCAACCAGTAGACATAGGTAAGATTTTAAAATTATAATAAAATTGACTGCTTAAATCATCAGAAATTTGTCAGTATTTTGTGAATTTCATAAGAGAGAGATGTTGGTTCCTTATTTGTTTCTAATTTCAACAAACCAACATGTGTTTTTAATAATTAAATAAATGAGAGAGCAACCCAACCCCATTAAAACTCTAACCCCATAATTCTAAGAAATACTCACGTCTTTCTCCTGCCAGCCTCCTTCCAAATAGAACTTTGCTTTTCAAAAATCAAATGTAATTGGAAAGCTAGAGAAAGAAAAAAGAAGCAACAGAAGAAGAAGGAACTTTGAGTGTAAAATGAGAGAGGGTGTAGGGGAGCTGAGAAGGAGAAAGAAGACAAGTGTCTTTACATCATCACATGTTTCCTTTTTTTTTTTTTAGTTCTTTTATTTTTTATCTTCATTTCTTCTCTTTGCTTGGTAATAGTTAGAAAACTTAAGTGTTTGTTAAACTTTCTTTCTCTAGTTGTTTTTGCGATTAGGGATGCATAGTCCCTGGCCCGCTTGACCTAGCCTATATTATAAGAAGGTTGGCCAATATTTTTATGAGGTGGGCTAAGCTCGAGTCACAAACTTCTAGCCCAATTAAAATCGAGTCAAGCTTAGGCTAGTGATTTATAAGCTCACTAGCCCAACTGAGCTCAGCACAATACTCATATGGCATGTACATATATATTCGGTGTATATGTAGTACACGAATACAGTAAAAATGTAAGACTAGAAATTGTATATCATATAGGTAAAGATACTAGTCACCTAAGGAATTGTTTTGGTTTTCTAATCAAGGATTCTATATACATTATTGATATAGATTTGGAATTATAAATATGAATATAGAGGATGAATAAGAGCGATATATTTTTAATTTTGATTTGTTATATAATTTAGACTAGCCTTATTTTAATCCAAGCTCACTTGCAACTTGTTGGGAGCCTAAGCTTGGACCAAGCATCTAATAACCTGAGTTGCGTCTGAGACCATCTATTGCCCAACACAACCCACCCAATATGCATCCCTACTCGTGATGCTAACCAGAGATGGAAATGATAGTGTCAGCAACCCAAATTTATAAAAACAATACAACTGATTTAGGTCCCACCAGGAAAAAAAAATCAAGATTGATCCATTCATATTGCAAAAAGTTAAATAAAAATCCTGTTCAAAAATGTCATTAATGGTCTGGTTTTAGTGTTGTCCCCCTGAAGCAAAATCCTGGCTCCGTCACTGGCTGACACTTGAGCAAATGCACTTACGAGATTTAAGGAAGGCCTAAGTTACCCAGCATCCAATCAAGATAAACATATTGCTGCAGAAATTCTAGAATCAATTTGCTGCAGAAATTCTAGAATCAAGTTTTATGAAGGTAAAAATCTTTCTAAAAATATCGAATGTATGGATGCATGATGCTATAGAAGTAGCAAGCAGTTCCCAGTATAAGTGTAACACTATCAACTTAAAAAGTCAGGAAGTTTCTCTTTCCCTTTCTCTTTCCTAAGATCTAAATGTAGTCCTATAATTGGACAGACAATGAGATCTGTATCTTGTCGACAGCACGAAAACCTTGAATCACAATGAAACATGTAAAGGTCTATGGCCGCGATAATTAAATGACACCCATTCTTCAAAGCTTAATTTAAGACGAGAATAGGAGAATCGTATGGCGCTGAGGCCATGTTTTAAACGAAATCAAAGATACGCACACCAAAAAAGTAAAAAAAAAAAAAAAGCCGAAAGATACAGAGCAATCCAACACAGGGCACAGATCATTCCATCGGGAAAGAAAGCACGCCGTCATGTGTGACCAAAACCTATCAAGAATTAAGCTGCTAAAGGGAAGCAAGTAAGGAAACCCAATCGTAACTCGTGAATGCAAGAACTAAAAAAAAAGGGGGGGGGGATTATATACCCGGCACCAGCAGGGTTTTTCTCGGAGGAATCGCCGGCGGTAGACTCTACCGAGGGGGCGAAGGGAGAAGAAGACGCATCGGCGTCGCCGGAAGCCATGGACCTCCATTTGAGGGGGCCGGGCGGCTGCCTCGCGTTCCGGCGCTGCGGAGCAAATCTCCAGCAACTCAGATTGTGATGGATGGAAGGTTTTGTGGGAGAGTAGGACGGACACGTCAGTATCCGGCCCGAGCACAGCATCTTCTCCTCTCCTATTCTTTCCAAAAAAGAAAGCAATATCGTTCCGCCCCTTCTAATTCCACTCTTTCTCTGGATCTTACGAAGCTATCAGGTTACAGTCTTTCTGGTTATCTTGGGAAGCCATCGGGAAGGAAGAAAGGCTAAAAGAATTCTTGATTTGTGTATTTTGTTGTACAAGAACGGGGAAGGGAGAGCAGAGAGAAGAAAAGGGGAAGAAGTAGCGATACGTGGAGATAAAGACGAACGAGCGAGCGGGCGCTACTACATAAATCCGAGTTCTTTCAGCCGGATACCGGGAGTTCCGTTTTACAGGTAGAACAATGCTTGAGTGGTTACCACCTGCTCCATGCATCGCGCCGACCTCTATTTCTTGGCTACTTAGGATTATTGGGAGAAAAAAATGCATTGATAGCCATGCGATGCAATCTTGTCTGATTTATTTGATTTGCACGTAGAGTGCTGCTTGGCACAGAGCTGCATGTATCACTAATCATGCCAAGATTGTGATGCTATACAGGAAGATCGTGTTGATAACCACTTATCGTATCCATGGATGATAAATTGTACATAGCAATTTATTTTCTTGGAAGAATTATATAGCAATTTCTAAATAGAGTATATGTGAAATTAATTTATATATTCAGTTTTATTATGGTAAAAATCTTTTCTCGATGTTAGAACGAAGCACATTGAGGGAAGGGTTATCTTTGGAATTCCAAAAAAGTCTAAAGCACCTGATAAAATTATGGTCGACAAATTTTGATTAGGATTATTTAGGTTTATTTCTCTACTTTATCCCCGACTTTATTCCAGCCAATCAAATAATCTGAGCAAATTATCCTAGTATCCAAAATAGTATTTATTCTGCCATAAATCTCAAGATATGTAGCACGTCTTCATCATTGATTGTCTGATCGTATAGTTTAGATTAATTTTGAACAATAGTTATATCTGGTAGAGAACGAGGTCACGGCTATGTGAATGAATTTGTGAAGGACGACATGGTGCTTGTTTACACGCCATCAAGATAGAGATCGGGACATTAGAGAAAGGATACACCACCTTTCCGACCATTTGGCCGCGGACATGTGTAGTCTCGTGACCTGTTTGATTTTATGCCCGTGGCATCTTTGCTCAATTCTCCTGTTGATTTGAGCTAGTGGCTCCAAAGAGGTGATGTGGAAACTTTCCGACCCATGATGCAAAGAAGACAAAAATGAGTGGATTTTGGAGCCAGACAAATTTCTCCTGCACCACGATTAAAGAGCTCTCCATTTCTATTTTGTTTGATGTAATTTATCCCTTGACAGCACTACTGAAGATATTGCTCAGAAAATGACCTTGACTTGCCTTCTTAGTGTCAAGAGTCCATTCCCACCGAGTGAGTTCTGTTTGGTTGAGAGGTCTTCAAACCAACGTTACGAATCTCGGTCAGCCATGAACCAAGTTTAACCATAAAGCAATGCCGCAGTAACTAAGAAAAAATCAATCGGTGCGTCTTGCACCGGTCACTTTCTTTAATTAAGTGGCACATTTTACGATACCAATTCAAAAGGAGCGTTGAGAATACACAATACCAGCTGAGTGCATTTTTGGTTACTAAAGCATCTCATCTTGATGCGTACCCAGATTGTCGATTGATTTCGTTTCTAAAAATAGTGAACATTAGAAGCAGCTAACTTCAAGGAGGATACAAATCTCCACTCCTTACAACTAAACCGATTTGCTTTCGATAGCGAGCTCCAAGCAGTTCCATCCCACACAACGGTCGCTTGGTCGGGATTGGATTGGTGCAGTACAGGAGGGTAGGCGAAGGTCGAACAGGGGTTGGCAAATCAGGGGCATCCAATTGAGGAATATAGTGGATTAGTGGTGCATCTCGACATTTCCTTTCGGACGATATCCAAGTTAAAAGCCTGGACCTGTATTCTGGAACTAATCTTTGTAGTAATGATGCCGTCTTGGATCTAGACATGGCTGGTCCAAGTTCATTTTAATTGAAATCTACGTCTGAATTTGGTGGCCCACGAATAAAGCATTGGACGGACAAAAAATTAAAAAGTTTTAGAAAAGATATTTTCTTATCTACCGGCTCTGTATTAATTTTTATTTAAGAGGAGAGCCGGGACATAGCCTTCTTCAGCAACCTGCTAATATCGCATTATAGGTTGTATTATTACTCTTGCTTTCATCGGGATAGACCCCTTTCTCTATTCCCATCTATTTTAAGCAGAGAACGTCTTCCCCGGGGGATACGTAAAATACAAGGGGTAATATAGCATGTTATCCACCATGAGATTTGGCATGGTCCATTAGACCTCATCCAAGTAATAATTAGATCTATATTTCTAATCTAATCAGACGCAGGAGAATATATATTTTTATTATTATGATGATTATCATAGATTTCTCCAGAGGCTCCTCCCGTGCAATCACAACTTTCGATTTTTTTGTTGCCCCTGGGTGGCCCCTCGGGCATGGTTGGGACGTGTCTGTTTGGTATAGATTAAGAGGTTAGCAACTTAAATGGATTTCTACACCTACCTGCCAACCTTGTGTAAAAACAAGAGGTTAGAAAGTTTAATGGTCCTCCCTTCCTTGGGGTTCGATAGTGGGTTCGACAAGTGTTGAAGAAGCTGAGTCCCTGGGCCTGATTTTAGCGAACTCGAGTATTGACATGCTTGGTCTTCTCATTTCTTTTTATTATTTGGTTTATCACTTGGTTGAGCATCTTCTCCTTGTTCCTCGACGGCTTTGTCATGGACCATCTATTTCTTCTTCACTTTGTCATGGACGTTTAAAGATTTAACATTGGCTTTTGTCTATTTTTAACCATTTTTTTTAGAGTTGAATGGTCGTGCAGCAAATTAGCAATCTAATCAAAAGTTGCAATGGTTGGTTGTTTGATACAAACTGGAATACATACTAAAGTTTTGAATGAGTGATCTCGTTGTTATATTCATGCTTGGCATCGTGCGTCAAATTGGAGAAATTAGAGATGCATGTTGTCACAATATGTTTGAGGATATCTCTTATGAGAACTACGATTTGTTGTAATGCCATGATTTGGGACCGTGGACATGATGAGATTTCAATTTGTTTGAGCAGTGTTTTAAGGTAAAACGGTAAGAGTAATGCCATATTTTATATCGATGATTTTAAATATAAACTAATTATTGTCGCCTAAAAATACATGTACAATTTTTTAATAAAATATCATTATTTCAATTGATATCTTCATACTGTATTGTATGCTAAGATGAGGATGACTAGAGGCTTCTGTCGCCGAGCGCAGTCAAATAATTAGTTACAATTTTTTTATTATTAAATCTAAACTTCATAATGTATTTGAATATATATTTTATCATTATAATGATAAAATAAAATTTTATTCATATGCGTGCAAACTGCGCTCCGAAGGACCGTTTGAAAGATTCCAAACAAACAGAAACAAAATGAGATTAACTTGTGCCTGATAACGAGAAGAATTATTTAATTTAGTTTTCAAATTATACCATACAATAGGGGAAAAACAATGGAGTTTTGCTTGGGTCTCGCACGCCTCCCTCCTGCACCCTTAGATTGGTCAATAGGATCACAAAGTTCAGTACAAGAGTACATACCGAGCTCATGTTTGCCCTTGGAATGATTTCTATACTGTTCATATACGAAGGTCCCTCTAATTTAGCATGCATGATTTATATCACAATAAAAGTACGATAAACTTATGAGGATCTCTATTTAGTCCCACATTAGCCATCACTTGATGCATTTTAAATATTTATACATGGTTTAGTAATCCAGATAGTACTTTCGAACTAACGGTGACATCTTACAAAACCATTGGAAGAAAAAAAAAAAGAGAGAGAGAGATAAAGGTATACATTAACCCAAATTAGCCATCCAATCAAAAGCTTCTAGCATATTATGACTGTATCGTCTCTCTCTCACAAAAAGGAATGGAAAAAAACCATGCATTCAGACAATTGCAAGATGACTCAATATTGCCCAATACTGATAGCATCATTGCAACATCAAGGGATTGCAATGGCCGAGTGAAAGGATCGCATCAATTAGTTTATATATTTTAAAGTTACCATCTCCCCTCTTTATTCAGGCTTCTTTCAAATTTATCGGGATGTTGAAAGGTAGCTTGTTGGTTTTATGCCCTTAAACTGCACCCGTCAATGCGGATTTTGCTGCTTGAAATCATGCCTTGCAAGGTTCCAGAAAAAGCTTCATCCTCGCCTAAATTCTATTGCTTGGGATTTTGGCATGGATTTATAATGGATCAAAATATGGTCGACCAATGATTGTTATGAATTCATTCAATCCTTCTTTGAAACCTATTGCGGCTTATCCACGTGCACCTATAAATGAATGCTGAAAATCTACAAAAGAAAATCCGCACTGATCGGAACTAGCTCCAATGAAGATCTTTCGATGCTTAAGTTAATAGGATGGATTGATCAAACAGGAAACGAAGAGAAAGATGATAGAGTTTGCTCTTTTAATATTATGGAGTGTCTTGTCTATCTTACCAACCTAGCCAGTTTATCTCTTTTTTATAAATGTCGAGATAATAATTGCTCAGCACGTGGATCTCTCTTTTTTTGATGTAGTATGATCATGGGTAGATAGTTAAAACCACCTACTAATCATCGTTGCCTACTCTTCTTGGGGTAGTTTTGTAGGGATGATAGTAAGCTGGATGAATGACTTAAAGAACTTCCGTCGGTCGGCCAATTGATTCTTTAATCGATTGGACAGAGGATTTGAGACCAAACGATGGTTGGTTGAGAAGTTGGAGACCGATTAACGATTGGTTGAAACTTGAAGACCGATTGACGATCGGTTGGAATTTAAAGGCCGATTGATAGTCGGTCAGATGGCTTTTGATCGATGTTCAGTCGATCATAGGCTGGTGAGTCAGGTAATGGATTGATATCCCCCAATAGTTGCCTCCTACGCCCAAGTTAGGTACAATGATTTCATATTTTGACTTGACGTACTGAACGTAGGAAGTTGACACATCGTATTGCCTCGAGCTCCGTTCTGCCATCCACCATTAATGATCGCCACGGCCTTCGATAAAGTTGTTAATCGATGCTTCGGGGATCACATCAGTCATCATTAATAGACGCACGATTGTAGAGCCAGATGGATTTGATGTTCGGCCGGCCTTTAGCCAACATGTGTCAGCATCTGATGTAGTCTTATATGCATCACGACCGTTGGTAGGTCCTATAAATATTAGACCCCCTTTCACTATTTTTTTTCTATTGCTTTCAGCAGAAGGAGTTTTTGGAGAATTTGTTTATTCTCTCATCTTTTAGCTTTTAGGTTCGAAGTTCGAACCTTCTTTCTGACATATTTTTTTCTCTTTTCTTCTCATTTTGTCTAGTTGTATACATGGTTGGCGCTTGTAGTAGTTCGTCGTTGGAACCTACAGTCGAAGCTTCCATGTTGACAACATCGATTGTGAAGCGACTTCGATATCAATATCGGATCCCAGAGGACTTTCGACTGTTGGCTTCAGGCCCTGATGGTTGGATGATTTCACCTCCATCGGGTTTTATTGCTTTTTATTTAGAGAACCTTAGGTCGGACCTTAGGTTTTCTGTTCTGAAGTTCCTTCGAAACATCTTTGACTATTATTGGATGTGTCTGGCCTAGTTAGCGCCGAACTCCATTCGGCCTTTGATAACTTTTGTCTTGTTGTATCGGTTAATCTTGACGATCTCTCGATTTTTTTTGTTCAAACCTTTCTTTGCTCTCCGATCCCATTCGAAAGTCGATGGATGGTGTGATACTTTGCTCCAAGAAAGGAGCTTTCTTTTATCACCAGTCTTCCATCATCTATCCATGATTGAAAGATCTAGTTCTTTTTTGTTTCCCCCTTCTTCCTGGGGCTTTCCATCGGTGTGGGGAGAGCCAAATATTCTTTCGAATGAGAATAATCGGATGGATCAAGCCGATCAAGAGGACTTTCTTCGGTTGAAGGGTATAAGAGTCCCCTCGTAGAAAGTGCTGAACATTGAATTGGCTTTGTACAAAACCAAACTTGGTCCGACGCCGACCATAGGTACATATAGTGTCGGTAGTTTCGGGTTTTTTTCTTTTGGTTGGTTTTCGATATTAACCTAAATATGTTATTTTATTTTGTAGGGATGCATCCTCTTCTCGGAATCTCCATGGATGAAGTTCGCCAGTTTGCCACTCGAAAGAGGACGGCATCCAGTAGCTAGTCCTTCGGTTGCCCCCAGCTCCGTCGATGTTCCTTTGGTGGTGTCTTTCGGAGCTGTCGGCACTCCTATCATCATCCCGCATGCTCCGACGATGGCCACTTTTGTCCAAGCCCCTCCGACCGTTACACGGTCGGATAACGGTCGGAGAAAGATGTCATCATTATCGATGCTTCAGCTATTGTTCTTGTGTTGGGAGCTCAGTCGTCTATTTCTGCACCTGCTCCACGATCAATGTCGGTATGTCGAGGGCATCCATCATCTCCATCTACACCCGAGTGGATGTTGATGCCTCTCAAGCAATCGTCTGCCAAGAGAAAAGGGAAGGCGTCGATTCTCCTGCACCAGCTAGGAGTGATGCTTCCAGCCATGGTTATACGGACTCCGAATGAGTCGATGTTCGGATATCTAAAGGTGGGTCAGCTTTTTCTGACTTTCAATTGGCAAGGAGTTTGGTTCACGCCATTCTCCTCTCAAATGATCGGAAGTCAAGGAAGAGTCGGACTTTAGCCGACTTGTTCGGATCGTTCTATCCGATCTTTATTGGGTGAGTCGGTAATTTGCAATTTGCTTCTCTTCTTCCTCTCTCTCTCTCTCTCTTTTTGACTAACTTGGTTTGCTTTCCTTGAATAGTGGGCTCACGACATGGCCGAGCTTGAGTCGACCTGCCATAGGATGGTCGATCTTTGGCATGCGTGTTCCGACTTGGTGTTGACCGTAAACGTCGAATGTGATTCGATGGTCTGTCGATAGGAGCAGCTGGAGAGGGATGCCGCCGCTCGAGAGAACAACTTGTTCGATGATGTCTCCCATCTCCGAGTTGAACTTGGGTTGGTAAGGTCTAAATTAGAATCGGTTTAGTCTGACCTCAAGTCGGCTCAGGAGGAAGTAAAGGCCCAGAAGAGTCGCGCTAAGAAAAAGACACATGATGAAAAAGCTGAAGAAGGACCGCGATAATTGGGTCAAGGAGGCGGAGAACTGTCGTCAGAAATGGCAGTCTACTGAGGGTGAGGCATCTTCAACCAAGGCGGAGATCCAAGTTCTGCGGTAGGATCTTGGTCGGACGAAAGAGCTGGACGTCAAGAAATTCAAGACCTCGTCTGACTTGAAGATCCTAATCCTACAAGGAAGTGAAGCTTCCTATTGGATCGAGTTCGGTGATGGTTGGGATGCTGTTCAGTAGCTTTTTTCTGACATTGACCTTAGCAGCATCGTCGACCCTGGTGTTGAAGAAGAAGAAGAGGGAGGAGATGATGGATCACCCTCGAGCCCAGCAGACGATGGTGTTTCTGCCACTATTTTTGTTCCAACTGAGTCAGTTGTTCCCGTAGCTCCCATGGCTTCGATCGAGGGTACATTGGGTCCCCAGTCGATCACTGAAGCTTCGTTGGAGAACCAAGGAGTTGCCCCGACTGACGTTGTTCCGCCAATGGATGCTGCGTCGATGATCGAAACTGAAGCTGCGCCCAATCATCCTTCAGAGCAAATGACCGTCGAATAAACTTATACTTTTGTTTATCTTTTGAAACTTGTAGTTAAAATTTTGTAAGGACTAAAAGTTTATTTTGTAATCTTTTTTCATAGAAATAAAAAACTTTGCTTGTTTTTGTGTTCATTATGCCGATTTGCCTTGCATCATAACCGTTTGTCATTCGGCAGCCGAAATTGAACTTAGTTTGTTAGCTTTGGATTTGTTTTGCTGAATGAATTGAGTCATCTTCTTGACTTAATTTTGACGAATGGAGTTTGTCTATAGACATTTTAGTTGATCGATCATTTATCGATCCTCAGTCAATTTTATTTAACCAACCATCGGCCATTTTTCTAATCGACTTGAAGTTGAATTTTTGATCAACCAACACTTAGTCGCTGTTTGAGACATTTATAGATCGAGGCAAGCCAACCCTGGGTTGGTTTCTAGCCGACTATTAGTCAGTTTTTTACCAACTCATAATTAATCAGATTATTAAAGTGTTTGATGATCGGGTGTAAGTCGACCATGGATCAATTTCTAGCCAACTTTGATCGGCTTTTTACCATCCAGCACTTGATTGATTGTCAGAAGCATATGATGATTGGGTGCAAGCTAAACGTCCTTCGATTCGGCCATGGCCAAACTGGCAAGGGTCGTGTCCTTCACTAGTCGGGGCAAACCAACTAGTTCACAACCAAAAATTTGATGTTTTTTTCCCCTTTTCATCTATAAGAAAGTTACGCATCAGCATTATTTATTGACTAACTAGTCGGCAGTTCTACTGTAGGAGGTCGACCATACCGATCGTTGGAGATATCCGATTGAAGGTCACCAAAATATCGATTGTCATTTGCCCTTTATTGGTCGGTTATTGAGTCCTACCGACTGCAGTATGCCGACAGTCCATCGGTTGCAATGCTTAACTGATGGTTGATTGGTCCGATTTTTCTCCATTGCTTTTGAGTTGGTGCTGGTTCTCATTCGATCAATTTATTTAACTTTTAGCTGACTAATACGTCGGTTAATTGATTGTTGTTCATGGAGGAGACATCTTTATAAAATACTTTGCAAAAGTTTTATTCTTTGTATTTGTCCAAAATACATGGAGCTAATTTCATTGATAATATACTTTAAAATTATCAGCATTCCATGTTCGAGGGATTTTAACTCCGTCGAGTGTTTCGAGTCGATATGCTCCAGGTTGGAGGATTTTCATCATCCGGTAGGGTCCTTCCTAATTTAGGGAGAGCTTTTCTTGGTCCAATGATTTGGATACTTTGGCCTTCTACAGGACTAAGTCTTTTGGATGGATTTTTTTGGTTTGATCCTTCTATTGTAGTACCTTGCAACTTACTGTCGATAAGCGGCCATTCTGAGTTAAGCTTGTTATTGAACTTCAGATCATAAATTCTAGTCTGCCCTTCTACGATCCGAGTTACTTGACTCATCATACTTTTTCACTCTCATTGATGGTAGTCCGACTTCGATGGATATCACTGCTTCTATCCCATAAGTGAGGTTAAAAGAAGATTCGTCCATCGAAACTCGAGGGGTTGTTCGGTAGGCCCATAACATTGAAGGTAGTTCTTCTACCTAAAGACCTTTGGCCTTGTTGAGTCAAATTTTTAAGCCATGAAGGATCGTTCGGTTCGTAACTTCTACTTCTCCATTTGACTGTGGATGGCCAATAGATGTTAGTTCATGTGTGATATAATATGTCGCATAGAAGTCTTTGAAGTTCTGATTGTCAAACTATCGACCATTGTCGATTATGATTATATGCGGGAGTCCGAATCTATCAATGATAAACTTTCGAACGAAATCCTCCATCTTGCTTTCCATAATCTACACCAAAGGTTCAGCCTCTACTCATTTTGTAAAAAAGTTGATGGCGATGATCAAGAATTTTTCTATCTAGATGCCGGAGGGAAAGGACCAAGTATGTCGATCCCCCACCATGCAAATAGCCATAAAGCTATTATCGATGTCAGTTATGTTGCCGATTGTTGTTGGATGTTGGCATATCTTTGGCATGACTCACATCTTCAGACGAACTCAATTGCGTCCTTGCACATTGTTGGCCAATAATATCCTTATCGAAGGATCTTATAGGCGAGGAACTTGCCCCCCAAGTGATTTCTGTAGATGCCTTCGTGAACTTTCCGAAGTGCATAGTCAACATCGATAGGCTCAAGGCACTTTAATAGTGGAAGGGAGAAGGATTACTTGTAGAGTCATCCGTCCATCATAACGAATTGCAAAGTCATCCATCTTAAGTGATTCATTTTCGATGAGTTGTCGAGTAGGGTTCCTGATACCTAACAATTGGATCCATCCAACTTAGCTCATCGTTGATTTGTAATACTTCTTCCACCCTTTTGATACTTGGCTTATTGAGATACTCGATAAAGATTCAGCCAAGTTCGTTAGGAGCGATGATAGTGAGTCGGAAGAGTGCGTCGACCTGAGCATTTTCTGCCCTAAGAATGTATGAAATATCGAAGTATTTGAAGATAGAAGTTTGGTCTTTCATTTTCTCCAAATACTTTTGCATCATCGGATCACGAGCTTTGTAGTTGCCTTTAACTTGTCCTGCGATGAGTTGAGAGTCGATGAATATCTTCAGCTCTTTGGCATCGAGCTCCCTGGTGATTTTCAAGCTGGCAAGAAGGGCTTCATATTTGGCTTGATTATTTGAAGCTTTGAAGTTAAATCGAAGGACGTACTCAGTAACTACTTCATCGGCATTTGTCAAGATGAGTTCAGCACCACTTCCAAGGACGTTTGATGCCCCATCGACATGTAACATCCAAGTCAACTCATGATCGATTTCAGAAATATTTTCTGCCAACTCGAGAGTTATTTCTTAATTGGGCTTATCGTTCGAGATGGTACACTCAACAATAAAATCGACCAAAATCTGGGCCTTCATTGATGAATGAGGATGATATTGAATGTTAAATTTGCTGAGTTTTATCGCCTATTTTATCATTCTATCCAAGGTATTTGGTCGATGCAGGATTGACTTCAAAGGTTGGTTGGTTAAAACATATACTGTGTAGACTTAGAAATAGGGTCGAAGCCATTGCATCGAAATGATCAAGGCATAGATCGTCTTCTCGGCCTTCGAATATTGAGTTTCGGCATTATGAAGTACTTGCATGATAGATAGGATGCTGTATCCGACTTTCATTTTCTCTGATCAAAATCGAACTAACAGCTTCTTCAAATATGGCTAGATATAAGCATAGAGGTTCTCCTTCCATCGGCTTTACGAGTAACGGAGGAGTCATCAGATATTCCTTTAGCTACTCAAAGGATCGTCTGCATTTGTCGGTCCATGAGAAGTTTTTTGTTTGCCGTAGAGTTTTGAAGAAAAGAAGATATTTTTCAACAAACTTGGAGAGGAATCGGCTGAGCGCGGTGATTCTTTCGTTGAGCTATTGCACCTTTTTCTTTGAAGTTAGATGTTTCATGTTGACGATTGCTTTTATCTTTTCAAAATTTACCTTAATTTCTTGAGATGAATGAGAAAACCAAGAAGCTTTTCGGTCATCACTTCGAAGGCATATTTGGTCAGATTTAGTTTCATCCGATGTCGTCGGAGTGTGTCGAAAGCCTCTTCTAATCTTGGATATAATCCTGACTAAGAGTATTTTTTACTAACATATCATCGACATACACTTTCATATTCTACCAAATTTGTGGCTTGAAGACTTTGTTCATCAACCATTGATATGTCTCTTCCGCATTTTTGAGTCCGTACAGCATAACTTTATAGCAATTTTTTTTTTATCGGTGATAAAGGCAGTATGTTCTTCATCTTCAGATGCCATTTGAATATGGTTGTATCCTATGAAAGTATCTATGAAACTTAGGAGTCGATGCCCTAAAGTTGCGTCGACTAGGTGATCGATCTTCGGTAGAAAAAAATTATCCTTTGGGCATGCTTCATTCAAGTTAGTATAATCAATATAGATGTGCCATTTTTTGTTGGCTTTTCTTACCATGACGATATTTGCAAGCCAATCGGAGTAATAGGCCTCTCTGATGAAGTCTGCCATAAGAAGTTTGTCCATCTCTTCATCGATGACTTTTTGTCGCTCGAAGGTGAATGATCACTTCTTTTGTTTCACTGGTTTGATATTCAGATTGATGTTTAGTCGATGAGTAATTATTTTTAGAGGTATACCTGGCATATTGATTGCCGACCAAGCGAATATGTCAGCATTGACTTTTAGCAACCGTTGTCATGGAATCTGATTGACGCCAGAATGAGCTGGAGTGGAGGAGGATGAGGTCGCCGTCGGTGACCTACAAAATAAAGTTTCGATCGAAATCGATGGTGGTGGCTCTGGTAGGATCCTCCGACGATCAAGTCAACTCTTCTGATCAATAAAAATGGAGTGCTTTGGAGAAGAGAAGTGAGCTTAGAGCTTAAAGAAAACATATATGGAGGATCCCTTTTTATAGGCGGAGCTTATAGCAGATTGATGGTGATAACTACAGCTATCTGGTAGTGAGCCGCTCGAGATCTGGCGGAGTCAATTATGGAGGAAGGTGTCGCCTGTAGCACCATCTACAACAGATTGATGGTGACAATCATCGTTGTTCGATAGTGGATTGCTGTCGCATGCGGTGGACTGATAATGATGGCCACAGCCGTCCGACACCGAGTCGCCCGAGGTCGTGCATGGGGGGTAAAGAACTTTGACGTACATCGACTTCAGAGAAGTTCGGACTTTCGTTAGAAATCCGATAGAAGAAGGAGAGTGAAGGAAGTTTGGCTCCCATAGGAGTTCGACTGAAGGAGGAGTGTGGAGGAAGTTCGACTCCCATAGGAGTCTGACTGAAGGAGGAGATCTGAAAGGAGTTTGGCTTCCATAGGAGTCTGACTGGAGGGGGAGATCTGGAGGGAGTTCGGCTCCCATAGGAGTCCGACTGAAGGAGGAATTAGGAAGGAGTTCGGCTTCCATAGGAGTCCGACTGAAGAAGAGATACGGAGGAAGTTCGGCTTTCATAGGAATCCGACTGAAGGAGGAATCAGAGAGGAGTTCGGCTCTCATAGGAGTCTAACCGAAGGAGATGTTTGGGAAAAGTTTGGCTCTTGAAGAGTTCAACCAAAGAAGATGTCTGGGAGGAGTCCGGCTCTTGGAGAGTTCGATCGAAGGAGATATCTGGAAGGAGAAGTTCGATCGAAGGAGAAGTCTAGAAGGAGTCTGACTCTTAGAGAGTTCGATAGAAATTTGGCCATTGGAGGAGTTCAACTGGGGCTCGACCACTGAGTAGCTCGGTCGACTGAAGGGGTTTGGCTGGGGCTCGACCGTTGGAGAGTTCGATCGGTTGAAGGAGTTCGACTAAGATTTGGCCATTGAAGCTCTTCCATGATTACTGGTTGCATTGGGTTAAGCGTCAGACTGGACTTCGGTGGAAGCAAAATTTATCCCCAATAATAGTCTCCTCCACTCTCGAGTTCAAAATTCGATGGAAGGAAGTACAAAAAGATGACTACCGAAATCTTCTTCAGGGCTCTGCACTAGTTCAGGTTGAAGCTAGGAAAAGATCTTATCTCCAACCAAGATTGACATTGGAGTTGAAGCTCGGAAGGATCTTATTTCCAGCCGAGGTTGAAGGAGATCTTATCTTCTGTTGGTGCAGACGTTGAAGCTTAGAGGAGATTCTATCTCCAGTCGAGGTTGGAGTTTGAGCTTGGAGGAGATCTTATCTTCTGTTGTCATAGAAGCTCAGACGCTTGAAAGAGATCTTATCTCTGACTGAGGTTGGCTCGATCGCTCGGGAGAGATCTATCTCTAGCCGAGGTTGGCTCGGGTGCTCGAAAGATATCTTATCTCTAATCGAGGTTGAAGCTTGGATGCTCGAAAGAGATTTTATCTCTGATCGAGGTTGGCTCGATCGCTCGGAAGGGATCTTATCTCCGACCGAGGTTGGCTCGATCGCTCGAAGAGATCTTATCTCTGACTGAGGTTGGCTCGGATGCTCAGAAGAGATTTTATCTCTGACCAAGGTTGAAGGAGATCTTATTTTCTATTGGCGCAGACGTTGAAGCTCGGAGGCCAAGGTTGAAGTTTGAGCTCGGGAGAGATCTTATCTCCTATTATTATAGAAGCTCGGATGCTCAGAAGAGATCTTATCTCTAACCGAGGTTAGCTCGATCGCTCAAAAGAGATCCTATCTCTGGCCGAGGTTGGCTCAAATGCTCGAAAGAGATCTTATCTCTAGCCAAGATTGAAACTCAGGCGCTCGAGAGAGATCTTATCTCTGACCGAGGTTATCTTGGGTGCTCAAAAGAGATCTTATCTCTGATCGAGGTTGAAGCTCGAGAGAGATCTTATTTTCTACAGTCGAGGTTAATGTAGACTTTGAAGCTCGATCTTTGACTTTGCTCACGTTAAGATGAGGTTCTCCTCTTATTCCTAATGGACTGTGGGGGCACATAAGGGTCATTGCCAGGGTCTCTTTTTTTATCTCATCTAAAATGAACGAGGTCTTCAACTTTGCTCGCATTAGGACGAGGTTCTTCTCCTATTCCTAATGGACTGTGGAGGCACATAAGGGTCGTTGTCAGGATCTCTCTCTCCCATCTCGTCTAAAATGAACGAGATCTTTAACTCTGCTCGCATTAGGACAAGATTCTCCTTCTGTTTCTAATGGACTGTGGGGATACATAAGGGACATTGTCAGGATCTCTTCCTCATCTCATCTAAAATAAACGAGGTCTTCGACTTTGCTCGTATTAGGACAAGGTTCTTCTTCTATTCTTAATGGATTATGGAGGCATATAAGGCCCATTATCAGAGCCTCTTCTCCCATCTCGTCTAAAATGAACAAGGTCTTCGACTTGCTCATGTGAGGATGAGGTTCTTCTTCTGTTCCTAACACGGCCACTATTATTTGCTTCTTTTCTATCATCAGGTAGTTTTTGCATCGAGAAATAATAATGTTGAAATGGAGGAGTTTTACTGAAGAAAAATTATTGGTAGTACATTCTTGGATTCTTCGAGTCTCAAGGTCATGGGAGCATCGTCACTCCAAACTTTTTAGGCTGTAAGTTTCGGATCTGACGACCTCCTCTATTTTGTGCTGGCCTTCTTAATTTGGAGCAAGCTTCTCTTGGCTTTGATGCTGGAAGATGATAGCCCGTCGAAGTATCAAGCCCCTAGAGATAGCATCGATGATGTCAGAAGGCGATCGATCTTCTTGTTGTTCCTCCCTCATTGATGGTTCTAGCTTCTGGGGGAGGACTTCTTCACATCTTTCTATCGGAGCTTTCTTGATGATGAGCTTGAGGAGAAGTTCGGCCTTATTTATGCTCAGATGGAGCTCATGAGCACAACCGAACTTCATTCCGCCCTCCTGTGAAACCTTTTAGGAAAGAACTTCATGCCCTTTTACCAGGGCTCCCTTGATGACGAGCTCGAAGGAGAGTTCGACCTCGCTTATGCTCAGAGGGAAGCCCATGAGCACGATCAAACTTCATTCCATCCTCCTATGAAGCCTCTTGGGGGAGAACTTCATGTCCTTTTGCCAGGGCTCCCTTGATGACGAGCTCGAGGGAGAGTTTGACCTCGCTTGTGCTTGAAGGGGGGAGCTCGTGAGCATGGCCGAATTTTATTCTGCCCTTTTGCGAAGCCTCTTGGGAGAGAACTTCATGCCCTTTTGCCAGGGCTCCCTTGATGACGAGCTCAAGGGAGAGTTCGGCCTCGTTTGTGCTCGGAGGGGAGTCCATGAGCATGGCTGAACTTCACTCGGTCCTCCATCGATGGTGGATCTATTAGACTCATCCGTCCATCGCTTTCGTACAGTTTTTTCATCCTTCAACTTGAAGACTTCTTTCACACGAACATATCTCTCGACCCGAGCTAATAGGTCGGCAAATTTTCTAGAGTACTTCTTCAAGAAAAATAGTAAATCATTCTTCTGAAGGTCGTCCTTGAGTGTCCATCATAATAGACTGATCCAGATCCCGAACCTCCAATGCTGTAGCATTAAATTGGATAACATAAGTTCGGATGGATTCCTCCTTCTGCTTAATATTCATCAGGAAATCCAAATCTCGGCACGGACGTCGGCTGCTGATGAAGTGAGCCATAAACTGATGGTTCATCTGATCAAAAGAGAAGATCGTATCTGGCTTCAACATCGAGTATTGATTTCTCGCTGCTCTCTTTAAGATAGATGAAAAGGCTCAACATAATATGGCGTCTGGTGCACCATAGAGTAGCATTATGGTCCGGAAGGCCTCTAGATGATCAATCGGATCAGAGATTTCATTGTAGTTTTCAAATTGAGAAAGTTCAAAATTTGGTGGAATGGGCCCTTACATAATTTAGGATGAGAAAGGAGGATTGGTGCAGACGTCGTTATGTTGAGCTGGGGTGAAGTGGCCAAGCTCCTCAATCCATCGGTCCATCTTCCATAGTTTGTGATTGAGGATGTCGTCTCGATCACAGATCTTGGAGGGCTTTCGGCTATAAATAGGAAAGATCTCCTCTAGAGGAGAACCATGATCTGAACTTAGATCCTCTGCTCTCTATTTCTCCTTCCTAGTGGCGATAGGCATGCTGGCTCAAATGCTCTTTCTCGGAATCGATTTTTGATATCCTGATAGCGGATTTTTTGGTAGAGTCATCATCGAAGGCTGCTGCATGGCTTGCACCATCTTGGTGAGATTCTGAATCCGCTGCATCAGCAGATTGAACTGCTCTGAATCTACCATGGCCATCGATGGAGGTGGAGGTTGAAGGATCGATGATGGGGCAAAAGTGGATGGATCTGGCTCAGATCTTACGGCAAACATGGTAGATCTTTGAATAGTCATCTTCTTTTGAGGCATTTCTTGGGATTGAGAAAGAGGGTGAAGACGAATCTTGGAGAAGAGGGTTGGTAGGATCGACTGAGCACTCCTTTAAGAATAAGGGAGCCTCAAGGACAGGCCCTCCGTCTAGCATCAATTTTGTTATCGTAGAATCTGGTTGACACTAGGATGAGCTGGAGTGGAGAAGAATGAGATCACTATCGGTGACCTATAAAATAAAGTTCCGATCGAAGTCGGTGGTGGTGGCTCCAGTGGGACTCTCTGACGATCAAGTCAACTCTTCTGATCAATAGAAATGAAGTGCTCAAAAAAGAAAAGTGAGCTTAGAGCTTAGATAAAACATATCTAGAGGATCTCTTTTTATAGACGGAGCTTGTAGTGGATTGATGGTGATAGCTGTAGTTGTCTGATAGTGGGCTGCTTGAGATCTGACGAAGTCAGTCATGGAGGGAGGCACCGCCTGTAGCACTGTCTGCAGTAGATTGATGGTGACAGCCATCGTCGTCCGATAGTAGATTGCTGTTGCATGCAGTGGACTGATAGTAGCAGCCACAGTCGTCCGACGTCAAGCCTCCTAGGGCCGTGCGGGGGGAGGGGGTGTGAAGAACTTTGACGTACATCAACTCCAGAGGAGTTCGGACTTTCGTTAAAAATCCGACTGAAGGAGGAGAGCGAAGAAAGTTTGGCTCCCATAGGAGTCTGACTGAAGGAGGAGTGTGGAGGGAGTTCGACTTTCGTAGGAGTCCGATTGAAGGAGGAGATCCGAAAGAAGTTTGACTTCCATAGGAGTCCGACTGGAGGAGAAGATCCGAAAGGAGTTTGGCTTCCATAGGAGTCCGATTGAAGAAGAAATCAGGGAAGAGTTCGACTTTCATAGAAGTCCGACTGAAGGAGAGATCTGAAGGAAGTTCGGCTCTCATAGAAGTCCGACTGAAGGAGGGATTAAGAAGGAGTTCGGCTTTCATAGGAGTCCAACCGAAGTAGATGTCTGAGAGAAGTCCGACTCTTGGAGAGTTCGATCGAAGGAGATGTCTGGGAGGAGTCTGGCTCCTGAAGAAGTCCGACTGAAGGAGAAGTCTAAGAGGAGTCTGGTTCTTGAAGAGTTCGGTAGAAATTTGATCGTTAGGGGAGTTTGACTGGGGCTCGATTGCTGAGTAGTTCGGTCGACTGAAGGAGTTTGGTTGGAGCTCGGCCACTGGAAAGTTCGATCGATTGAAGGAGTTTGGCTAAGGTTAGACTGTTGAAGCTCTTCCGTGATTATCGATTGTATTGGACTAAGCATCTGGTTGGACTTCGGTGGGAGTGGGATTTATCCCAACAGCAACCAAATTAGCTGCTCACGCTCCATCATCTAAAGTTGTGATCCAATTTGAACAACCTTAGTTGGATCATTTTCTTACAGTGGAAGGGAGATCAACTGTTCGACCGGCTCACCTCGCTTTTCATCTTTTCGCTAATCAAGTCCTTCTAAAGTAAAGAATCTTCTGACTTATTCTCCTTTGTAGTGATTGCGAGGTAACATTGGGCAATCTGTTAGTCGTCTCATATCTCTCCGACTCTGGTCTTGATAGAAAATCAGACTAGTAAATGATATGTCGATACTATTGCTTTAAGGGCATTGAGTTTCAGTCTTCTAAGTATGGCATTATATGCCAACGAGACTCTAATGATCATAAAAGTCAAGATGATAGTACTTTATCGAGATTCTATCCCCGTAGTCAATGAAAGATCTATCTCTTCTTTAACATCGATGGTGTCTCCTATGAATCCGACCAAAGAGACAGAAACTCTTCGGATGCATTTTATCGATAATTTTGTTTGGAAGAAAGTGGAGTAAAATAAAATATTAGTCGAATTTTCATTATCAACAAGAATTTTTTTTACATCATAGTTTGCTATCGTCACCGAGATGACGACTGCATCATCGTAGGGAGTTTGAGTTCTCCTCACATTGTCATCCGAAAAAGAGATAGGTTCATCGGATTGTTGTTTCTTGACCAATTCTTCTTTGGATGTTGCCTTCCGACTCTTGGTCACTCAGAGATCATATTGATCACCTCCGTCATTGATCGATTTTGATGAATTTCCTCCAATGTTGGTGGTGGTTGATCGATATGCGGCTGAGTTGGGTGATCGAGCTAGAACTTGCCATGAAATCCCTATTGAATGAGAGCCTCGATCTCATCCTTCAGCTGGAAGAACTATTCAATGTCGTGGCTGTAATCATGATGAAATCAATAGTACTTTCTTTTGTCCTTGCTTTGATTTTTCATTGGTGGGGGTTGGCGAAGATAATTCTCTCCTTCGATCTCTATAAGAATTTGAGCACGTGGAGCGGAGAGGGGGGTGTAAGTATCGTACCGATTCTTCACATTGACCAGTACTGGGTTTAGTTGGGAGAAGACTATTTTTCTATTTGGAGCGGGCTAGTTTAGTCCAATCGAAGCATCGTTCATTCGCTGCTTCTTTTTCTTCTGATTTTTTTCGTTTAATTGGCATCGATCAGAAGCATTTTCTTCTACGCGAATGTATTTATCCACGCGCTCCAGGAGTTTAGCATAAGTTCGGAGATAGTTCTTATCCAGCGAGTAGATGAATCGAGAATCCCATAGACCCTGCTTCATGATCGAGATGGCCACGTCTTCATTGAGGTTTCGGACCTCGAGCGTGGCGGCGTTAAAACGCACCACAAAGGCCCGAAGAGTTTCTCCATCTCCTTGCTTAATCGAGAAGAGGGTGTCAGAAGTTCGTGATATCCTTCTGCTAGTGCTGAAGTGAGCCACGAAGAAATCTTCAAACTGTCCAAAAGAGTTGATGCTTTTCAGCTGAAGCCTGGAATATCAGGCTTGAGCAACTTTTCAAAGGATGGTCGAGAAGCCTACGCACATGAGGGCATCATTCGCCCTCTGGATCATCATGAGAGCTTTATAGCTCTAAAAATAATTAACTGGATCGATGGAGCCATCATATGATTCCACCTGTAGCATCTTGAACCGTGATGGCATCGGGTTGTTCAAGATGCATGAAGAAAAAGGAGTTGCTTGGACATGAAAATTGTCGGAGGACCCTCCTGTCGCATCCTCTCAGATCCGGGTCAATCAACAATCAATTTTCTTGAGCTTTCGCTCGTAGTCATCGAACCGCTGTTGGCGGGATGTCCTCGGGGTTAATCCTCCCGAGGAACTAGTGGAGGAGGAGGTGGTCGAATCCCATGACCATTTTTCCTTGCGCTGACTCCAATGGGAAGACGGGGAACGGAGTGTCATGATCGATGGATGGTTCTTTGCGAGCGACGAGGAGATAGAGTTTTCATTCGACGGGAACGTCGTGATGTTCGCTCCAATGAGGAGGTGGTGTAGCACCTCGAGATACGGTGGCTGTGCCTATACGATATTACCTACATCACTGGATCTTTCATTACTGCATGCAATTATTGTTGGAGATTGTGAACAGCCTTCATCAATATTCGGACCTGCTGCATCAATGCAGCCAGTTGCTGGGCTTGTGCGTTCATTGTGACTACCGGACGTGAAGAGCTTGGTTCCGCCATTGTCGATGGTGGAGGAGAAAGTGCTTCTCATTGGGATGATTGGCCGGCGGAGCTGAGTGAGTTGCGAGCGCGCGTTTTCGCCATTATCATAGATGACAAACTTGCTGGACTTTAATATCGATCACTGATTGTTCTTTCCATCCTCCTTCCTGGCGTGCCAATCTGTAGCGGTTAATTCATCTACGCATGTGAATGAATGCCAAAAAATCTACAAAAAAAAGTCCATACTGATCAGATTTGGCTCCAGCGGAGATCCTTTGATACTTAAGTTAGTATGATGGATTGGTCGAATAGAAAACGAAGAGCAAGATGATAGAGTTTGCTCTTTTAATATTTTGGAGTGTCTTATTTGTCTTACTAAACTAGCCAGTTTACGTTCTTTTTATAGATGTTGGGATGATAACCGCTCAGCACGTGGGTTTCTTTTTTTTCGATATAGTGTGATCGTGGGTAGGTAGTTAAAACTACTTACTAATCATCGTTGCCCACTCTTTTTAGGACGATTTTGCAGGGATGATAGTAAGCTAGACGAACGACTTGAAAAACTTTCGCTGGTTGACCAGTTGATTCTTTACCGACCGATCGTCGGTCAGTCGGAGAACTTGTGACCGAACGATGGTCGGTTGAGAAGTTGGAGACTAATTGATGGTCGATTGGAACTTGAAGATCGATTGATGGTCGGTTGGAACTTGAAGGCCGATTAATAGTCGGTCGGATGGCTTTTGATCGATGTTCAGTCGATCGCTAGCCAATGAGTCGGGCGATGGATTGACATCTTCCAATAGAACCCTCTCAATTAAACAAGTATAAGATGTGCTTTGTAGTAGACCTCATAGTTTGTTTGGAAAATAATTATAATTTGAACCCACTTTGATTAAGTCCATGCCTGTTGAAAAATCGAGCCCAGAAAGAATCAAGGTTCGGAACGGTGTATTAACGTGGAGCACGCAAGATGACAATTGTAGTGGGAGAGATCTTGCAATTTGTTTTTAAGTTCTTATGACAATTTGTTAAAAATGATGTATACATATAATCTTGGAGGTGCAATAACATTAATGAAAAGTAAGTCCAGAGAAGAGAATTTAAATTTTCAAACAATTGGAGTCATGAAAGAACAATTTATAAGCGATGTGATCTATCAAACATTACTGAACAAAAACATCAGGTTATTCGGGAGGCTAACCTAGAATTTGATTTCCAATATCCAACACCATTTCATGCAAGCATTTTTGCTAGATTGAATGGACTTATTTTAACCAAAAAAGTATCCTTCTTGTTTCAGCCCTTAATTCGCAACGGAAACATTTGATGCTTT
The DNA here is from genome assembly GCA_006176705.1 of Cocos nucifera. Taxonomy (NCBI): domain Eukaryota; kingdom Viridiplantae; phylum Streptophyta; class Magnoliopsida; order Arecales; family Arecaceae; genus Cocos; species Cocos nucifera. Next base: position 679,894 of record QRFJ01000266.1, read on the forward strand.
AAAATACACTGTTCTTGCATGTAACAAACAGTCCTTATTGTCTCCAGCAACAAAGTCATCATAATTGAATTCTCATTATTAATCCTAATCCAATTTAATTGTGACTTCTATATGTAATTTTGCCATGCTAGACCTTATAACTTATGCATGGTCACCTGACAAGTCGAGCCTGGCCCAATTCATCAAAGATACTGCGCTGGGCGTCCTACTGGGCCTTGGACGGCGTGGGCCTTCCCAAATCCAAACTCTTTGTACGCCACGTTGATGGAAACCCTAATCTCAGCTCTATATATACCTACTCCCATCCCTCCGCGCAAAAGCGTTTCCGATGCAGCCACCGCAGCGTCGCTATATATGGGGCTTTTGCGGTTACTCGCCTCGATAGGGTTTTCTCGAGTTCTTCTCTAGAATTAGGTTTTAGCTGCGCTTCCCTCCTGTCGAAGGAGCGATTGCGGTGATGACTCGGAAAATTCAAGCTCAACAGACCGGATCGCAGGTCCCTCTCTTTGAGGGATTTGTATGTCGACGATCCCGCTGAACTGAGCAATCTTCTCCACAGGGATTAGGGTTAGGGTTTTTCGTATTCTATCGGCATTTATTTTTTTTCTCTAATTTTAGATGATTTTGTTTTGTTATTTCTTTATACTGATATCCAATTGGGGGATGGGGGGAGAAGGCTGCGATGAGGATAACAGAGCTCCCTCTTCTGAAACGAGATCTTGAGGACGCTCGCTGGCAGAATCGAACCATTACTCTTAATCGCCACCACTGAGTAAATCTTCTCCAACTCTCCTTCCCCCAAGTTTCTTTTGGTATTTTGTTTTCCCCCTTAAAGAATAGGTTTTTCGCTCAATGTTTCCATTTTGGCTGATATACTTTATTATATTTGATCAACATATAATGATGAAGTGCTAGCATTTTAATCCAACACTTGAACTGAGGATCTAAAAGTTCCAAGTGATGCATTCTTTTTTTTCCCCTCTTTTGCTTCTGAATATGTTTATTTCCCCCTGGATTATTCAGTTCTGATTGTTTTATCTATATAAATCTTGGATTGTTCGTCATGTGATGAAATCTTGAAACAAAATCTTAGGACACCTTCCTACACTGCTCCATTTACTGGGCTGTGGATGAGAAAACGTTTCAGTTCTGATGAGAAAACTTCTCGAATGCACGACGTTCTTTTTTAAAATTTAATCGACACTGGTCGCTGGGTGATGTTTCAAATGGGATTGTTTAGTAAGATTTGTCTGAACGTTTGATGATTATATCTTCTATTATCTCTCGTTGTTTAATACGTTTGGAACTTTACCGACTGAAAAAAATACGGTTTGAACTTTGATTAGTTATTTGCCTTAGAGAACGTTTAATATTTGTTCGGGCATACGAGTCTTCTCTATATCATTGTTGGTGCTAACCTCCCCGTTCTTGAACCGTGGTCATGATACCTGTATACTTATATCGATGTTCTTATGGTTATGTTGGTGTTATTTTCGGTGTTGCTTTCAAAATCCATTAGATGGACCTTCTGGATGGCTGCAGTACTTGTTAATTAATGAGTATCGATGAGGTGTTGTAATCTATAAATGTGAGACAGTGATTTCATTGTGTCCACATTTTAACTTTTTTTAACTTTTTTTGCGATTACCACTGTTTATTACATACAAGTGATGCCATCTTAACATCTTTCTCCTAATTAAATTTATTTTTGGTTAGCTCATTAGTGTTTTTTAGGTGTACGTACAGTTAATTGATCCTGATGAGGAGGAAGGACCTCATGATAGGAAGTGCCGTATGACATTCAACAGCAGCTGTTTCACTCCATATTGCTCTCTTCTGTCTCCTGTTCTCAGACCCTTTATATCAAACGTTGAGCTTGTTGTTAAACGGTAGTTGAAACAGAAGTATAGATGCAGGCGCTTTGGTATCGTTGGATCAGCTGTGTGTGATTTTAAATGGGTCACTGAGGGATCACTATGCTTAGTTTTTATATTTATCTTTTTTTTTTTTTTTTTATGAACCTTTTGTTCAATTTGGTGTTTCTGAGTTTCGCATTTAGGCCCAATGCCACGTCTCTGATAGCCTGATGCATTGACCCGGGATGCTATGATTGGGCCGAGATCAAGTCAAGTTTTGATATTTCGCAAATTGATAGGAACCTGTGGATTAGATGGTTATTGTCCATCCACAGAGCCGGTTTATGCGATCACATTTGTTTCTTTGTTCGGCTGCCAATGTAGAACCATATTTGTTCTTTGGAAAATTTAAATATCACCCAATCATAATTTGTCTGCAAAACTAAAGATGGACAATTTCAATAGTCTATGAGACGCTATCAATTTTTTTTAATTTTTTTTTCTCATTTCTTTCATTGAGATGCCTGGGCGTTTATGGGTCCTATCACCCAATTCTCTTTCTAGACATCCCATCTGATATGTTGGTTTACATCCTCCATCAGGAGGATGATACCTCATGATAGGAAGTGCCGTACGACACTCTTATCAGCAGTTGCATTCATACCCAGCATGCCTCTCTTTCGCTTTCGTTTCTCTTCACCTCTTCTCAGATCGAATCAAATTTAGGGTTTGTCTTCTAGGTGTTTGTTCAGAGAGAGAGAGAGAGAGAGAGTGGCATTTTGGTTTTGTTGGATTAGCTGTTTGCATGATTTTAAAAAGGATTTCTGTGAGATTTTCATTTTGGTTTAAATCAATTCTTTTGGTCTTTTATCGCATCGCTGGTACTTATTTGGGCTCGATACCATATGGTTGGGGTATGATTGGAATTTATATTTTGATATTCATCAAGTTGATGGCAACAGATCCTTGTTGTATGCTTGTTTTCCCCATAATTCTGTCAGAATTCATCTAAAACACTCAATTTCGGTCTTGTTGCTACTCTCAGTTAGCATCCAGCAGTTCGGTGTGCAGTTACTTTTAGTCGTAGCAGTTGACTCTGTTTAGCATTAATCTGGTCTATTTGACATCTGGATGCCTGTAGTCGGGATGTCCATGTAGTATGGGGTTACATGTTGCATTTTACAGTGAAATAAATTTTCATGTTTGCTTGCATGTAAATAAAAATCGTTGCTGTGTTTGGTTATACTATTAATACTAAAGTAGTATTAATTATGACCAATTTAGCATAAAAGGGCCTTCAAATGCAGTTTGACTTGCAGCAATTCAAATACTAGAGCACGTAGTGCAACTGGGTTCCAGGCATCCAAGCTCATCCTTGCTTCCAGAATCTGGTACTCAACAGTTCTCTGTAGCATCCACAGGTCATGCATTATTCGGTTGTTAAAGCTAGGAAATCCTGGAGGTAAATATTTTCTATTTTGGATTGATTTAAACCTTCTACTGCTCTTATTTCTGTTGTAGCTTCAGGTATTTGGGCTTGATACGTGTGTTCATATCTCGTCTCCCGCTGAAGGAGACCATCCGAGTGCTCAAAGTTGGAAACGCATTTCGAAGGGTCCAGTTGATCATAGGCGTGGTAGTTAAATAAAATGACTTCTATGCTGATATTGCTTGTATAACAACAGTGCATGCAGAACGGTGGCTTATTTGACTCTGGCTAGAAAGAACAAGTTAGAGGTGCCTCTGACTTGATGAGCCACAAATCTACGCTATATTTGTAATTGCTACACTTGGGTAATTGATCGTCAAAGTTTTCCTCAGTGTTGAATGACTAGGGCTAGCCTAGAATTGGGCTGCGTTGGGTCCCTGCCGCGTGGCCCTCTCTCCCTCTTTTGGGCCAGCCTATGTCTACATCTAGGAGATTCGTGTTCAATCTCTGCATTATCTTTGTGATCTTGATCCAACTGCACTGCACTTTCCTAGGACATCAGAACGCTGGCCTGACACCAACAGATTGATATCCTCAAACTTTAGTTTTTTATATCAATTAGATTAAAGAATCCAAGGCAAGAATCCGATTAGATCGATCTTTGCGATCCTGTCCGCTGCCAACCAAATGGAATTCATTCCACGGAACTTTATATAATGTTCGGTCCATTACCTTTGAATTTTATAATTGACATCTTGATATCTTGGGTGCATCCAATTCTCTCGTTTTTCGCTTTTTCCGGTGTCAAAAATTTATTCATTGGGTCGGTTTCAACTCCCCGAGGCTTGAAACGTTGTCTTTTTGGCTGAGGTAGAGACAACGTCCACTGTAGCCTTGGATTAAATGTTCTCAAAATAGTATAATAACCATTATCACGTTGTTATCTGTGCGGAGCCTAACAAAGACTGGGTTATTGATAAGTCTTTGTTTACAAAATAAAGCATCGATTCTCAAACTGAAACTGAGATTTTATATGGTAAGATTTTATTTTAATTTGATATAACAAAGATGTTAAAAAATGACCTATAACAGTCATCATCACAATGGTTAACTCCTAAATTATGCCCGTTATTAAAAAAATCATCCAATGCTAATTATTGCATTATAACTTATAAACACTTTCAATTTTAAACCTTAATTTCATTACATTCTGAAGAGACATTTTAGTTTTTTCTGCCATCAACATATGATAGAGTGACATGTCTCGATTCACGGGAAATCTTGACGAAGTTAAAAGGAAGATTATCCGCCAACATCCAACCACCGCATACAATCACAAACGATAAGACTGCGCCCTTCGGCGTGGGTCAGCTCTCGTGGCCTTTTTAATTTTTCTCAAGATGCGCTCCTCCACTAAGAAATCCTCACCCTCACCAAAAGAGAAAAAAGAAAGAAAACACTTTTACTAAATGCTGGTTCTAGACTTCGTACTGAAGCAACCACCGCACACTTCTCATGACATCCGGAAGTAAAGATACAGTAGTCGAAGCCCATAGGTAAGCAAGAAGCAATTCGGAGACTAATTAAAACGACATGCAAGCAGCGAAGGCATTGTTTTCTAACCACTAAATTGTGGATGCAAGCGGATCAGAGAATCTCTATAAAGGATAATCTAAACCAATACAAGGAGCAGCGAACAAGCACTAACGATTCTTTTATTGCTTGTTATGCGGGCGGTGGTGCTGTGAAAGTTCCAAGACTACTCATCCAACCGGCAGTGCCCACCCAACTTTTGAGATCGGCAGTCACGGTCACGATCTCAGGCGCCTGATAACTTTGACAGCAAGCGTTCCCACCCAGGCTCAGCACTTCAGTAACATCTCTCTATATATTACGGAAGAACATGCAGTCAATTAAGAACTGAGAAACAGATAAAGCAATGCAACTCAGCAGGCGGCGGCGGCAGCAGCAGCAGCATGAGACAGCCATCCTCCTCGTCTTCTTACTAGCAGGGCTGTCCTTCAGTCTCACTCATGCCGACAACATAGAAGACCCATCCAAGACTGAGCCACCGGGTCTGATGTCGCCACCTGCGCCTTGTGTTGGTGGTGCCGAGAGCGGCAACACTGGCTCCGGTCATAGTTCTGGTCCCGGCGGCAGCGGGGACTACAGCTGGGGATGGGCCTCAAGCCCTGGAAGCAGTTGGGGGTTCGGCTCGGGCTCCGGCCAGACCCCGAGTGGCGACGGGAAGGGCTTCGGATTCGGCTCCGGGTACGGGACCGGATCAGGATCATCATCTGGCTATGGGTTTGGCATCGGTGGAGGCGGTGATCATGGAGAGGGCGGAGGAGCTTACGGGTTTGGTGGTGGATACAGTGGCCCAGGCGGCAGTGGCGGCGACGGTGGTGGTGGAGCCACCGGAGGACATGAGTTTGGAGGCGGATATGGCGGCCCCGGAGGTGGCAGCTTTAGCGGCGGTTGGAGGCCACGGAATGGATGGTTCCCGTGGCATGGTGGTCATGACTGAACATCCACCTGCACTTAAGATGGCGTAAGGTATCAGACAAAATCAACAAAACTAGACGCTGTAAATTTAACAAAGTTCTTACTGAATGGCATCTGAGAGACTCTTTGTAAGGTGTTCAAGCTAGAATAAATAAAATTCACAGAAGGTATCTCACGTGGATCAGATTAATGTCTTGTTAAAAGGACAAACCCATCAGTTCCATCCATATTTTCCTAGTCACAGCAACGAGATCTGAGTTTGGGTAACTGTGCCACAAATGGAGGTGATAGAATCATCACTTTACTATAATTTTTTGAACAACAGGATAAGAAATCAGTACAAACGTGAAACCGGTCTCATGGCAAAAATGGTCGGTTCCATCTTGATAAGACTCGGACAACATCTGAGGTTAAAAGAAAACGCGTTAGGCGATTTACAACGAGACAAAGTAGCGGTGCAAAGGAAAAGGGGAATTTTACTGCCTGTCCGCTGTGTGATTCTCATTGGAAGGCAATATGATGGAGATGGAACACTTATAATAATGGGAAACGTGACCCGCACGAAAAGACTTCTGATGCTCAGCATCAATATTCCTCAATGCACACAGAGAGTCGACAAGGATTAGACCAAGCTATGGTCCTACATAGGCGTAAATAAGCATGATATTGTTCTTGTCTTTGCACTAATTACAAAATTTTAATTAGTTAATTAATCCATGCATGTCTACAAAGCAAGGAGCTCATTTTAGCTACACTACACCAGCATGGTTTCCCCATGCAAATATAGATGTCAAATGTACTGGAGAGAGAGAGAGAGAGAGATCTGAAATGTGCTTAACAGAAAAATTAGCACATCATTCATGAAAGCCATATCCTTCTTCTTTTTCCTTTTTTTTTTTTTTTTTCAGAACACAAAAATCATGAATCCAGAGTTTGTCTTCAAACAGATTGGTATTGCTTACAGCTCAGATGGTCTTTGGTAAAATCAGACATATAACATGCAAAAACAAACAGGAAAAGCGAGGTTTTCTTTTGCAAAAGAGATACAGGCTTGGAATGCAGATTTGTCATGTGTACAATCTCATTATGGAAGCATCCTTCATGTTTCAAATTGGCTACTCTGCTATTAGTGACATCTTTGTCACCAAAGATACAGATAAATTACTTTAGTCATTACTTTGCTTGAACACCCAGTTCCCAATAAATATTATCACTGAATCACAACGTCATAGAAATTACTAACTGATTGGTCAGATCGATAACTCAATCCTCAAGAATTTTTTATTCATGACTGCTGCAATGGGTGTTCATCAGCAATTAGTTTGACCAGCGCATAAATTGAAGTTGTCTTAATTCTTGCATAACACAAAATGATGAAAAAAAAAAAAAATCCATATGAGCAATGCAATTTGTGATGCATCAGCTGGAATGAAAGCAAGCCAAATTTGGGAAACTGCTATTCTATATCACATGCACTGAAACATGATCTATCGACTACATATGCTCTTCACAGGTGCATCAATGATGCGCCAGCATCATAGTTATTGGGAAAGGGGTTACTGTGAATGCTTGGTTTGATCCATCTAAAATGGCCAACCAAAGGTTACTATAACTTATTCGCTGAACGGGATAACTATTTCTACAAAATAAATGGGCAAGAAACTTGATCTAAATGGATGAACTTCATTTAAGTTGCAACAAGAAGACTATGAAACGCAAACACAGACTGTGAACAGGGAAACTTATAACAAGCTTAAAGTGGCATGGCAACATAGGGTTGTGTTACATGAAGAGAAGCTTGGGAAAATCATACTGAGCGACAGATAATTTTATTTAAGGGGCAGACTCCTAAATTTAAGTGGGAATGCAAATGGTCATATCTTGCATTCAACATGAACACGAGGTTGTCTTTAGATGTAAGTGGCATTACTCGTGTTTCCAGAGCAACATGCTTGCCATGGAGTTGAAGATCTAGAACTAGCAGCACATCAAGAATTTACATGAAAACTAAAGTACTTTTGGTCTTTGGTATCTGATGCACCATAGTGTTGTATCCAATTCCTTCCAGCAAAATGACTGCTTGGGACATTTCATTTGGTTGCTGCACCTCAGCTGGTCAGTCTATGCAGGGTAAGCAGTTAGAGTTGGACTTAGTTGGGATCTAATATGACACCTCTAATCATTGGAACCCAAGTACTGATTGCAGTCAGATGCAGGTAAGTTCAAATCAGGATTTGTTGGTATCAGATGCTCACCCATACAACGTCACGGTGTTGGACAGCCAATGGAAATTCCAGGGTTCACCAGAAATCAAGAAAATGTAAGACTGGTCTCAGGCAAGGTAGAATAGAATAATTTTCAAGTAACAACTAACTAATCTAACATATGGACATCATGCTTCATGCACAAAGAAGTATATAAACATATGAAGAACCAGGAAGCGCTTGGTTTAGGACAAGGTTGCCAAGAAATTGAGGGAGAACAGCTTTGCTTGTTTATGTTTTTTTCAAGATAAATCAAGCAATGGTGCCAGTGGTCCTTGGCTGAGGCTAACAGTCTTCTCATGTTCAAGAATAAATAAGAGGTTGCTGGATGTTATTTTAGTGTGGTCTAACATGGAGAGTACAAAGTGGCCATGCATGGATGTGTCCCCCTGCCACTGGGAAAACTCTGTACACCACTAGCCAGAATCCATGGCCTCCTGGGCCTCATGAGTGATTCTCCTTCCCGCTCCAATCTACCAGGAACTAGTTTCTGATATATGGTCCAATCTGTTAGAAACTAGTTTCAGACATATGGTGCCTTGCTCTGATCCTCCACACTCAAATCTACTACCTTTAACAAGCATCATTTGAATTTTCATGTGTAAAATTCTGATGCAACTCAAAAACTTAAAATCTAATTTCTTTCAATCAGGGAAGGTGCTCAGTCTGGACAGCCAATCTGCTAGGAACAAGTTTTGGATATATAGCCTAACTTGCCAGGAACTAATTTCATATATATAGAGCCTTGTTCTGATGCGCTGAACACAAATCTACTTCCCTTAACCAGCATCATTTGAAAGAAGTCCTATACAAGTTTGAAACTTCTAGCCTAATTTCTCTAAATCTGGGAAGGTGCTCAGTCCTGACAGCCTCCCTCTTATCATGGCTACACAGAGTTGAAATTTTAGAAGTCTTTAGTTTTGACTCCTTTCAAAGTTCTGAATTTTTCAAAGTTCAAGGACTCAACACAACAAAGTAATGAAATCCCAGCTTTATTTCTCTATGTGGTCTCATAGCTTGGAGGTTCCTCTCGAGAACTTCTTTTGGGTCAACCCTCCTCTCCCTCTTGTTGACTCACCATCATCAGCTTATAGACCTGTAGACAGTGATGAGGTAGGTGAGTGCTTCCCTTGTCAAGTTTTTTTTAATCTAACATTTCAAATTCCATCTCCTTATTTTTGAATATATCTATGCTTCAAGTTAGAACATAGAATATCTGACCTAAACTATGCCCTTTACTCTTCTAGCTTAATAAAAACAAATTCCAATGAGTAAATCTTTTAATTCTTATTAATTGAAGAGAAAATGAATATGACAAAATCATAGCACTTGCCCTTCCCATCAACGAAACACAAAAATTCTAGCTGTGCCTCTTAGAGTAACTACAAATCCTTTGGACTTGCTCCAGTAAGGAATGAATAACTTTACGCCACTTCAAAGACTTGATGGCAGCAAGAAGACTTTTGTTCGTTCATTCCTTCAAACAATTAAGATCAATGAAACAACTTGTTCAATCTGCAAGCACCCCCTCTAACAATAACAAGATCCTTGAGGGTTAGAAAGAAAAGTCTAAAGAAAGCACAGGGTGAGACAACTAAGGATCTGATCACAATCCCATCAAGCCCTCGAGTCATGTCAAAGATGCTCTGTTCGTTAATATACAATAGTTGAGGGTTGAAGATTCTTGATGTGTCCAGTCTCTATGAAATCGACTTTGGTCAATACTTTTGGTAAGATTTCAATGTGTCTGAATCCTAGAAGGAATTTATGACATACCCATGAATTCTATAATTGTGAGGAGGTCTAAGCACTCATATGCATTTCTTTGTAATGATATTGAAAATAAAATACTCCTATTTTGGAGTGCGCTTATACTAGTAAGGCTGGGCACGGGTCAGGTTGCGTCAGGTTGAGAGAAAAATTTGACCCGATTGAGTCCAATCAGGTTGAAGAAAATCCAATCCGTTGCCGACCGTTTATCATATATAAACTATTTGAAACCGAAGTTAATGGTTTGTAGCAGGTTCGGATGGGTTATGTTGGTTTGAGCTTCAATATTGATCAAATATTGATTTTAAACATTACAAACCAATACACTATTCAATTCATATGAAAACTAGAATATAATAATTTCATAACATCTATACGTTAATATATAACATGTCATAATTGCTAATTTCCAATCCCCAAACATCTAAGTATTGAAAATACTATATTGGTTGGTCGGATTTGGTTTCATACGGGTTAAAAATGTAGAAACCGAATCTAACCGTAATTAACCAATTTTTTTATGGATCACAATCCGATTCAAGTCTTTCAACCGATCGAAACCGATGTTTATCGGATCGGATTGGGTGGGTTTCTTCGAGTTAAGTTATTTGCTCGGCCCTAGCTTATAGAGTATTCTCTCTCTTATGGTGGTGCTTATATTAAATTATTTAGTTGGATTCCCTAATGCCTATTAGGTTTAGACTTTGATCCTGAAAAACCTGTTAGGATTCTGATTTATGTACAGAGAATCCAACATGATTTTACTAAGATATTCCTTTAAATTGAAAACACAGATGAAAACACATGGATCATTAGAGAATCTATTAGATGATATCAAAAGCAGATTATTTTATATGACATCTGCTAAGGAGCAACGTATTTGAATTAAATCGTGTAAAGAAAAAAAATCAAATAGGAGAAAAGAATTGTTAAAGACTAATTTTGCAGCAGAAGTAGTACTTACTGATCTGTTGTTTCCTCCTTCCAACGTTGTCCAATTTGGATCTACAAAAATGAAAAAGCAGGTGTCAAGTACCACCAGCTAAAGTGGGAATGACCAAACAAATACAACATGGATGATGGAAATTTACCTCGTCTCTGGTTCAAGAAGTACTAATTATCACATTGAAGAAAAAACATTACTAAGGTTGAACAAATTTTTTCATAAAGGCACCAAGTCTTCTGCATAAGTCAGATGAGATGCAACATCCAAACCTTAAAAAGACAACATGAAAAAACATCCTACGTATTCACCATTAGTTTATGGACAGTGAGATAATAAAAATCACATTTTACATAACACTTTATATGAACCATTCTGCTGAAACACAATGTATCAATTAGCATCATTACAGACAGAATATGGAGACCAAGATATATGACTTTTCTTACCAGACTTTTGGGTTTTAGCCAGTGGTGGAGCCAAGAACTTTATGTAGAGGAGGCACAAATCTATTCTAATTTAAAATCCAAAGTACAAGTCAAAAAAGGAAAAAATATTCTTATTTATACTATTAAATTTAGTAGGACCCATGATAAACTAGCCTTTTTAAATATTTTAGTTTCTAAAATATGCTTACAATCCTATTGATTAGACTTTTCACTGGAATCTATAGCCTATACATATGAAACCTTAAAAACATGCATTATTGACAAATAAGAGAATTAGAAAAACAAGCAATGCTGCAATAATAAATAACAGAGAGACGGAAAAGGGCCTTTGCATAACCTCATCACTTGATCAACAGATGCCATCGTTAGTTTGAAGGGGATAAATGCACTGACCCAATGGCAATATATATAAAGCTTTTCACTCTCTCATCACACTTTAATGACCAGAGAAGTCATTAATCTTTTGAAGCTTAAAAATCATATAGTTAGAATATGATAACAACAATCTTAAATACTTTATAAACAACAAATGAGCTCAGATGGTGCCATATTTTTAGCATGCTCTTATATGACTGTTCCGCTCCATTTGTCAAGGCTTAATTTAGAGTCTTCTTCTCAACTTTTGAAAAATGTTACGTTGAAATCAACTAAGCTAGTACCAGAAAATAACATTCAATTCCCTCCAACAAAAAAAAAGGGGGGGTAAAGAAAACACTTAGGAATGCCTCAGCTGAAGTCCATGGGATGTAGGATAGCAAGGGGTTACAGCTGCCTCCATGCATTTGTGGACCTTGAGGTGAAGGACTAGGCTTACAAAGGACTTCATTGCTTGTTATCCGGTTCGGAGATTTTAGGATAGTCAATAAGAACTTAAAATTTAGGGAAATGGTCAAAAGAATTTCTATTTCCTATATGTGGGAACATGAACCAAATCACAATCTAGAGCTCTCTTAGACAATCAATTAAAAATTTATAATCAAAATAGATCAAATAATGCACACAGAAATTTGAAGACAGCAGTATGATTTATTCAAAATACAAACAAAACAAGGGCAAATAGCAGATTTATGAAACAAAGAAGAAGATTGAGAGAGAGAAGAGAGGAATCAGTAGCAGAAAATAGAGAGAGGATGAGAAGAGGGGAAGAGAGGAAAGAAACAAGAGGGTCAAAAATGGCCTCAAAATTTCAACTCCATTCCCAATAAGAAAACCAATAGACAAGTCTTTTGCTCGACCACTTAATAAAAACTCTTAAACTTGACTCAAAAGTTAACGAACTTTAGTTCTTCTGGAACTTTTCAAAAAGATACCAAAAAAATACCTCAAACGGTTTCCAAAACAGACAAGTTATTGACTCCCAACAGCCGACAGTTATCATAGCATCAATATTCATGTTACAGTAATGTGAACACTAACCAACCCCATAACTTTCATAAATTGACTCCTTTTGAACCTCCTAAAATTATGGACCTAAAAATCTTCTGATATGATCTTGCTTGGCTATTATTGAACTTCAAAACATCCTAAAAGTTTAAACGTGAAGCTTACAATTAAATAACTTCAAATCAACAAAATTTTAGCTATTGAATGTGATACAATTCAATCCTGCATCATCCTTCTGCTGAGTGGATCTTGTCCTCGAGATCTTTTTCCAGAAGCTTGATCCTCCATTGAGTCTTTGTAATTTGATGACAGTGGCCCACATAAAGTTCTGTTGCAATCAGGACATTCATTTGTTGTTTTGATGTCCATTGTCTCACAAGAAACAAGGTGTGGTTCATCTATTTGATTGTGATCTTAGAGGAATCCAGCAAATCGGTCAAGAATTGATCCTCATATTGCTTGATCTCCGTCATCATCTTTAGAGCTGTGACTTGATCTCGCCATGAGTGCTTTTCATGCAAATCTTCATCATTGTAATTTTCTACAAATAAACACCTGATAGACCATCATTTGTAGCATCCTAAATCAATAAGTCGTTGATTGCAGCATCTCTGTACGATGGAATTTTGAACATATGCCCTTCATATGTAGAAGCTTTGATTGTAAGCTTTCCATGAAGGGTTTCTTTAGATTCTTCATTCTCCTCACTCTTGATTTTGAGTTCATCCTCAGAGAGCTTTTCAACGTCTAAAACTGCTGCAATTTCTTGAAGTATGGCAGTCATTGACATCACATCACTGTTGATATATGTTAACCTACCACTCATTTGGCAAAAGAGCTTCTCATGTTTGACATGCTCATGAAGATCATCAATTTTGAAACTCAACTCATTTGAGGACATAATAGAAGGGTGAAAGGAGGGGATGCAAAGAAGATCAAGGGAATTAAGGAGGAAAAGCATGACTCTTTAGCTTTGATTCGAAATTTGATGTAGGACAGCGTTGGGTTAGGGCTGCCTACATGCAATAGTGACCTTGAGACAAAGGATTAGGATTATGAAGGGCTTTATTGCTTGTTGTCTGGGTTCCTAGATTAAGGTAGTCAATAAGAATATTTGAAATTTAGGGCAATGACCATTCAAAAGAATGTCTATTTAGGGCACCTATATGTGGGAAGATGTACCAAATCACCAGCAAGAACTTTCTTAGATGATCAAATATAAACCTGCAATCAAATTAGATCAAAGAAAGTTCACAGAGATTTGTAAATAACAATGTGATTTATTCAAAGCCTAAAAGAAGCAGGGATAAACAAAAAATTTATGAAATAAAGACAGAAGAAGAGGCAGAAGATTGAGAGAGAGAAGAGCGGAATAAGTAGAAGAAAATAGAGAGGGAGAAAACAACGCCGGGGGGCTGGTCTCAAAGTCAATTCCATTCTTTGTATCTGTTAGGGATAAATTCCGCTCCCGCCGAAGTGGTGCTTAGCCTAATGCAGCTGGTAATCACGGAAGAGCTTCGATCGAGAATTCTCTCTCCAGCGGCCGAACCCCACCCGATCTCCTCCAACAGCTGAACTCATCCAGTGGCTGAACTCCTCCAGCTGGACTCCGAACCCAATCGAACTCCACAACGATCGAGCCCTAGCCGAACTCCTTCCGGATTCCTCCTTTAGTCGGGCTTCTACGAGAGCCGAACTCCTTCCGGACTCCTTCAGCAGTCGGACTTCTACGGGAGCCGAACTCCTTCTGGAGGCTCCTTCCGGACTCCTCCAGCAGTCGGGCTTCTACGGAAGTCGAACTCCTTCCAAATTCCTCTAGCAGTCGGGCTTCTACGGGAGCCGAACTCCTTCAGCAGTCGGGCTTCTACGGGAGCCGAACTCCTTCAGCAGTCGGGCTTCTACGAGAGCCAAACTTCTTCCGGATTCATCCTTCAGTCGGGCTTCTACGGGAGCCAAACTCCTGGATTCCTCCAGTAGTCGGATCCTACGGGAGCCGAACTCCTGGATTCCTCCAGTAGTCGGATTCCTACGGGAGCCGAACTCCTTCTGCCAAACTTCTTCCGGATTCATCCTTCAGTCGGGCTTCTACGGGAGCCGAACTCCTGGATTCCTCCAGTAGTCGGATTCCTACGGGAGCCGAACTCCTTCTGAACTATTCCTTCAGACGGATTCCTACGGGCGATTCCTTCAAACAGATTCCTATAGGCGATTCCTTCAGACGGATTCCTACAGGCGATCCCACTACTGAACGGTTACAATTGTCATTTATCAAGATAATTACGATTGGCATTTATCAGAACGGTTACGACGATCATTTATCAGAACGGTTATAACAAGCTCCGTCTATAAAAAGGGACCCTCCAGATACGTTTTCTCTAAGCTTTCTTTTCCTTCCCAAAACTCTGCCGAACTCCTCTCTGAGCACTCCATTTCTGTTGGTCAGAAGAGCTAACTTGACCGTCGGAGGGTCCTATCGAAGTCACCACCATCAACTCCGGACGGAACTTTATTTTGCAGGTCACCGGCAGCGACCTCGTCTTCCTCGACTCCAGCTCGATCCAGCGTCAACCAAATTCTGCACCAACAGAATTGGCGCTAGAGGAAGGACCCTCTGTTCCTGAGGTTTCCTTGATCTTAAAGGAGTGCTCAGCAGCGATCACTCTTCTTTCTCTCTATAGTTCTTCCCAAAAAAATGCCTCCCAGGAAAGCTTCGACCCGACGATCAACGGCTTCTGCAGTCAGATCCCGTCCAGATACATTCGTTCCAGCTCCGATAACTCGAGCTCCACCTCCAACCATAGTGGATGCAGAGCAGTTGAACCTACTGGTCCAACAGGTTCGTAGTCTCACGGAGGCGATGCAGGCCATACATCGGCAGGCCTCGGTACCAGTTCGATCAAAGCAAGCTTCTAAGTAGCCCCGTGGTCTGGTCTGAAAATGGCCGACCTCAGCTACCCGACCTTTGGTCTCCGAAAAGGGGAAGCAGAGGATGGAAGACCCATACTCGGACCACGACTCGACCCAAGGGGAAGCTTTGCGCCCGTTCCATCAGAAAATCCTGAAGATCAACGATCGTGAAGATCTTCTGGATCAAAGGCTCCTAGAAATGAGCCGACGAATCGAAGAGCTCCATCATACTCCCTCCTCACACGGTAATAATATTCGCACTGACTCTTCTTTTTCTCAGAGGATCATATAGGAACCAATCCCGCCGAACTTCAAGTTCCCGCAGTTCGAGGGTTACAACGGAACCTCCGATCCGGTCAATCACTTGGAGGCCTTTCGGACAATGATGTTGCTCCACGGCACATCAGATGCTATTTTGTGTCGGACTTTTTCGTCTACCCTCAAGGAAGCCATCAGAAACTAATACTCGGCACTTAAGCCGGGTACCATCTTTTTCTTTGATTAGATGAACCATCAGTTCGCGGCTCACTTTGTCAGCAGCCGACGTCCGCATCGAGGTTCGGATTCCCTGATGAACATCAAGCAGAAAGAGAGAAAATTCATCCGGACTTATGTCATCCGATTTAATGCCGCTGCATTGGAGGTCCGAAACTTGGATCAATCAATCGCAATGGCCGCACTCAAGGGCGGCCTCTAGAAGAATGATTTGCTGTTCTTCATGAAAAAGTATCTCAAAAACTTTGCCGATCTGCTAGCTCGAACTGAAGGTTACGCCCGAGCTGAAGAGAACTTCAAGACCAAGGATGATGAAGCCTTTGGTAAGTGGTGAATTGGCGAGCCGGACGGATCCATCGAGGAAGGAAAGCCGAGTGAAGCTCGACCATGCTCTCGAACTCCCCCTGAGCCCAAGCGAGGTCGAACTCCTCCAGGAGCTCGTCGCCAAAAAAGCTCCGACAAAAGGGCGTGAAGAAGTTCCCCCAGAAGGTTTTACAAATACACTCCCCTCAATGCTCCACAGACGTCGGCCTGAAGCAAGCCAAAGATGCTACCGCAGCTAGAACCATAAATGAGGGAGGAACAACAAGGAGATTAGCCGCCTCCCGACATCATCGACGCTATCTTTGAGGGGCCTAGTACTTCGACGAGTTGCCATCTTTCAACCTCAGAGACAGGAAAGCTTGCTCCAAATAGGAAAGGCTCATATGAAATAGAGGAGGTCGTCCGATCCGGGACTTATCGCCTGAAGAAGCTCGGAGGAATAACGCTTTCACGATCTTGAAACTCAGAAAATCTGAGGATGTACTACCAGTAATCTTTCTTCAATAAAACTCCATTTCAGCATTATTATTTCTTGGTGCAAGAACTATGTGATGACAGAAAAGATACAACCGAAAGTGGCTATGTTAGAAACAGGAGGAGAACCTCGTCCTAACGTGAGCAAAGTCGAAGACCTCATTCATTTTAGACGAGATGAAAAGAGAAGCCCTGACAACGGCCCTTATGTGCCCCCACAGTCCGTTAGAAATAAGAGGAGAACCTCATCCTAACGTGAGCAAAGTCGAAGACCTTGTTCATTTTAGACGAGATGGAGAGAGAAGCCCTGACAACGGCCCTTATGTGCCCCCACAGTCTGTTATGTTAGGAACAGGAGGAGAACCTTGTCCTAACGTGAGTAAAGTCGAAGACCTCGTTCATTTTAGATGAGATGGAGGAGAGGCCCTGATAACGGTCCTTATATTGCCCCCACAGTCCGTTAAGAACAAGAGGAGAACCTCGTCCTAACGTAAGCAAAGTCGAAGACCTCGTTTACTTTAGATGAGATGGGAAAGAAGCCCTGACAACGATCCTTATGTGCCCCCACAATCCGTTAGGAACAGAAGGAGAATCTCGTCCTAATGCGAGTAAAGTTGAAGACGTTCACTTTAGACGAGATGGGGGGGAGAAGCCCTGACAATGGCCCTTATGTGCCCCCATAGCTCGTTAGAAACAAGAGAAGAACCTCGTCCTAATACGAGCAAAGTCGAAGTTCATTTTAGACGAGATGAGAGAAGTTCTGACAACGATTCTTATGTACCCCCACAGTCCGTTAGGAACAGGAGGAGAACCTTATCCTAACGTGAGCAAAGTCAAAGATCTCGTTTATTTTAGACGAGATGAGGAGAGAAGCCCTGACAATGGCCCTTATATGCCCTCACAGTCTGTTAGGAACAGGAGGAGAATCTCATCCTAACGTAAGCAAAGTCGAAGACCTCGTTCATTTTAGACGAGATGAGGAAAAAAGCCCCTGACAACAGCCCTTATGTGCCCCACAACCAGTTATATTAGGAACATGAGAAGAAACCTCGTCTTAACGTGAGCAAAGTCGAAGATCTCGTTCATTTTAGATGAGATGGAGGAGAAGCCCTGACAACGGCCCTTATGTGCCCCCACAGTCCGTTAGAAATAAGAGAAGAACCTCGTTCTAACGTGACCAAAGTCGAAGACCTCATTCATTTTAGACGAGGTAAGAGGAGAGGTCCCAACAACGATCCTATTGTGCCCGAGCCTCAACTTCAACGTCAACAGAAGATAAGATCTCCTTCAACCTCGGTCGAAGACAAGATCTCCCCCGCGCTTTAACCTCAACGAGTGTAGAGCCCGAAAAAAGACTTCGGCAGTCGCTTTTTTGGTACTCCCTTCCTTCGAACTTCGAACTCGAAAGTGGGGGGACTATTATTAGGAATAAATCCCGCTCCCGTTGAAGTGGTACTTAGTCTAATGCAGCTGGTAATCACGAAAGAGCTTCGATCGAAAATTCTCTCCCCAACGGTCGAACCCCATCCGATCTCCTCTAGCGGCTGAACTCATCCAGCGGCCGAACTCCTCCAGCTGGACTCCGAATCCAATCGAACTCCACAATGGTCAAGCCCCAGCCGAACTTCTATGGGAGCCGAACTCCTTCCAGATTCCTCCAACAGTCGGACTTCTACGAGAGCCGAACTCCTTCCGGACTCCTCCGACAGTCGGACTTCTACGAGAGCCAAACTTCTTCCGAACTCCTCCAGCAATCGGACTTCTACGGGAGCCGAACTATTTTCGGACTATTCCAGCAGTTGGGCTTCTATGAGAGCCAAACTTCTTCCGGACTTCTTCAACAGTCAGACTTCTATGGGAGCCGAACTCCTGGATTCCTCCTTCAGTCGGACTTCTACGGAAGCCGAACTTCTTCTGAATTCCTCTAGCAGTCGGATTTCTACAGAAGCCGAACTTCTTCCGGACTGTTCCTTCAGACGGATTCCTACAGGCGATCCCACTACTGAACGGTTACAATTGTCATTTATTATGATAATTACGATTGGAATTTATCAGGATGGTTACGACGGTCATTTATCAGAACAATTACAACAAGCTCCGTCTATAAAAAGGGACCCTCCAGATACGTTTTCTCTAAGCTTTCTTTTTCTTTCCAAAACTCTGCCGAACTCCTCTCTAAGCACTCCATTTCTGTTGGCCAGAAGAGCTAACTGGACCATCGAAAGATCCTACCGGAGTCACCACCACCAACTCTGGACGGAACTTTGTTTTGCAGGTCACCGACGGCGACCTCGTCTTCCTCGACTCCAGCTCGATCCGGCGTCAACCAAATTTTGCACCAACAGTATCCAAATAAAAAATTCTTCAATTCCATTCACAATAAAAAAAATCAGTACGCATGTCTTTTGCTTGACCCAATTTATAAAGACTCTCAAACTTGATCATAAACGAATTTTAGTCCTTCTGGACTGTTTAGAAGGATGGAAACAAATTTCTCAAAAAGTTTTCGAAATAAACTAGTTTTGACTCATAAGCCGTAACAGCCCATAGGTATTGTAGCATAAATATTCATGCTATAGTGATGTGGATAGTAACTGAACCCTTGATTACCTAAATTGACTCCTTCTGAACCTCTAAAATTGAGTTAAAGATCGTATGATACGACCATGATTGGCTATCATTAGACTTTAAAAAACCCTCATGATTTCATCTAAAGCCTACAATTAAAGAACTTTGAATCAGCAAAATTCAGGCTATTGAATGTGATAGAATTCAATCCTGCATTACCATGTCTAGGTAAATAACAGCCTCATTGCCAGAAAAAGGAGAGAAAGAGAGAGTAGAAAGCTAGGTGGTGCAATGGTCAGATGTTGGAATGGGCATCTCTCATCCAATGAACCACCATGGAGAGCTTGTGGTGGGAAGAGGAAGTGGTTTTAGTTTTATTAAAGTTTTGGTGTGAGAGAGAGGAGAAAAAAACTGTAGTGGGAAGAGGAAGTGGTTTTAGTTTTATTAAAGTTTTGGTGTGAGAGAGAGGAGAAAAAAACCGTTATATGGGACATGAGAGAGAGCACAGTAATTGGATTTAAACTAGATTGTAGATCTGAACGAAATTACGAAATTCTGTTTAGTTTTCCCAACTAATTCAAAAGTGGTTTGTTAAATTTGAAATTGGGAAGTCAAAATATACGGCTCCCTGAAATTTCAAAATGTAAAGTTGGGAACAACAAGAAAGTACCTGAAAGACGCTTCTTGTTGGCACTAGTGGACTGCTAGATCACAACTGCAGTGAGCCCAAGGGGAGCACAATATGTAGATTTGGACTTGGAGGGGACACAATGAGATATAATAGGGTTTTTCTCTAGAAGGGCCATGTGTCCACGATCCTCCTTTTCCTCTGTCCTTCATTTAAGCAATACTTGCATATAATAAAACATATGGATATTTATAATTTGAGAAATACTTTAGCATTTAAAAGGCATTATTAAAAGTCAGTTTTACGAGTAAGCTGAGTTACCCACAAAACTGAAGGCATAACTTAATACATGCATTTTTGACAAGGTTGTCATAAATAGTCCTCCTACCAGCAGTTGGATGGTTTTATTCATTTAAGAATATTTTCAAACATATAAGTAGAAAAATAGCATACTTGAAGAAGCTACAATTTCCACATATTAAACACTAATATACATAATAAAATATTCAAGATAATGTGCAACTACCTAGGACCTAGCTTAGAAAGCAATTAATAATTGGGCTTCTTGGCCCTATGTAAGTATTCAAGATCTCCCAATGCACAACCCATGTGAGCACATGCCCGCACTGCCCTTGTCTAAGTTGCTGATCCAAATCCAATCAATCTAGTCAAAAACACTAAATTTAGCTCATGTCAGCACCAAAAGGGCTCGTGCTATGTTGTCCCCTAGTCCATGTGCTAGGTCTGCTCTTATACCATTCGTAAAGACCTAGGACTTTATCCAAAAAGGCTAGTTAGACGTAGGATTTTATCCAAAAAAGCTAGTTAGAAGTTATTGTTGGAGTTTCTTTGTCCTGTATAAGTATTCAAGACCTTCCAAGCACCTAACAAATGTATGATCAGAGACATGCCCGCACAGGTCCTTGGATAATGCCCTTTTTTTTTTTTTTTGAAAAAATAAAAATGATGGCAACTTAGGTTGAACAACAACTCTAAGAAAAAAAAAGGTTAACAAAGACAACAAGGAAACAAAAATAAAGGAAAAGAGACAAATAGGAGGGGAGGGAAAAGTGAGATTTAATTTAAATTACCTAAAGTATAACAAAAAAAAAAAAAAGAAACAAAAAGTAATAAGCATCCAAAGCATCAAAATTTGACTATTTAGGACTGGCTTTATTTTTATTTGCCAATCATTCCTGCCAACATTTACGAGTGATATTATTTTGAGCTTTTGGAAATCATAGTTGAAAACCTTAGCCCAAGGGCTTACCTCTTCTCTTTCTATATCTTCCAACACAAATTTGGATAGCGGCACTTAGTATGGTCTTTTAAAATCTTTTCTGCAATGATGCAGGTCATTTGAATATATTCATCATTTACTTGCAATTGGCGCAACTTCGTATAAGCCCTTAAGCACATCTCTTTTCATCCACTTGCCTCTAGTTTTAAGTAGATACGTCATCACATATCTCCTTGTCCAGATGTATAATAATTTCATGACAACATAACTGGTCATGTTATGGTGAGTTTAGGCCATCCATTTTGATCAGCCCATGTTTTCACTCCTATTTCCATTGAAGTTGTAGAGAACACAGATTCAGTCCTACTGATTTTTAGGCCCCATCATCTCTTTTACCCATATTTCTATTCAATATCTCGGCCTTATCCTTTTCTCACTGATCAACAGAAAATAACCAATTAACAGCTTACACCATCATACATTTTATTTTGTATTTCTAGTAACTTCATTTATGTATAGGATAAAGAGATACAGGATTAATGCTAGCTCTTAAGCAGGCAAACCATGAATGGAAACATATTTGTCTCACCACCATGAATTTTTAAGCTTATTACCACCACAGCATGAGTTTCCCAACAGTTTCAATGATCATGAGTACATATCTTTTCTTAATCCAAGTAAAGCAACCAGATAAGAAACTGAGAAATAAAAAAAAGAGCTCGGAAAAAGGGGGGGGGGGGCGGCACATACCTTTAACGGCTACGTTGTTAAAATAGGGAGTAAAGCCATATATTAATCTTTCTATATGTTGCCACCGAAACCCAACCTGACCTAAGCATCGAGTTGTCGAGGTCGCCAGAGTGCTTGGGGAAGCTTCCAATTAGGTCAGCAACGCAATGGCTGTGGATGGACGAGGATTCCAATGCCTGATATGACCTAAAACAAAAGAAATAGAAGTCCACTTGCTATAGTGCATCCGGCGGGGAACCCCCCGAGGCCTAAGTCAAGTGAAGCTTTCAGAGAAGAGGTTCTTAGGCAGCAGCATAATGGTGAGTCAAGAGAACTTACCTAAGGATCCACCTGAGTGAGAGATATATATAAGCAAGGGTTGGTGCCCATCGAGCAAGTCAGGCACATGCACTGGTTGTTCGGTAATAGTCTACTCAGGCATTACACCCGCACGTTGCATCCATTGATCTCACCCGTGCATTTTGCTTGCACAATCATGGCTGAGCTGTATCGGACACCAGCTGGGGTGAATTTGAAATTCAAATGCCCTTGTGCACGCTTTTAATGCCGGCCATGTCGTGACCTCTTATTGGTTGGCCTGCCATGCCAGCCATGGTAGGTTCTGACTTCAGAGGCATAACACTATAGGTGCTTAGGATAGGATGACAGGTAGAATTTGATTGTGATGAGGTTAGAAAACACATTCGCTATATTTTTAGCATTCATATGCACATACAACACATATTAAGCTGTGCAGTATCTGTAAAAGAAGCAAAAAAAAAGAAAAGAAAAGAAAAAGAAGGCTATCTAACCCCAAGATCTAAGTATGATTGCATGCTGGTAAGGTGCCTCTATTGACATGCCCCTCACAACCTGTCTGTGTCGACATATGGTACATCACTTCATTTTCACTGCTTCGGTATCATACCAGTATCATATTGTGCCAACAAGGTTCCAATACCAGTACCATTATTAGTGTTTCAACCCTTGATCCATCCACTAGATCATGTTTTGAAGCTTTCAAGTTTCAAGCAAGAGAAGAATATCACTTATATAATCTTTTGGATAATAACCATCATGTTACCTGTTGCACATAAACTCACCATTTGAATCAAGTAAGTTGATCTAATTATATGGTTAGAAATTGTTGTTGATGCTCAATTAATCTACAGTTATTGAAATTTAACTGATTGTATAAATGATTTGATTGCACAGGCATTTAAGTGGCAGCTTAAGCATATAATCGCTGTTCTTGACAGATTAGTTTTAAGCAGGTACTCTTAGAAAGTATGGTCATGATTACTGGAAACGCCCCGGTTAAAATCTGCTGAAGAAAAAGGTACTTCAAGTCTCCTACAAGATAATCATTTTATACCTCGAGAGTTTTCTAACTTGATAGCATATTTCCAGCGATACACATCCATACCCAAAGACATAAAAATCATTTTTTGAAGTTTGTTTTATCAAAGCAGCTTGAATTATGGAGAACTCTCAATGAAGTGAAAATATCTTATCCACTCACTATACCAACAACATTTTGCTGCATAGACATTGATCTTGGAACGGTTAGAAAACTTCCAACTGTAATAAAGCTACCATTTCAGCGAATGCAAACAATTTTAATACAACCTGCCAGTGCACTCAATAGAGCCGCAGAAGCAGTTTTTCCTTTTTATGTTACCATCAGAATCATGAACCTGATCTATGGTATAGTTGTAATCATATGTCAGTTCCTGTAAAGGCTGAATATCCTCAGAAGCGAAAAACATTATATGAGGCATACTCTTGTCATCATGATCATAAAGGAGATTCTGTGCATAAAGATTTGGCATACAGCTGTGATTAATGAACCTTCCAACACTGCCAAATGCAGAAGCATCAATCGTGAAACCCACCTCATCAGTTTCGCAGGAAGCACCCTTTTGAAGAGCAGGTATTGAAGTTGAGAGGCCCTCCCAGAGGGATTTGTCATAATAGTTGTTTCCAATAGCAAAAAGATATTCATCATTTCTCCTTTTCTGAGCCTCCCCATCCTCCAATATCTCTCCTACATACTCGCAGACGAATCTGCCAGATGGAATTTTTTTCAGGGATCTCACTCCCCAACCCCTTGCTTCAGTCTTAAAGATTTGCAGTGGAAACTTGATGCCATGTTGGCCGACCCTATTGTGACAAGATGGAGGGCACTTGCAAGAAGGGCCACACTCATAGACGAGAGGTTTTGCTTCTACAATAGCACCATTATGATTGAATGGTATCTCCCCTCCATTTTTAACAGCACAGGTACACTTGTCGGAATCAGAGCATCCATCAATGCAATCACAACCACTTGGAGGACGTGGGTGATGTTCAAAAGGATATATCAAATTTATTATGTATTTGAATGGCATCGGATACTCGGTGTCGATAGCATTCACTGCAGAAATGGGTAGTTTCTCTCTTCCTTGTGATATATCTCCTATATAGAGATTAAAACCTGCTTGTGACTTTTTTGACTTCATAATTTCAGCAGTCTCAAGTTTGGGTTGCCCTGCCATTCTTCTCAACTGAAACATAAAAACATAGTGATCACCGTTCCCTTTTGTCCTCCAATACCTCTCAACCAAATACAGTCCATCATAAATATAAACTGGTACTTTCTTTTGCTTAGCCCTAGCTTCTCTGGAATTATTAGACTGGTAGTAAGCAAAACCATAGATAACTCGTACAGGTGTTTTAGTTTCCATACTGTTTTTCAGTGCTAGATTTCCACGGTCAAGCGTCTGATCTCTATTAGGAACTCCAGAACCAGAATATATTAAGACATCAGATTTGTCCTTGACATCAGAATAATGACCAGAGGACACAATGCTAATAGCTACATTAATTTCACCTTGGTTAACAAAATCGATGCCAGCCTGGTGTTGACGGTGAAGGCCAACAATACAGAGCTCCACCCTTCGATGAAACTCATCACCAACTTCAACTCCTGGCACACTTCCCAGATACTTCCTACCATCACCCAGCCCATATTTCTCCCTGAAGAGCCTAAAAGCAGTAAGATCAGCACGTAAGCCCTGATCAGCTTCCTTTGACTTTGATTCCTCTTCCTCGAACACCTTTCTAAATATGGTACGAAACTCATGTAAGGTTTCCTTGACCTTGCAACGAGCAGCGGTATTTTCCAAGAAGCTATTGCTTGCCATGTTCGACTTCCATGCTGCTTGATAAACATGGGCACTTCCATCCTGTTCAATGTGCCATGAAGAATTTTTCTCATTAGTCTCCATTACTTTATTCTCTTGGTGTGCTTCCTCCAATCTTCTTTTCTTTGTCAAAATCTCAATTCCTTCCACATCCTTGCCATTTATAGTTTGGATCACTGCTACTACATTTTGAACTCTTTCCTCAGTCTTGTGGGTGTCCTTCTTGCTACCATTTGTGGTGCCTTGCTTAAAAGTTGTAACAGTATATCGGTCTGCTGAACTTCTTATGCGAGAAGGATACCTCTTTGGTGCAGATTCTTTCTTGGTCGAATGACTCACCATCTCCACTGATTTGAGTGGTTCCTCTGAAGAACCTTTAGCCCCATAATTCATGGTTTTCACAGATCCAACCGATTCCTCCCTACCAAAACAGAGAGACTCTTCCAATGATTTGTCCAAGACTTTCTCTCTCCAATCTAGGGTTTTGGAAGAGGATCGGACATAGCCAATCTGAAATCTCCACGGGGCCAATTGCTTCTGTCGTTTGCCCATAACTTTGGCATCACCATCGCTCTTGAGACTCTCCGGAGCTTTCAGATCCTCCTTTTCTCCAGAACCCTTGTCCTCCAAAGAATTGCATGACTCCTTTTCAGAATACTTCTCGTTTTCCTCTATAAATTTGCTTGCCTTCTCCTTCTCCTCCAAAGAATCGCATGACTCCTTTCCAGAAAAATTCTCCTTTTCCCCTACAAATTTTCTTAACTCCTCGTTGTTCAAGTTGAGACCTTTGGAGAAGGAACGGAGATAACCATCTTGGAATCTCCAGGGCGCCAAAGATTTCTTCTTATACCTAATTCCAACATCACCACCGCTGCCTGAATTCTGCAAAGACTTCAAATCTTCCCCCTCGCCAGCAGTCTCATCCATTCCGATTCAATCCCAACACAAACAAGGAAAAGTTTGCAGCAAAATCACTAAACAAAACACTAAAACCAATCAGTGTTGCAGTTGCTGGATGATTAAAAATAAAAATAAAAAAAAGTCAAATGGAAGAAAAATATATATCAGCGCAATGTGCGTAAGAACTTAAAAAATCAACCAGTCCGGAGCTGAAAAATGGAAGGAAAAAAAAAAAAAAAAGCAAGAACAGATCCAGAATAACAAGACAGTGCGGAGCTCGCCCAGATTTTGGCAAAAAAAAAGTGAACAAACGGGGGAAAAGAGGAATTTACAAGGGATCGGAGTCAAGATCGACCTTGTATCGAATCCTATCGCACGAGCGACGCGGGAGAGAAGGGAATGTATGGCGGCGAGATCTTGGAACCCTTACTAGGGTTTGGCCTCGTGATTATCGGATCGTCCGAAGGCGACGACGGAGAGTGTGGCGCGGGAGCGCGGAGTTGGGGAAGAGAGGGTGACGACACGGACACCGGGGGGTATAAATAGCCTCCCGGTGCGGTAACCTCCAGCCCCTACCCGGAGAGACACGTGCCGTAGTGCGGTAATCGGTGTTTTCCCGCCGGGATGGGCCGCCGGTTCTTGATTTTGAACGGTGAATAGGTGAGAAGGAATACCGCAGACCGGAAGATCGCAATGAGAGGAGGCCACGGACGCCGCCTTGGCCACCCGCTAGAGACCACCGTATCCATATATGGTGTTGGGTATCCTTCATCTTTTAACTCTTGGGTCCTATTTGTTTCCTACCGGGAACGGTGATTGTGATTCTATCATCCTTCAAAATCTTATATAGGTTTAGAGGTGGAGTTTCAGAAGGGGACAAATTCAAGCTAGGATAACTTTAAAAAATCTTTAAAAGTTATTGTAAGAAAACAAATGATACAACCATAGGAAGTGCTCCGAGGAGAAAAGATTAGACCATGCTTTCGATTTTTGATTACTACATATAGGTTAAATTTCCACCCCCCATGTCATTATTAAATGCCCAATTTTTGTTCATAAGTTAAAAAATGGGATGGATTTCTTCAGATTTTAGTTAAAGATGGATATAAAGTTCAAAGTGGTAATTTTGATAAGTTGCAACTTATCGAAAAAGAGAATCTCCGGCATCTACATCCTATTCTACTTTTATAGATATCTTTTGAGATCTTTCATTAAATATATTATTCTTATAACACTGTCTCTAAGTGACTCTAGAATTGATCATATATAGCACTAGTTGCAATGCTATTAATATTGTGCTTACCCTCCTAAGCGAAAAAGCCATGGAGGTATGTATTATTAAATAGCCTTTCATTATTAATTAAGGTATCCAATATCACTCTTGGTGGTCACTAAAGTTTTAGTGGTTTGCATATGGTTGGCTACTTCCTACTTCCTAATTGGTTCCTACTATGGATTTTCATATTTTAGTTCTAAATCATGGTATTTGCCAGCTCAATCTACTCAACATAATATGCCTCATATAATCACTTCTCCTATTAAATAGGCCAAACGCCTTTCTCGTATTTGGGCTATATGTGAAATTTTGAGGAAAATATGTTGTTGAGATGTATTAACCCTGATTTTGTTTATGCTATGTTACTTTAGTTAGGAGCTATCTTGACCGGTTGTTATGTGCTATAAGCAGATATTTCATTTTGGGATAAAAATGAAAGTTATTTGGTCTCCAACCCCATGTATCCAAAGGGGCATTGATTAAGCTCAGTGTATTTAGAATCGAAGGATCATATCTCCATAGGTGATTTTGCTTTCCCTTTTAGACATAATAGTACATCCATTCTTCATTATTCTAAAACATGTTTTGATATTTTTTATTGGCCATATATGTTGTTATCATGTTGTATAGCTAGAACACTCGATTTTGGAATAAACAAAAGTTATCTATAGTACTTGATATTTTCGAAGGAGGGCTATAATTTCGAGCCTGGTACATTTGGATTTGAAAGATATATTGATGAGGATATCATCCCTAATGGCATAACTTTTGAAGCGGCATGGTTTTTGATCTTAGAAAGTTTCATAGGTTGTTAGGTTTGTTAGGAGGTTGGAATTTTTTAGTTTGTTAGGAATTAGTTAGGAAGTTAAAGTTTTTTAGAAATTTATTAGTAGATTGAGAATTTATTAGGAGGTTAGGGGATTGTTAGAGGCCTATAAATAAGACCACAAACCTAAATTTAAAAAAAAAAAAAGTTAAACTTTGGAAGTGAAGAACTTTGATTCTTTTCTACCATTTCTTGAGTTTCTCTTCTTTTTTCACCTCGGCAAGTCTTGTGTCGTTCTTCTTCCTCGACAGATCCTGTGCCGTTCTTCTCAATCCCAGTAAGTCCTATGTTACTCATCTTAGGGATGAATTTTTTCAACTTCTTTTTCCTTATCTTCTTCAGAATGAACTTCTCCAACTTCTTCCTCTTTTCTCTTTACTCTAATCCTGATCTATTTTATAGAAAAAATTTCATAGTTATCCCTCATTTTTATCCTAATCCAAAGTAACTTCTTAGCTCATTCACGATCTTTTTTGCCATCTTGTTCTGCATTAATTTTTGGTATCAGAATATAAATAGATTAAAATATTTTGAACAAAAAAATCTAGCTCCAAGCTCTGGAGATCCTAATCCTCAAA
Organism: Cocos nucifera; assembly: GCA_006176705.1. NCBI lineage: Eukaryota > Viridiplantae > Streptophyta > Magnoliopsida > Arecales > Arecaceae > Cocos > Cocos nucifera. Next base: position 708,623 of record QRFJ01000266.1, read on the forward strand.
TTTTTTCCTGCTTCAAACTCTCCTCCCAGCCACCGAAATGTTCATTTCGATAAAATACTGTCATCATCAACCTTTCCAGTATTTCCTCCACCATCACTTCTCCTAGAATGCCTTCGATGGACCCTGACGATGTTTTCTCCTAGCTATCTCCGCTACCATCCTCTGATCCATCGGCGACTAACCCTTGATGGTCCAATTTTAAAATTTTTAAAATAATAATTCTGAATCATAATTTTAAAATTGATCCGATGAGTGTGCACTCATTTTATAAAAAATTATCCAATTATCTATTCCTTGAAAGATCCTTTATACTTTGATTAAATAAAAACTATTGATGCAAATCATGATGGTTATATATCTTAATTGACATACTCTCTTCCATGTATCATGATATCAATAATTTTTACTTAACTCAATCTTATATACTGAAATACATGGGCTATCAAAAATCATAATGCCTATGATAATGGTCCCACTGTTATGTTATATAAATAACATTTTTATTTACTTTAATTTTGATAAAAATTAATTATAATATATATAAATAATAATTAAATAAAAATAATAGCAGTCATCAAACTATTAAGATATCTCAAAATAAGTATCTATTATAAATTAAATATCTCAATGACAAATATCTATAACTTTTACATGCTCTTAAAAAATGTTGGCATTAAACCTCTCATCAAAGGATCAGTTATCATACAAGCGGTACCAATAAAATTAATAGACACCTAATGACTACTAATAATCTTATTTACAAAAAAATACTCAACATCAATGTGCTTATTTGCATTGGTTATCTTGCTATTGTTAGAAAAAAAACTATGGCAGAATTGTCACAATAAATTCTCAGTGGCTTGAAAATAAAATTCATAACTCCGAGCTCTGAGATGAATTTTCTCAATCATAGAGCATGTGAGAAAGTCTCATAATAATTTATATATTTAGCTTCCATGGTAGAGCAGGCAATAATATGCTATTTTGTGCTCCTCCATGAGATTGCTCCATCAGTTAATAGGAAGATGTAACTTGATGTAGACTTTTTACCATCGAGATAACCAGTATAATCTACATCTGAATAATCGATCACCTTCAACTGATCAGTCATCCTATAAATAAGCATGTATTCTTTAGTTTTCTGAAGAAATTGCATCATCTTCTTGGCAACTTTTCAGTGGTCTATACCTGGATCACTCTGATATCTACCAAGCATTTTTAAAGCAAAATTGATATCAAAATGAGTACATACTTAAGCATACATCAGACTATCCACTACAGATGTATAGAGTATATCCTTCATTTGATTTCTCTCAATCTTATTTCTGGGATACTGAAATTTACTGAATTTATTATCTTTAATAATTAGCACTTCACTTGATAAGCAGCTTGATATTCCAAATATTTCTAGGATCTTAGTAATATAATTTCTCTAAGAAAAATTAAGTAATCTCTTATTTTTATCACGATGGATTTCTATACCAAGAACATAAGAAGCGCCTTTCATATATTTCATATCAAAATATTCAAAAAAAAAAATTTAGTTTCATATAAGAGACCAAAATCATTATTGGCCAGTATCAAAAATATAAACTTACTTTCATTCATCTTCAGATATATACATTGATTAGCAATGCTTTCTTTAAATTTGAAGAAAATAATGATATGATTAAACTTTAAGTACCATTTTTTGAAAGTTATTTAAGATCATATATAGATTTTTTTAATTTACATACCAATTTTTTATTTTCTTGCACTAAAAATCCTTCAAGCTGTTTTATATATATCTCTTTCTTTAAATCTTTATTAAAGAATGCAGTCTTGACATCCATTTGATGTAGCTCTAAATCAAAATAAGCTACTAATGTCATAATGATTCTGAATGAATTTTTTTCAAAAATAGAAGAAAATATTTTATAATAATCAATGTCTTTCTTTTGACTAAATTTTTTTGCTACAAGTCTAGCTTTATATCTTTCTATATTACCTTTGAAATTCCATTTGATCTTAAAAATTTATTTATAATCTACAGGCTTAAATACTTCAATAATTCGATAAGTTTTCAGACTTGATTCTTATTCATGGATTCCATCTCATCTTTGATGGTATCTAACCAAAGTTCAGAATCATCGCTTTTCATGACATCCTTAAATAAAATTGGATCATTCTTTATTCCAATATCATAATTACATTCTTGTACGTATACAGTATAATCATCTGAAATTGTCGATCTTCTAATTCTAATAGATATCTATAATATTTTAGGTTCAATATCATTATTATGATTATTTTCAATTAGATCAGGTTCATTGCCAGTCTGTTTAGGAAGTAGTGTATCAATCATCTATTGATGTTCCATAATTTCAGGTCGAACAGATCCAAATGAAATATCTCTAGGTATTACTGTAATAGAAAGAGATTCTCTTATTTTCTATAACATTGCATTATGTGGTGTACCACTTCTACTATTTTTACCATCCTCAATAAATCTAGCAGTTCTAGTTTCAATAATTTTAGTGGTATGTGATGGATAATAAAATCTAAAATTCTTTGATCTTTTTGGATACTCTATAAAATAACAACTAACTATTTTGGGATCCAATTTCTTTTCTTGTGGGTTATACAATTGAGTCTCTACTAGACAACTCCAAACATGTAGATGTCCTAAACTTAATTTTCTATCCATCCATAATTCAAAAAAAGTTTTAGGAACGGCCTTACTAGGTACCTGATTTAGGATATACATAACAATTTTTAAGACTTCTCCCTACAAATTCAAGGATGATGAGGATTTACTAACCATACTCCTCACCATGTCCATCAAAGTGCGATTATGCCTTTTAACCATACCATTTTGTTGAAATTTTTTTGACATAGTATACTATGCTATAATATCATGTTGATCCAGGATTATGATCAGATTCATCATATCTACCGTCGTATTTATCATCCCTATCGGATCTCACAATCTTAATTTTTCTATCCAACTGATTTTTTACTACAGCTTTGTATATCTTAAAGATTTCTAAAACTTCAGACTTTTCATATAATTGAAAAACATAATCATAATATGAGAAATCATCAATAAAGATAATAAAATATTTTTATCCTCCAAAATAAGATATAAAATAGCCATAAATATCGGTATGTATCAATTCTAAGAGTCCTTGACTTCTAGTGGTATTCTTTTAATAATTTTTAATTTATTTTTCTTTAATACAATCGATGCACATACCAAAATTACTATAATTTAGATTTGGTAAAATATATTTCTTAACCAATCTAATGATCCTTTCTTTTGATATGTGACCTAATCGCCTATGCTATAGCATTGAAGAACTCTCATTTACAATACCATATTTTATTCTGATATTGATATTTAAAACAAGCAAAGATTGTTCAAAAGAGAAATCTAAATTTAATTTATATAATCTATTACACAATATTTCAGTACTAATAAAAATAATTTTTTTATTAATTTAAAACTTGAATTTACAAAAGTAAATAAAAAATCTTCTAAATCAAGTTTTGATAAAGAAATTAAATTTTTAAATATTGAAGAAACATAAAAGACATCATATAGTTCTAATTAGAATCTGGTGTCTGTAATAAGTCTGTAGGTTCCGACTGTAATAACCTTGAACTTTATCCGATTTTTCATAAATATCCATCACTCTTTATCATTTAATTTTTGGTTTGAAAGAAATCTCTGTATTGAATTAAAAATATGAATTATAACATCCGAATCAATCCACCAAGTATTAAATGGAACATCAATAAAATTAATTTTGAAATAAATAAGTAATAAGAAAATATCATTCTTTTTGAACCATTTTCTTCTTTTATCATAATCCTTCTTGATATGTCCCTCCTTTTTATAGAAAAATATTTTAATTTATGAGAATCTTTTATTGATGGATTGTTGAATTCTTTATTTTCTTTCTTTGCCTTCTTTTTCTTAGGACGCTTCTATGAAACTACGTGAATAATTAGAACTACTTCCTATTTCAATCTCTCTTCCTCTTGCACACAATGAAAATAAGTTCATTTATTGTCCATGATTTCTTATGTGTATTGTAATAAATCTTAAATTGGATAAACTAGAATGAAAAAAAATTAAGAACAAACTAGATAAGAAAATTTTTAGATACTGTCATATCCAAATTATTTAATTTTTTAACCATATCACGCATTTTCATGATATGCTTTTACACTCAAAAAAATTCATAATATTTCATAGAGATTAATTTGTTTATTAGAGTACCAGCTAAGACTTTACTTGATTTGATAAACTGTTGTTCTACAGAAGAAAGATACTCGAGGCCAATTCGTTATCCATAACAAATCTCCTAATGTCTCTTATTATGAAACTTTTAATAATTATGAGAGATAACCTATTAGAATACTCCCATTTTCTAGATAATTTCTTATGATTAGGAAAACTAGTGGAAGTAAGTGGATTTGGCTGAAACTTACGAAGGGCCAAATCTAAATCTAGACATCCTAAAATAATGAAAAACTACTCGTGCTAATTGTAATAATTTGATCCATTCAGTATAAAAATATTAGATAGATGCGACGAGAGTGAAGCAAGAATCATGGCTGTAAATAATAAAACATGCTTACAATTACTATGATGATGCAAATTTCATAATATAATTCTCTTAATAATACTTATTATACAACTATAAAATACTTTTGGACAAGAATCATAGCATATAATAAGTATCACAACTAATTTAATTATAAGTTTAAATATAATAAACAATGCTAAAACATGCATTACATAAATTATAACTAACAATAATATGAAGTATGTAAGCAAGAATATTAATTATGGCATGTACACATAATTCATGTTTAAACTATGACTCATCATATTAGTTGTATTTACAGTGATTTAACTAACTATGATTGCAAAAATATAAGATTATTCCTCTTTGGTTGTAGAACTCCCCATCATTATGTAATTTAAGTTAGTTAATCTTTTACTATTAATTTTATATCAAATTACAATCTTCTTTAGATTTACCATAATAGATATACTTTTATGTAATTTTAGAATTATAATAAGAAAAAACTATTAGCCCTTAGTAACTCAGCTATTCAAGATCCATATAGTACTCTGGCCCTTTAGGACTACGTGAAAACATACTTGAATAGTATAATAGCGAGCAAAATTATTAATTTAATAATTTAATTATTTAAATATTTTATTTTATATGAAAAACTTAATCATAATGATTTTTAAATCATCATAAGTTTAATAATTAAAAAATCACTCAAATCGAATAAAAAATGATCAAGTTATAGCAATTTTATCAAAAACCTTAAAATTAAAGGAGTTAACCGTAAATTATAGAAATATAAGATCTTTTCTATAAAGCAGCAATTTTAAAAACTATTCAAAAAATTGATGAGAATTTTAATATAATTTATTAATTTATTAGAGACTAAATTAAAAACTGTCCTAGAGAACTAAATTGCAAAACTATTCTGAAGGTCTTTTTCAGAATTTAATCTTTCCAGCAGCTTAAATGAAAAATCTCTTTTAATTAAACAGGTTTGGTTCTTATCGAATTCGAATCAGGATCCATTAAGATCCAAAACCCAATAACCAAAACTCCCTTCCTTCTTCCCCAATCTTTTCGATCAAACCACCTTCACTTGCACCGAATGGGCGGTCGACGATCGATTCTTGCTTTCCTGACCACCGGAGGAGCAAGAGAGAGGGTGGCAGACTAGGCGCCGCCCCCCACCTTTGTGGTGGTAGTTGCTATTCATGCGGCCACACTCAAGGGCCACATGTGACGACGCCACCACCGTCGTCGCCAAGGAGGAGAGACTCCCTTTCCGCTAGACCCACCACCATCCTCGGCCAAGCTGCCTGCCACCGTCGCTACCGGCCTACAGCACCCATCTGCCGCGGTCGGCATGGCAGCGATCACAACTGCTACCCCGTTCACTGACCTCTATGGGCAGCCTTGGCGCAGCCCCAAAAGGGGCAACTAGCAGCCTGCTTGATACGGACCAAAGGTCTGGCCACCATGAAGTGGGCATGCCGGCGGCCTTCTTCCAACTTCTTTAATTATATTTGGCCACCACGAAGAGGGCATGCCGACGACCTTTTTCCAACTTCTTTAATTATATTTTTTTTAATTTTAAAAAATTAAAAAATATATAATTTAATTTTTTTAAACTTGAATTTATTTTAAAAAAATAAAATTAGATTTTAATTTTTTTAAAAATAAATTAAAATTTATTTAAAATTTTTTTACATGAATACGAACTATGGATTTTGGACTCTAATACCACATGTTAGATAATTTAAACTTTTATGCCTGGATTATGCTTCAATATTCATAGCGTCAGATCCATCTTTCGCAGGCAGGGTCTTCTCTCTCCTTACCCTCCATCTTAATGCGGATGATTGATGGAATCATCACGCCCTCCTAAGAGTTGGAGAAAAGGGATCAGACCATCTCTATTTATACCTGCACTTATCTTATTCCATCAGAAGACTTAATCCTGATTAAAATAAAAATTTCAATCTAAGTCTTATCAGAAATAAAATTCTTTAATTAATTGGGCTCACCATAATTGATTTAGAACTTGACTCAATGAGTTAAATCTGACTAAGTGATAATTAGGCTACATTAAAAGTTAAAACCAATAGGCGCAACTTTTAAAACGGCATGATTTTTGATCCTAGAAGGTTTCATAGGTTGTTTGGTTTGTTAGGAAGTTAGAATCTATTGGTTTATTAGGAATTAGCAAAGAAGTTGAAGTTTGTTAGGAATTTGTTAGTAGGTTGAGAATTTATTAGGAGATTAGAGGGCTATTAGAGGCTTATAAATAAGACCATAAATTTTAATAAAAAATAAAATTTTTGGAGCGAAGAACTTTGGTTCTTTTTTATCTTTTTTTGGGTTTCTCTCCTTCTTCCATTTCGGTAAGTCCTATGTCATTTTTCTCCTTCGGCAGGTCCTGTGTCATTCTTTTCAATTCCAGCAAGTCCTGTTACTTATTTCTGAAATGAATTTTTTTAACTTTTTTTTCCTCATCTCCTCTAGGATGAACTTCTCCAACTTCTTTCTCTTCCTTTTTTATCCTAACCTTCATCAATTTATGGAAGAAATCTCATAGTTATCCTCTTCTTTTTATCTTAATTCAAAATGATTTCTTAGCTCACTCAATTCTTTCCATCATCTTATCCCGCATCATATATTCATAGATTATTTTGTTTTGCCCTCTCCAAACATAATAGTATTTTTTTTCCTCTTCCTCTCACCTATTCTTCATTATTTCTAAAATATAATATCATTTGATTTCAGTCCCAAAAAACATGATTTGATTCTTTTGATTTCAAAATATTAGAGTGCTTCCTATATGGTTTTGAAGTGAAGTCATGGTTTAGATATGTGAGGATAATATGTAACATTTTTTTTTTTTTTTTTTTTTAGTTCAACAAATTTGGATCTTTTTCAAGCATAATAAGTTCTTTTCTCCATCTCATTATTGTATGAACATTACTGCTTAGAGCATTGAGAAGTAACATTCATCGGATGAGGTTCATGCTAATTGTGCATGGAGATGCGAAGAGGAGACACAGAAATATGAAGTTTTGTTTCTGATGATTACTTTTAAAAATAATTTTATGATTTTTTTAATTTAAAAATTTTATAAAAAAAAATAATTAACAATCTTATTAATCACCAATACTAGTCACAAGTTAGCCCACGGTCGCTGGGTTGGCGATGGAGGGGCTACGGAGAATGAGGGATTTTAGGAGATAAAGCAGTGTGGACCACTCTCTATGTCATCACCTTTTGATTTAGGATTGGGAATGATTTAGGTATTGGATTAGGTTAGGATAGATAAATAAAATTAAGTTTAATAAGGTGGGCTCACTGGTACTAACTTGGTCCAATCTAACCTAAGCCAGTTTGATTTAAAATGTTTGTTAGAAGTTTGACATATCAGAATATTCACATCAAATTGGGTTATACCTATGCCTTCTATGGATGAAATATGATCGATAGCTACATACATTGTAAATTCACCTTTATAGTGGATTTTGCTTATCCCCACCTTTTATAATAATTTGTTTGCATGGATAGTAGCCAATAGTTTAAGAATTGAAAAGATATCATCTATAATAACTATAACAAGTCAAGAGCGATCAATTTAGGAAACCAACATATAAGGAAAGACCATTCAATGGTACCTATTTATGTAACTAGAGAAGTCTACGTGGCTATAATTAGATCAGAAGTAAGTCTAATAACAGAATCAATAAATAAAATTCTTTCACAAAAAAATCTTAGTAAGAAGTTGTAAAGTAAGACCAGAGCATCTCCTCGCAAAGCAAAGAGGAGACTAATTATAGTAAAGATACATAATATTTGACGAGATATCTATACTATATTAAAAAGAATGGATCATGCTAATTTTTTATTACATGTCAAGTTAGACATTAGAAACAATGTCCACTTACTCAACCCTAAAACTTTTCGCTAGCAGACATATCTTTAGTTGATTTTATCACTTTGTAAACTATATTTTTTCTAGATTAATATAGGTAGATGTATCTCAAATATTTTCTTTAAACATACACTATTTGCATGTGTTTGTATGTTAGTTAGTTCAAAAAATCAATATCTTTAATAAGATTGCAAGATACGACCGTTATCATCAATGTCTCCCACCGCTTCGTGCTACATTGTTCAGAATATTGCATGAGAAAGGCAAGTCCATAGACATACATACGGAGACAAATTACAGGTATAGTTGAGGGCTATAAGGCGGCCCTGGCCCAAGAAGATCCAACCTTTGGATTCGTGTTCCATCCAGCCCCAACCCAGGATCATTTAGATGCTGCCATTGGCCCAACTCAGCCCTAACTTCCCTCAGGCTTTATGTCGACGTGGGCTTGCTTTTGAAGTTTGGCTAAAAGTTGCTACCATGCCCTTCCTTGAAACTTCGAGCCTAATTCGGCCCATTATGCCACGAGAGTTGGATGTTGAAATATGATGCCTCCCCAAGTTACTAGGTTTGAAGGTTATATATGAGAATCATTCTCAGGCGCTGCTTGCAAGCTTCTACTCGACATGAACGAGTCCATTCTAGTTGATATAGATGCAGAGTAATTGGTTACTGTAACTATAAAGATTCTTAGTTTGAATGGCTACATCAAGGTATCCATGAAGCTTCTATTTTACGATGCCAACATGCATATAACAAGACACATTCTCTCTCAAGGATGTGGTGCTTGTAGAATATTTTCATAGATTAATATATTTAGGCATCCAAACTGGTCCTAGGTAATTCTTAATCCCAAAGGCACCATCTAGCATTAAATGGGAAAAAGGCTGGTTCGACCATCATGGAAAGCAAAGAATCACATCACACGTTCACGGAGCAACACATGGGCTGTTGAGGCCATATGCACGAAGAGTGGATCATAAGCTTGTGGGCCATGTGGTTTAGGGGGTGGAAACTCACATGGCCTCACCATTGACAGCTGCCTTTGTTAATTTCCTGGCAAGTGCCAAATCTCCAGAACCCATGTTCCTCTCCAACCTGGCCAGGCAAAGCTACGAACCTATTTATTTTTCAAGGAGAAGATTCTGTCTTCACATTTAGAAATAAAGGGTCATGATCATATATAGTGCTTTCACCCATGTTCTCAAGACATGCCATTGACTCTCTAACGATCCCTCCAATCTTGTCCACCCACACATTTTGCTTCAACAACAGCCAATGGCTCTAAGAAACTCACATCATACATCATGACTGGATCCATAAGAGATGATACCGTGGCAGCTGCCTTTCTTATAGAATTAGTTGGCAACAACGAATGATGGATGATGGCACAGAGACATGCATCCAATGTGGGCTCATTAATCTTACTTTGCCTAAAATTTTCAATAAGAGATTCAGAAGATATCTAAACAGTGCCGTATCAATCATCATTCGCCAATTGAATCATTTTGAGGCCCTGCAGTCATAAAATTCAGATCACCGTAATCGAGACCATATGAACCCAATGTGGAAGCCATTAATTGAAGATCTCAATTATGAGAATGAACTAAGAAACATGATATGGAGATGCATCCCATCAATCAGAGGTCGGGTTATTAATCTTATTTTGACTAGAATTTTCAATGAAGAGATCCACAAGGCATCTAAATAGTACCATGTCAATTATCATTCACCAATCATGAGATCGAACCATGTCCATGCTCTGAGAACGAGGACTGCATGTCTGTACACACCACTCGCAGGAAAACTACAAACCCCCCGATCAAAGAGAAACCAAAAGGTAGGAGGATAAGTGGGAACGGGCCCAGAGGTTGGAATCCAAGAAGACGGAAACTAAACAAAATGGTATCAGTCCATCTAAATTAATGACCCTTCTCTACTCATCTATGTTCCAAGGCACCTCTCGGACAGCCAGCTGACTCTGCTGGACTCTTCCTCTGTCAAGCAGCAGTGCAACCTTGGGGGAGCAGGGGGTGGCTCCAACGGATACATCTCCCTCTGAAGAATAGAGCAGTAGGAATGGAAGATGTCGGGGGTTACATTCAGCTCGAAGCCCATGCCGAACAAGAAATCCACTTCCAAATAGTTCATCTCCATCAAGGCTATCCCTCCCACCTTTGCAAAATAGGCATTGTTGTAATATCTGCAAACACAAACAAGAAACATAATAAATAACTGGGATCGGAGGTATTTAATTAAAATTAGCATATGTGAAGTCATTGTTTGCCTCCGTCGGCTGTGGTATATAATGGAGGAAAAATTACTGGGTGTTAGGTACGTACGACGAGCATGCCGGATGACATGCCACTGAATTAAATACGAACCAAATATAATTGTATCGATCGACAGATAAGGCCGGAATGTGATAATTTACCAGGAGAATCACATGACCGTCAATGTAAGTATTGATATCTAATCTTGGAGTTGAGATTATTAAGTGTCGTTTCCTATCCAATGTGCATCCTGCAATAGTCGGAAAATGGGTGTAAGAGGCAAAAAAGGTGCGTGCTGTGATGAGCTTGAGTTATTTCTATGTGAAGACTTTATGAATGCTAAAATAGTTGAGATGACCTCGTTACATTGAAACAACGGCAACTTCAAGTTATCATAGCCTGCTAAGTCACCATAGGATGTACATATCCACATGCCAGTGGTCATAAAATATAAAAGCATCCCTCTTCTCTTCTTTCCTTTTTCATGCATCTGATGTGGTGGATGATCGGTTCTTTTGCAGTCAAAGGGGACCATCAGAACACGCCAAACCTCCAACAAATGGACCGGTAGCACTACTTTAATATGCCATCGATGTCCATGTCAGCCATCGACTAACTTTGATGATTTGTTAAGCATACCTTCCCAAGTATGATTAATCTCTAGTTGCAGACTCTGCATCAAAGAATAAGAACACAACGACCGTTCGCATAAAAGGACAGGCCAAACTTTTAATTGCAATTTGAGAGATGATCTAGCTAAGATCAATTGTGGGTCCACATTCCTTTGTGGCCGGACGGATTAACGGTGGAACCACCAACCCAACTGGATGTGCTCTTTGTTCCATGGCCATGGAAGCTAAATGGTCCCTACAACAAGAACCACTTGTGGTTGAGAGATTACGATGCTAGCCTCCATAAATGGAGTTGGAGTGATGCAAGAATTCCTTTGAAGACACGCCCACCTCATTCTTAGTTGGCAGGTGGACAAAAAGGAGTGGAGAGGGCTCACGGAAGCCATCAATGGGACCTAAACACCTGGCCGAATATTCTCAAAACTCTCCCTCCCTCCCTACCTCTCCAAAGAATTGAGACGAAATTAAAAGCGTCCTGGGGAGCTGGTAAGACTAGTTGTTTGCGCGTGCGCAAACTTGGAAGGGATCTGACTTCTAACAAGAGGGAAAGAACTCCAAATTAAAGCAACCCCTCCAAATCCCAAACAAATAGAAGAAGAAGAAGAATCGCAACAAAAATACCACTGCTTGATTCCTAGAAATAGGGGCAACAAAAAGATAACACAACATAGAAGAATAAGCATTACCCAAAAAAGCACAATTCTAGTGGGATTCTTGGAAGAGATATATATCAAGAATTAATCCCGGATCAAGAAAACCAAGAACTCAAGTGATGTAAAAGAAGCGCTGCAGGTAGATAGTATTGGTAGTGCTATGTATTAGCGCTACAAACTTACATGTCGTCCATGAACTTGACGGCGGTGAGGACGGAGGTGATGATGAAGCGGTGGACGTTGAGGGAGTCGATGGAGACGGAGGGGTGGCGGCGCGTGAAGCGGTCGAGGTAGATGTAGGCGACGACGTAGCATGCAGGGCTGCAGTTGGCGTAGCGGAAGATGCGCTCGAGGTAGCTGCGCACCGAGATGGCGGGCTTCGCGAGGCCGTGGAAGGCCGAGGCCCGGTCGAGGAGGACCGGACACCTCTGGGCGTCGTCGTTCCGCTCCGCCACCCTCTGGAGCAGAGAGGAGAGAATTGAGACCACTCTTGGGATGGCATGGGCTTCCTCCTTCACCACCTCAGCCATTGGGGTGGGGTGGGGGGAGAGAGAGCTAAAATTAATAAAGATCGTGGAGGGAGAGGAGGGAAGATAAATAGATGTGGGGAGATGGGGAGGAGTTTGTCAAGAAGAGGGAGACTTATTTACCAAATAAACAGAGGGGGGGGGGAGAGTTAACAAAATTGGCTCGGTTATTCATCAGTTGTCTTTTGTGACTTGGATTCCAATTGCGGCGTGGTTTGGTTTGGAAAGAGTGTGAAAGGGATTGAGTTGATGCAGAGAGAGAGAGAGATTCGTATGGCACTTAGCAATTGTAAACTGTAGGAAAGAATTTAATACAGGGATCGGCATTATTAACTTTACGAAAGAACTGGTACGGGGCTCGAGCTGTGCTAGGACTCAGGACGGCCGGGAATTACCCAGCTTGTTTATTTTTTTCACGGTATATACTGAGTGATTTAGTAACATATAGGTAGAGTTGGCTCCAATAAAATAATATCTATTCTTCGTGCCAAAGAAAAAGGGTAAGTGGCCACGTATCTAACCTCACCCATGTACAATCTAATTGACATGCCACAATGTTGTGATTCTTTCACTTTCGGTGAAAGATTGCTCAGGATGGGCCGATCTTTAAAAAGGGCGGCATGAACTTTGATGCATATGAACATGACGTGGAAATTCAAGTTACAAAGCAAATGATGTTAAGTTGGAATTTTTTTTTTTTGGTTCGTTCTATTCCCACCGATTCGAGAGATTGTCAAATTACGTACACTTTACAAATCAATGAAACCTGCCGATGAGAATAGACTGCATATAGAATGCAGCAAATGAATTCTATATGCAAGACCAAGTAGATCAACGATCATAACTCACATAATTTAGGGGAAGATCTTTGTAGTTCTAAAATTGCCCAGAATCACACGACGAGTGGACTACCAATATCAATCATTTCATATGCACGCTAGGCAAACTAGCAAATAATGTGTTTAAAATAAAATGTTTTCAACCGTCTTAACTTTTATTAACTAAGTAATTGCTGAGTTATTAATATAGCCAGGTGAGAAAAATAGGTAGCAATGATGGTCGAGACAAAGTTTTTAAGTAGTTGGGATCTCAATTTGTACCCATGTCACAAGCACATGTACATAAAAAAATCTTGATCCTATTATTTCAGCTGATATAAACATAATATGATTCATATCGACTGATTTTTTTAACCACTTCTTTATTTTTTAAAAACTAATTTTTAATTAATAAATTTTAAAATTAACATCTAAACATAATTTTTAATTCTGAACTTATCAAAATAGTCGAGATTTTGATATCTCAACCTAAAAGTATCAGCCAACATCTCAGAACAAGTCGATTCTCTCTGGATGTTCCAACTTAGTTACCACACTGGTTGAGATTTCCATTCATCTCGGTGTTGGCCACTCATCGGGATATATTAGATTTAAAAAGCCTGGTCAAAATAATTGTGTTTCGGCTGCTTGTTACTCCATTGGGAGCATATGAACTAAAATCCTTACGGGCGTCACATGTTTAAAGTCTTCGAAGCAGGTTTAACTTCATATATGGACTAAAATCCTTTTAGGAACACCCTAAGGCAGACTGGCTGAAATATCTTAAGTCTTAAAAGCAGGTTTAACTTCAGTATTAAAGTAATTGTGAAGTCACTGACTAATATTTGCGGGTAGGAATATCCTAAACTCAGTGGCTGCTACGAAGGTGGTTGTGTTTTGGTTTGCCTGGGCAACCAACATTGTTTCATTTTATTAATTATCCTGCCAACCGAATCATTAAAAGGGAGGCCTTGATGATATCCAAAGTCCATCCTAACTCTCCTCTCTTGTCAAGAGGGTTATTTTAAAAGTTGGGACCTGCAAGTAATTTTAACACAACAAGTAATGGAATGGAATGGAAATTAAGGAACGTAAGGGGATGTGAATTGGATGACTTTACAGCACGATGATCAGTCTGTCATCCCGCCTTAACCTGCTGGCAACGCACGCAGTCTTGATGCATTGCCCGCTCCCAGACCCCATCGACGACCATCAGCAAATAAAAAAATATCACACCAAGTGCATGCCCATCATTTATGAATCTATTTACTTCAAACACCACATTGGAACCAAATTTTCAGTGATGATAAAAATTAAAAAAAATATTACACCTAGTTCCCATCATTTAGAATCCACTTACTTAAACGCCATACTGGAAGCAAGTTTTGACTAATGATAGCATCACCAAGCAAGCGAGATCCCATTAAACCAATGCCAACCATGACAGCTCGGGCTGGATGAAGTCATTTTTTTGCTATGGTCCTAAATTAAAAACATTTAAAATTATAGAGTATGTTTTAATTTTTGATCCGAGGAAGTTGGTAGACAAGAAGCTATGTTGCCAATGGTGATTCTTTTATAAATACTTTATCAAGGACTTAACCACTACCAAGGAATGTTCATTACCAACAAGTTAGCATATATTCCACAATGATTCTCATTAGTTATCACACGGTTATAGCAAAATAGAGCATATTGATATCAAATATACATCTTTATGAAATGAAATATATTTTTAAATTTACTTAAAAAGTTGAATTAAAAATAATATTTTATTTTTTATATATAAAAGAGATCAAATAGTCTAGAACAAGAATTGTATCTGTTGGTAGAGTACACCAAATACAACATTCAGGATGAAAAAAATAGTATTTTATTCAGAATGAATGAATGACAAACATGTATATAACTATATATCATCATAACAAAATAGCATCTCAATAATAGTTACTAATTAATGTTTTATTGTTAATATAGATAATGCGAAGAAAGACTTGGAACAATCATAATGGGCCGCTATTTTTAATGGTGTTGTAGAGATAGTTTTTATAATCAACGAATTAAAAGATGAGAGATATGAGAGCGGGGCATGGTGGTGATTTGTCGTGATGAGGGAGGGTGTTTGTTAGAAGGTTGGACGGCGGAACCAGGCGTGTTAGCTGGAGACGTGGTAGCACGAAATCCTTGGGGCGGAGGAGGGCATATTCTATTCTTGGCTCTCATCTACGGTGCAGCACGCAACGCGCAATACACGAATCATGTCATGTGGTCTCCATGTGAGCAACAATGCATGATGTCTTTCTCGTTCTCATGCTGACCACAAATCTCGAAACCACTACGAGGTTCTTCCAAATTAGCTACTAGTTTGAACAAATGATCGATAACCTCAATTTCGTCGTCACCTTGGACACAAGCAAAGATGCAATCGAGTTGGGTCCAAACTAGATCCCAGTCCTAACCATCCTATATTACACGATATAGTAGTTTATATTTCTTAAATTACATGATATACTTCTTTTGTCTTTTTTTTTTTTTTTTTTTTGAGAAAATTAA
This sequence comes from Cocos nucifera, assembly GCA_006176705.1. Taxonomy (NCBI): domain Eukaryota; kingdom Viridiplantae; phylum Streptophyta; class Magnoliopsida; order Arecales; family Arecaceae; genus Cocos; species Cocos nucifera. The sequence goes on from QRFJ01000266.1 coordinate 724,563, forward strand.
TTGAGAGACTACAACCGTCTGCTCAACAATAACTTCACAATGGCTTTTTTCCCTAATATTTTCCTCAAAAGTTTTTCTTTTAGTTACCATCTAAGTAGTCAACCTAATAGGAACAAGTGAGCATTATTATCTGAACGGGCATGAATATGGTTTTTTTTCAAATAGATAATTTATATTTGAATTCAAAAGGGGGAGGAATATTTTTTGGAGAAAAACACGAAATGCAAATTGAAGTGCATATATCAAATATTTATATAATGGGTATATATATAGTCATCTATCTACAGAGAATACATCCTTTGTGTTGGGCATGCAAAATTGGACTTTTCCAAATGAAATCACGGTTATAATCGAGAGATCTACCAAGCCCTTATACACCCCTTTTTTTTTTTTTTTTTCCCCTTTTTGTAGTGCACGGTCACTCGCTTCCTCCCGCATGTATGTATGTGCTAATTTATATATATATATATATATATATATACCTATGAGTTCCTCGCTAATTACCTTCGTTGCGACTGGAACAACACTTTATTGCCGTCTTGGGGACAAAAAGAGGTCCAAGTCATGCAACCCAACTTGCTTGGTTATAATGTGGGACAAGACAGCCGAGCCCAGACAAAGCCTGCGGGATATGTGACATTTAGGGTTGTCCATTGGCCTGTGGATGACACCAACATTATCGCTAGGTTCCAATTAACACGTGGCAGTGTCGTACAAGAGGGAGCCTTGCTGCCGATGGGCGTCACAGAGGTTTTCCAGCGATACGGTAGAAGCCAAAGCAATTTGGTTTTGCTTCTGCTTTAGTTGCTTGTCAGTGTATCAGTGAGAGTGTATCGCACCCTTTTTCGATCATGCCTGCCTAAATAGAGCAGGCATTTTAAATATCATTGTATGTCTCCCAAGTAGAGTGTGGATTTTGGCTATATCCAAACGAAATCTGGTCTTTCTTTGGAGTGCACGTCTTAGTAGGCAGTTGGCTAAGTGGCATGTTTCAAGAAACTTGAGGCTTGTGGGACTAATTGATGCAAACTTACCGTATGAAGGCATATTTGCACATCATTGCTGAGAAGAGAAACGTATCAAAATAAACACGGAAAACTTGCCAAGACTGTGTAAGTAGAGGGGAAAAAGGAAAATGACATTAAATATTTAATTCTTTTTTGGGGTGATTCGAAATATACTCATGTGAGGAAACATGCAGGCAGTCGAGCAACATCCATGATGTCTTGACATGCTTCTGCATCTACCTAGCATGCACTAGAGTAGCTGTAAATTCAAGTAATTAATGGTATCTTTAGTTTGCGACTGAAATCAGAATAGGAATTGAAATGGTTATATCCTACGATGTGCTTGGCTCATGACTAAAATCGAAATCAAAATCGATTTAAATATTAAAAAAAAATAGATATTATATTTTAAAGGATTGGGACATTTCTATTTTTCTATAAAATTGAAAAAAAAATAAAACTTCTTTCAACCAAACAATTAAAATAGAAATCATCTATTTTCATTCTTATTTCTTATTTCAGAGTCTAACTCTCACCAATCAAACATATTCTAAAATAAAAATATGCATGGATGTAGACTTCAATTTTGAACCAACAAATAATTACTAGAAGAAATAATTGATGACACTCATTAGAGGAACATCTCCTAAAATTTATTTGTAATCTTGGTTATTATCCCCAACGCCTTCCCACATGTAAGAATTTAGTAAGGTTTAATTTTTTATTGTCATGGCAAGCAAGCAAGATCATCCTCCGAGGAGAAAGGAGGCATAAGGATGAAGAGGTCCAAGAAATTAACATAGTACCTCGAGATTTTTAGAATATTAAAATTTATTTTTGCAGAAATGTCAGCATCTTGAAAAATGCGAGATTGAGGAAGCAATTGCCTCAGTCATCACACTCTTCTCTCTCTACTTGTTTACCAGAAAGATAGGATGATTGGTCATAACCACATTAAACATGTCTTTAAAGACTTTGAATCCATACACCATGAATTTTCCAATTGATTCTATTAGATTTTATTATAAAAAAGGAGATTATATTAGCTCAAGATCCGCACACTCAATGGTCGCCCATCTAGATGACTTAACCAACCAAGAAAGCAAAGGGATAAATTAATCAAAATGGCCATTAACTTTCCGAGGCTCATTTATACAATGCCGTATAGCATGTGAGGTACCGAATCCAAATTCCAGGATTACTCAACATGATCCGTTAAACTGGATTAAAAAATTCACTTTATTATGCAAGAAGCAAAATAATAACCATAGATGAGAATGCTGCACCTATAAAACAACAGCATTACCATAAAAAATTAATGCACTAAATGGGCAATCTCAAACACAACGTTGCCAGGTTGATCCCCCAGTCCCCAATGAATACAGCTAACCCTATATATATATATATATATATATAGAGAGAGAGAGAGAGAGAGAGAGAGAGAGAGACTAGAATCAAATTAACTAAATATGTATATATATATATATATATATATATATATATATATATATATATATATATATATATATATATATATATATATATATATATATATATATATATATATATATCAACCACTTAGAGCAAAGAGAGGCTGTGATTTCTTCCCGCCACACCCCTCTTAGTCTTAGATCTATTTTCACAATTAAATCTAATGACATGCCTTCCCTCATGCATGTCAGCAGCCAGGATTGCCTCAACAGCACAACCAACCTAGCTGTCCAGAATTTTGAAACAATAATAGATAGAAAAAAAAGCCAAGCAGCAAGATAGGCACTCCTGCTGCCGGTGCAACTCAGGTTATAAGAGCTATTCAATGCCCAGCCAAGCCCCACCCCATCATGTTCCTCATCTCTAAGAAGAAAGACAGCTTTACTGATGTTGTAAATAAAATATTTGACAACCTGATCATATAGCAAAAAACCATGCTTGAATTAATAGGACTCTGATCCGTGTGATCCTTCTACATGATCGTTTAACTGCAGTGCAGCTCCTAGCAACAAGTGACCGAACCGGTGTATAAAATCCTGAAGCACACAAACTGCATCTCTGGCAAGCACATTTTAACTTACAATATTCCAGGTATTCTATGTGCAGAACAATGACCCACAGGCACATTTATGCCCCTACTTCAAATCATATAGGGGCAGAAAAGAATCTTCAGTAACATGCAGGTACATGAGCTGTTTCTGTGAGACGGATTTCAGACAAACCAACAAGCATCTTGGTCTCAATAATTCCTCAGGTACTCATCTTTTGCCATGCTTAATTGCCCTGACAGTATCTGCTAATTAATGACTTGTATTCCTCTTCCTCATGCAATCCTCTCATTCGAAGGGCATCCATCAACATGTTAACACCAGCAATGTCGTTCCGCCTATTACAGAGTGCTAAGAGGTTGTCTATGTTTGTGGGATTTGGTCTCCAATTATTTACTCCAGATGATGCAGCTTCTTTGATACACAATAATGCCTCAGAAGTTTGTTCCTCCTTAATGTAGCCTTCTGCAAGGATCTCCCATGTGATTGGTTTTGGCTTTCCACCTTTTTCTGAAAATCTGTCAAATACATTCTTAGCCTTACCAACCAGCCCTTCTCTGGCATACGAACCCAACAGAATATTGCAGATCCTGGGATCATAGCTTGATGTCATGGAAAGCCATTCTTCATAGATCATTTCAGCTCCATCAGCATCCCCTAGCCTAATCAAAGAAGAAAGCATTACCTGGTAACCCATATTCAGGATGCTAGGGAAACTTGACTTGTACCAGTTCCAGATCCGATAGACTTCCTCTTTCTTTCCTATTCTGCTATAAAGTCCAATAATGTAATGAAAAGGTGCTCGATCCCTGCCCGTCACTCTAATTTCAGCATCCTTTAAGCAACTTTGTGCCTTCTCAGTATTGCCTAGTCTAATATACATGGTAGCAAGTGTAGTATAAGTGGTCCAATTAGCAATGATACCATTGTCCGAAGTCATCATCCCTACCACTCTTTCCATCTCCTCTGTATCTCGCATAGCCGCACAGTTTGTTATCCAGATATTGTAAGAGCATATGTCAAATGCAACATTCTTCTCCTTCATCTCATTAATGATCTTATTGGCTTTCCCATGTTCTCCAACATTCATATAAAGAGTCAGCATCACATTGAAAAATAGTGCTTCAGTTGCGTATCCTTTGTTTCTCATTACCTCCACAATATCCTCTGCCTTCTCTTTCATCTTTGCTCGGCCGTAAACATTTAGAAGAGCACCATATGCACGCTTGTCTTTGAAGGTATCAGGAAGCTTTGAGAAGTGTTCTTCAGCATGCGAAATGCCATGTACTTTGGCAATCAGATCCAACTGGATTGCCATGTCACTTGATGTAAATGTAAATCGGTCTCCTTGAGCAGTCATCCAATCATAGACCTGAGAAAATGCAAATGAGAATAAACATAAGTGCCTGCAGCAGATGTATCAAACTGCCAGGCCGAAGATTAAATAGAAAGTAGGTCAAATGAATAAACTACAAATACGGACTAGTCTCTGAAATACTTCATCATAAATGTAAGACTCAAGATTTATTACAACCTTTGACCTGTAGTGCTTCCTTCTCAACTGAAGAACATAAAAAGGAAATTGCTTATACTGCCCTTGACAAGGATTCCTACAGAATAAGTTGTACGGCCAATGGATGCTCGTTGCATCCAAATGGAAGCAAAAATGAACATAAACCTACATATCATTACAGAGAACCAAAATTTTTTTATTTGAATATAACCACAAATGAATTCAACAGAACAAGTAGAAGCATGAGTATGGCAGGATTGCAGATCTTAACAAGAAAATGCAACATTCCACAAATGGATGTTGTCCCAACTGCAATGAGCTACATCATTTGTAGTACTATTGCTTTCCCCTTGACCTCATCTGAGCCCTGAAATTTCTCTAACCAAAACTGTTACGCACAAATCGAGCAGATTACCATAAGCCTACTCATATCATTACAGAGAACCAAGATTTTTTTTTCCAAATATAACCACAACTGAATTCAACAGAACAAGTAGAAGAATGAGTTTGACAGGATTGCAGATCTTAACAAGAAAATGCAACATTCCACAAATGGATGTTGTCCAAACTGCAATGAGCTACAGCATATGCAGTGCTATTGCTTTCCCCTTGACCTATCTGAGCCCTGAAATTTCTCTAACCAAAACTGTTATGCACAAATCGAGCAGATTACCATTCCTCATTTCTTCATATCCGAAGGGCTTGAATTCCAGAGGGCTGACATTGAAATTCAGACTGGCTTTCACTGGCAGAGGAAGCCAGATGAGGTTAATTTAACCTGTTTAGATGCAGATGCCTAATGAAATCCCAAGTTCCTTCACAAGCAATGAGAAGAAATTCAGAACACTAAGTCTAGCTAAAGATCATTTGAACAAAGGCCACAAAGAATTATTTCTTCATATATGTTTTTCTCTTTCTAGTCGCCAAAAAAACTTCTATGGTGTTAATATAGCTCCTACTCAAGGTCTTCCTGATCGGTCCAACAATCATGCTCCACAAGCTTTTGGATTACAATATTCTCATTCAAAGCAACTGGACCCAATGGATAAACAAGAAGTCCCTTAAATATGACAAGGAACTCGACATTATAGTAATAGACGCATCATTGTCTCCTCACATTCATTCAGATACACCTAGAATGAAAGCTTTATTCTCCTTGTTTTTATGATGGACCTCAAGATTAGGTTATAAAATTCCAAACCTAGATTAAGTCAAAATCTTACTTATCACCATGAAAGTGTCAGGTAAATCACAAGAACTACAAATTAAATGGACTGCATAAAAGAAGAAAGAAACGAGACAAATTTCATTCTTCAAATGAACATACATAATCATTTCCCCTTACTGCCTCCCTATCAAAAACAGGACATAACGCTGATTTCAAAACCAGTTGCAAGTCATGCAACAGTTTGGGGCCCACTGGAGGGGTTTCTGCAAGTTACCTTCCAAAAGCAAAAACTTTTCTCACTGCACACTTTGATTTAAACAATATGATGATCTTAGGTTTGCTATTCTCCCACTAATTGGCATTCTATTATCTATATACACCACTAACCTATTGCCATACAGATGACACTTCTCTGAAGACCACAGTACTAGGAGTCGCACCTAAGCCAACCAAGGAGTACAGCTAGGTATAAAGAAGGCAGATGAGGGTGGAGATGGTGGCCTGGTGGGCTTTATATATGGGTATGGACTCATATAGGCTATTCATCTGCCCCCCATGCACCTCATCTATATGCAGGGCCACAGGGGACTGCATACGATACGTGGCTTCATAAAACAGTACATATAATATAAGATATTGAATATAGTAAAACCAACTAAATTTCATCTTGGATACAAAAATCAACATTAGAAACTTATACGAGGCATGAAACTCCCTAGACTCCAAAAAATAGGCTTCAGTGACAAGACCACATTTTTTGATTCATGCATAAATGCATGCATAAACATAATCCTAAATTTGCTTTAATATTCAACAGATAGTTTTCAATTGATTCTTTGTTAACTGCAACATTATCAAATGATAAAATACTGCTATGTAAAACTGGTAGCATAACCAATGCAAAATATGTCAGCACGCAAAAGAATATGCGGTAATTCCATATGGAAAGTCAAAATTATCTGTGCCTCATAACTATGAATTTTAGCATTCCTTGTGCACTTCTTTCATTTCTTGTATAAGTCGAATTACCTATTTTCTTAGAGTCTATATTGAAAGGTTGGTAACGGATTATCCGATTGAATCCCCTTCCCTAATCCCTAGATTGCGAGAAGTAGTAGAGCAATCAACACCACCAGCAGAGATAAAGTACAATTTCGTTCAACTACAGACTGCAACGCACAAGAAAAGAAACAACGATTACTCAAAAGAAGAAGGAATGGGAGTTAAAAGAGACAACTACTCAGGTACCTCCAAGGCAAGCTTGAACCGGCGGAACTTCCTGAGCTCCTTCACCACGCGACAGAGCTCCCACTTGTTGAGCCGCCTCTCCTCCTCCTCCCACCGCTCGAGGACGGCAGCGGAGCCAAGGCTGGGGTTCTCCATGGTGGCGATCCTGCGGTAGAGCGAGCTCCACCTGAGGGCCGGCCGCCGCTCGTAGTCCACGGTGCCGTAGCTGTGGACCTGCGAGATTGAGCATCGGATCAGGCCTCCGGGCTTGTGCTCTGCCCGAAGAGGGAGCGTGGAAGGGCCGAACCCTCGAGAAATTTGGGAGTAAGATGCGGAGGAGGAGAGAGGGAAGCCTTGGAGGGGAGAAGAGGGAAGGAAAACAGCGGGGTTAAGCATTCCCGGGGTTTTGGGGCGGGGAGAGAGAGGATTTGACCGCTAGGATTTGGTTTTGGTGGACGCAGTGACGTGCGAACGAGAAAATTTCAAGGCGCAGCCTTGATAAAAGTCTCCCACATATCCAAGATGACCGGTCTCGGTTCGCTGCAAGTTCCTGCCCCTTAAACCACTTACTTCCGTTTATAATCCCTCGTTTTCTGCGTCGACTATATTAATCTCTGAACCGATCTCCTTGCTAGCACTGGATTCATATCTATAACTATTCTCAATAAATATAAACAGGGTACCAATTATCTAAAGATGCCTCAATTGTCTTTTTTGCACTGCTTCATCCTTGCATTCTGTCCTGTCTCATGTTTTTAATTGCAATTCCGATACAAGCTATTCATCATTGTTGTTTTTGCTTAACGCAAACAATTTTATTACAAAAATAAATGTTTTTGGGCTGCGTAACGTGAATAATGCCTCGCACAGTTTTTTTTTTCTTTTCCGGCTTAAATATCCGCTACTCTTTTTCCCCTCCCGTCTCTCTCTCTCTCTCTCTCTCCCTCCCTTTGAAATAGTGTAGTTGATTTTTTAAAAAAATTGAGCTAATAAACATGATGTGTACTGGAAGGTGCCCGTTGACCAAGCTTTTCAAGTTTTAATTGTTGTATTAAATGACCTAAAATCAAATCCCACCTTCGTCAAGATTCTGGTGATGAAGGATCTCTTGAGGAGAGCCATCCTCCATTTTGTAGCGCGTTGTCCATGGACCCTTTCTATTAAAGAAAAAAAAAATTATTAGGAATAGCAAAGATGCTGTGCGCTATATCTAACTACTCGAAGCTCATCTTTTTTTGAGCCATCAATCTCTAAAGTGGAGTTCCATACCATCTGGATAGGCATCAAACTATGCATGACAAGAATTATGGGTAGAAAAGATTTTTATGGAGGATGACTCTACCATAATTATTGGCTGGATTCAAAATAAGATAAGGCAACTAAAAGTTCATCTGCTGCTCCATGATATCTGGGAGTTATCATGGATTAAGTTATTTTCTTTGTTACTGATCATGCTGGAGACTAGTTTTGATGCCAAGATGACGAATGCTTAGGGCATTGCATGATATTTTATATTTTAATTTTTTAAATTATACTATTGATGTGATCGCTCATTGTAAAAAAAATAAAATAAGAAATAAAAAAAGAAAAAAATCTGGAGCCCATCCCATTAAATCTTAAGAAAGTACAAAGTAGGCATCTGCCTCGACCATGCACCAGAATTTCATTTGGCAGTCGATGAATGTAGGATGATAGTAAGACATTAATCAATCCACGAACAAGCATTTCTAGCAAGCATCAAAGGAGAAGATTGAGAGAAAAAACACTGGTCCATCCAGAACATATCACCCTGCAAACTATATTATTCATTTGTGTTGCAGTAGCATCTAAACTAGTTTTTCACAACTGAGAAACCCTATACAGACTACAAAAATTAAATAACATCACAGCACAAAAATCACTGATCGCAAGCATGCGTTCGATTTTGGCACACTCCTAAAGCTTGATGGGCTCATGCATCTCCTACTTGCAGTAAGAAGAGAGATGTTGCTACTGCCGGTAAGGATCAGAACTCCATCACCTACCGTCTCCATCCAAACGTTAGAAAATTTTCTTAACAAATTTTGTCAACCAAATTAGAGCTGTGAAACATTTACCTTATGTATTACAGCAAGCAACAGGAAATAACCATACTGACAAAGTTTAATGAGTCATCTCCATCCAGCATCCATGCATACAGTTGAGAATGGTTGATATAAATCCAAGAACTGCTTTTATTGGGATGAATCACTTCATTTGTTCTCATCTTTAGGCCAAGATCAGCTGGGGGAAAACATAAAAACTGCTATGTTAAACCTATAAAGAGAGACTTTTTAAGATATTGAATTAAAAAAATTGAAGCATGAAGATGTTCTTATATACATATAGTATCTTAGTTTCACATAAGCTCTGGACAATCTTAACAAAATATCAGGGGATTTTCAAACATACAAGAGATATCCAGAGACAACCGCGTGACCAATCTTTGGTACGAAGGCCTGGATTTCAAATATCACAGCCTAACATTTGGTGTACATCGCACAAGTTGCAATCCTTATGACCTAGACCCAACAAACCATTAAAAGTGAAGCTGCCTGCATTGACCCACTGTTGCCTCAAGCGGGCAATAAGGGCACTTAAATGGCCGCGTGCTGCTCTTTGACAGTTTCACTATTGACTGCTTTGACAGCACATGCCCGCAAGGCATCAGCATTGGTGGGTTCTCGTCGCTCCCTTGCTCCCTCAGCACCGGGCACACAAAAATAGAATGAAACTGGAATTCCCTCCCAAGATCAACAGGCACTGGCAGCTGCTTCATTGCCTGCCACTCCTGCTGCTTCGCAGCCATCACACTTGCTAACTTCAGTAGAGTTGGCAACCCTTGGATACCTGCTGCTATAGCAACGCTAAGCGGGCTCTCGTAGGACTGACCCAAAAGGCTGCAGAACTGCTGGGTGAGCTCCTCAGCCAACCTCTCCCAATGAGTCGGAGACAAAAACTCTGCATAAGGAGACTGGTCGAGCCGACCTGCCCACAAGAGACAGGCCATTAGCTTTTGAATCTCAACCTTGTGCACTGAAGCAAATGGAGCCAGGTAGGTCCTTGCATATTTCAGAGCCTCATTTTGACTTCCCTTCTGTAGTGTTTCCACAAACTGCAGTTGGTGAAGCTTCAGCTCAAGGCTTGACCCATTCTGCAATAGCCTTTCACTCTGCTTGGAAGCCCAATTCAGTGCAGGCTCAAGGTTCCTAGACCTCATAGCTTCAAGTATCCCATACATCTCCAGGAATGGAGATTTTAGAGCAGTAGCATCTGGCTCATTAGCCTCACTTACAAAGCAGTCACCAAGATCAAACAGGCCTTGGCGGTAGAAGTGGCTTGCAATGATCTGGTTTACTATATGGACGTCAGAGTCAACATTTCGATATGCCTTGGATATGTCTGGATTGAAGCACTTCTCAAGGATCTTTGCATACTTGACAAGCCCAACGTTCAGCTCCCTCTGGGATACTTCGAGCTGGTTCATTGGAGCCATTTCATTCAGCTTAGCTTTGAGCTCCAAGAGAACGGATTTTAGGTCCCAGCCTGAACCATTATCAGTTGACTGCATCTTCGCCATTGCCTGCTCTATCTCTTGCCCAACCTCATCAATGACTTCTTGGGTTTTAGAGCAGGAAAGCTTTTGCTTCTTAGCAACTCGGTCAAATGCATCTTTTATTGTATTTAGCTCCATGTGCTCCCTGTAGGTTGGCGGCGCAGAGTTCAACCCTGCATCACAAGCAATGATGTCAGTTAGCATGACAGAAACAGAGGAATAAAATTTCACAACATCTATGAAGATCAAAAAAGTTTAGTAGCATATTATGTGACTCAACGAGGAAAGGTTACAACAAAGTTCGATAAATAGTTAATTCTCCCAGCACAAAGCACTAGGGTTAGGTGCGATATCTATGCTGCCATGAAAATTTAACCTGGCTTCCATCTACTTTCTTTGGGCAATGACAAACATGAGACCATGTGATGTAGGAAAAAATTATTTTATTGTATTTTTGGATATTTTTCTTAGGCAATTTTAGAGTTGGATTTGGAGTTCTCTTTGATAAGTTAGGAAGTTGATAGGATTTACTATACGATTGTTATTTCGGAAGTTCAGATGTGGTAGAATTTTTGATAGCGTGGAAGTCTTTTATGCAGTCAATTATGTCAAAAAAGTCCTAGGGGAATAGATAAATCGTAGAGTCCTTTCCTGGATAGCAAGCAAATTTTTTCACTGTTTCAGAGTCTCTAAATATGGGCCTTTGTAAAGTGACGAATTTATGAAGATTATTAAGTTATTTTTGCATGGAAGAATCTCTGCGCCCAGATTCGACCTTCTTTTCCTACTTCCGCTCTCTTCTTCTTCTCCATCTGTTATACTCTCAATCTGTTGTCTCTTATCTTTATTTCCTACTACTTATTCCTCTCTCCTCTCTCTCTCACTCTCCTTCTTTATTTCATAAATGTGCTTATCTAACTTCTCCGATGCTGTGAATATATCAGATTGCTGTCTATAGAGATCTTTGTGCATTATTTGGTCAAGTCTAGTTGTAGGATTATATTGGATTATTCAATTAAACCTAAGAAGCCCTAGGTTTTGATTCAGCTAATCCTTCCATGAGTAAGGAACCCTAAAGAAGATTCTTTGAGAACATCCGTTGCCCCTGATTTCAAATTCTTTTGTTGGCTGTCCTGTTTTCAGATTATGCACAGCAAGTACCAGAAGTGTTTGGAGTCCTAATTCGGCCCTATTTTGGGACCCTCAAACTGCGCCAATTGCGGTTGTGGAACAGCATACTAAGAGGTGGAACCCTAAATCATGGTTTGTTGTACCAGCCAATACCAGTGCCTACCACACTGCATCAGTATGCAGTACAAGGGGCACACCAAGTGTTGATACATCAAACTTGCCCCTGTATCCAACATACTAACACAGCAACAAAATGTTACCGATCCAGGGTCCGATATAGAAATGGTGAACCTTACTACAGTATATTCCTCTGAAGGGCACCAAATAATGGTTACGCTACCCCCAAGTTTAAAATAGGAAACAATGCAAGAGGCGTTCCAAGTGAGGAAGGACTGACCAACCTAAGCTGCTCAAAGCTCAATGCAAGTCGATCAAAAGCCAACTCAACACTGAAAAGCTGGATAGGTTTCTGCAGGACACAGAGAACCTGAAATATGAAAGTCCCTCCTGATCTACCTTTCTTTCCCATTCACATAACTATGCCCACATCCAGTTTCATAATCTAAGCCCCCTTCACTATTTCCTTTAAATGTTGGAAAATCCACTTCTTTAGCTCACAATGAGCAACAATATCACATGATTAAACCGATCCACTACTGATTTTCCTCTCAATTGGATGTGGTTTCCAACTAAAAATGTCAAGAGTACTCACTACATAAAACACCCAATTCCACACCTTTCCAATGTATGCCATGTGACATTCTTCCTATATATCTCATACATGGATCACACATCACTCTAGGCTTGTTCTCTCATGATCTTCTTCCTTGTTTCATATTTCACACCTTTTCCTTGTTGTAATGTTTGGGCTTAGTAGCTCCATTTTCTCAATTACAACTGGATTAATTTTTCTTCAGCTTTGATAAAAATTTGTGAAATCCAATTCAGCAAAGGCACTTCCAATCAGAGGATCTTTCAGAGACTTGTTCCGTTGAAGTTGTGGCACCACTCTTAGTCAGTCACCCCCCCCCTCCGACCACTCCCATTGCCACTTGGTTTACAGCTTTCAGCTCTCATTGTACCACTCATAGAAAGACCACTTACAAGAAGGTGCACCCTCCACTCAATTTTAAATCATGATATGCAAACTGCTCACTCAATAATGTTATTTGCTACATTAAGGCTTTCTTGATTTTTGAGTTAAGATGTTGTATAGTTATGCCATAAAGACAACGCAAGTGCATTACATGACACAAGTATAGAATAGAAAATCTTACGTGGCACTAGCATCAAACACGTCCAACATACATGACAACCAAGAGATTAGAAGTTTTTAAGTTTATGTTGGATTACAAATGCAGTCTCGCTTTTGGAATTCAATGAAGTATAACAAAAAAAAAAAAAAAAAAAGCTGCAACAAAATCTGCATTAGATGACAATTAGCACTTCCACTTTTTGCTTTGTTTAGTCTTTATAAATATAAGATACACAACCAACATTTCTGTCTTCACCTCCATAATCATTGTTATGAAATTCCCGTATATCAAGTAAGGGAACCCAACATCAAAACTAAAAAGAGTCACTTGTTAAAAGAAAAAGAAAAGCTATTTGATCACAGCATCATGCAATCTTCTGAACACCAAAAAAATAAGGAAAACCAAAAACACATGAACAATCCCTATATGGCATAACAAAAAAGCACACATAACAATATTGATATACATATGATCAAAGTTTCTCACTCTAGTACATCAATAATCACAAACTAATGTGGTTCAATATTTAGTTACATATGCTTCTGCATGACAACATGAACTAACAAGATGCATAGTTATGTGCCATATCCTTTAATCAAGCAGATGACCTTCCATCAAAAGAAGATTTAAAGAATCAAATACGAAATATCTTGAGATAAAGGACCAAGAATTTATCTTTTTTTTTAAAAAAAATCTTATTACTTGATCTGCTTTAACTGCTCTATGTGTTGCTCCAAGTTTCCTAGTAGTTAACCAAAGAAAAAATGTACGCTAGAATATGAAAACCTATATCACCACAGTGAAGCAATGATTTATACTTCCACATTAATTTCATATTCAAATGGTACCTTCTCAAAACTTTCCCATAGTATAGAATTGCATCTGAATTTGATGCTTGTAGCTCTTGACTCTCTCATTCAATAACATTTGACCAAACAAACTTAACATCGTTATAATAAAATTCTAAATAAGAATTAGACATTTAACAATCAAAGCCCATTAAGTTTAGAACCATGGCTTTCAATCTCAGTATCAAACCCTGGTACCGGTACAAATTGGTTCAATATGATACACCCCCATAGCAACATTTATGGAGTTAGCACAGCAGTTATACCATGTGTCGTTACAATTCAATATTTAGTCTCCATACTGTACAAAAACAGAACCAATCAGTGTGGCACATCCCCTGTAAGCTAGTATGGGTTGGTACCTAAAATCTTATTTAGAACCACATAAGAACCATATGAATATAAAGAAATGGGCAATTTCAGCATGTTTACGTTATATGCTTTAATCACCAACAGAAGGTTCAAATGCATACAAACTGTTCTATAACAATTTGACAATGTTTCAATTAAATTTCATGTCATGCTGAAATAAAGTATACTCCTGCAGCTATTGGCACATGCAAAGAACCAATAAGAAAATTCAACACAACATAAGAAAAAGACAATTAACAACAGATGACACAAGAAAACAAGGATTAACATGATATCAGACAGAACATAGTGGCAGGCACATTATATGAGAATTGATAACATAATAATAGCTACATGAAATTATGAAATAGAGATTCAGGAGCTCTCCTTTCTCTTCCTGTAAGCAGTTGCACAAAGCTCAAATAGCACAGATCATGACCAAAAGCAGCTAATATATATATAAATTATGTTAAAGACAGAAGAAAATCAACTGAATTTACCTATCTTAAAAATAAAATATCATGGAGGTGTCTACATGAAACAAAATCAATAGTTTTCCTACTCCAAAATAAGAATTTATATAAGATTTACTCTAATAATAATATTCCTTTTCAATTTGCATGAAAGTAGTAAGATAAAATGAGAGAATGCCTCATAGCATAAATTCTAAAAATCAAGGAGATTAATCAAATTGTAAACCTTAAGCTAGATTTTGTAGTAGACTTAGGAATTCATGATTCAAGCCAAATATAAGAATCAGCAACTGACACTGTAGCCTAGCCTGGACTGGACTAGCCTTGGAACTAACTTTTTCAGCACAAGCTTGATCTGAAAATTGAATTTCTAGGCCCAGGACAATCTGAACCAGTTGATTTTAGGGCACAGGTCAATCATTCAACATTATATAGCTATATCAATGGCAAAGGAAATAGGAAGGCCGGTGGCAAAAACAAGGTGGAGAAGGAAAGTGGGAGGGCACTCAAAAATTTATGCCATAGACCACAAAAAATGAGGGACTAAAAGAGCAGAGATATTGCACATAAATGTAAAGTTGATTCAACCACCATATTACTTGGTTGATATGTAAACTACAATATAATGAACAATGTTTGTGAATGAGAATTTTGTAACAAAACCATTCTTTCATGTTTTCGCCTGTTGTAAAAGAATGTGTTTAGCATGTTATTCTTACAAATTCATATATAATCACCTTTCCAAAAAAAAACAAACTTATGTTCATAACCACATACATCATAACTAGTCTAATTAAAAAAAAAAAAAAAAAAAAAAACGAATAACCTTCCAAACATCTCGAAGTGGGCATTCAAATCAGATACTTTACACAACGTACATAACGAAAGACCATGAATATAACCATAAATTATAAATTTTCTCTTGTAAAGAAGTGACCGGACATTTATGCTGCTTTTGGAAAAGGGAATTAGTAGATAATTTTTATTATGATAACAGCATACTGTAACTCATTTCTAAACATTTCTAGTTCAGCATCTCAACTGCTATTTTAGAAACCAGAAATCAAGCTCCACTAATAGCTCACAAATAAGATCAATAAACTTTAATTTGGTAAATGCCAAAGATCTACAACACAATGGCAGGAGGCATCGCATTCCTAACAGAACAAGACTGACGGATATTTTATAGCAATCCCAAACAAAACTCGTTAGAATGTACAGGAAAATATAATGCAACGAAGATCCAACGAAAGAATCAATATGATCGAGAGTGCCCGCAACCAGGGTTCAATAAAAAATTACAAGAAATCAAAAAACCCCACCAAAATTATATTCCCATTAGAATCAAGATTACTGATCCACAAACGGGGAAGCGAGAGAGAGGGAAGCATACTTAGGGTCGGCAACGCGAGGGCGAGGGCAAGGTGGTCGACGACGGTGGAGAAGCGGAACGGCCGATGGGCGCGGAGATAAAAGGATGGCCGCCGAAGAGGAGCACGGCGATCGGGTGTCGGGATGGGGTCGGAGAGCCGGGGAGGCCGTGGATTAATGTTGGCGAGGGCGAGGATGGAAGCTAGGGCACGGTGTCTCGGGGAAGGGGAGGTTCAAGGAAGCGTAAGATATCGGGATCGGACCCGTTACGTGGATTTTTTTTTCCCCGTCAATCGTTATAGAATTATAAAATTCAGTGGAAATATATATACGTGTATCTGTACTCCAATGCACGTGTAGAAGTTTAAGTGTGAACAATTATAATTAGTTATATTTAACTACGAGATTGTATCATTTGTATATACCTTTATATATATATATATATATATATATATATATATATATATATATATATATATATATATATATATATTATGTATGTATGTATGTATGTATATGTATATATGTACATACATACATATCTACATATATATGTAGATATGTATGTATGTACATACATACATACATACATACATATATATATATATATATATATATATATGTATGTATGTATGTATGTATGTATGTATATGTATGTATATATATATATGTATATGTATATGTATACATACATATACATATATATACATACATATATACACACACATAGTATATTAAATGTATCTTTATAAATAATATGGCTATTTATACTTTTATTATTTAATAATCATCTAAAATTTTTAAAAGTAATCACTTGCATAATAACTATCATAGTCACGAAGAATACAAGGTTATAAAATTAAAAATTTAGAAAAATAAAATTTAATAAAAAAAATAATAAATATCTCATAATATATTATCTCATTTTTTTTTTACTCACATTCAAGGGATAGCCATAATCTCATTTGGAAAATAGGCAACTTTATAATAATAAATATGATAATTAATAGCGAAATGGTAGTAGTACATCAACAAGTATTAGTAGGTAAAATAATATTTTTAAAATAAAAAAATTAATAAATTTTATCTTTTCCAAAATCTCTAATATTTTCTAAAAAAATAAAAAATAATGATTTCATTAAAATTTTTGATTTTTTGAATTTAATTTTAAAATTTTAAAATAAAAAACTATAATGATATCAAATACTGTTATGGTTTTTTTTTTTTTTTTTCATTATTTGTATACGCTCAATAGCATTTCTCCTTTATTAAGAGAGAAAAAAAAATTTAAGTTTAGATTCTCACAATACACTTGACTAAATCTAACTTAACACAAATTTTTTAGTTAACTATATATTAATACCTAATTAACCGTCTATTCAAGAATCTAGAAATGATTTTTCCCGAGCATATTTTGGGCGAAATGGGTCACAGCCTGCTTACTTTATAAAAAGTTTTGCAAGTTAGAAAGTTAAAAAAGTATTTAAGATTTGACAAGAGGTTTTAAATAATTTTTCTCAATACATTGGATTAAATCTGGAGTCCATAGGTACCATCCACTCTAGATAAAGCTCCAAAAAGGGGAGTCTTTATTAATCTATAGTTAAAATAAATATTAAAATAATATTTTTTTGTCATTACATTGACACATTCCCGGTCCCACCGCACTCTCAAGAAATAATATATTTTTTTCTTTCCTCGAAACTTGCAAAATAAAAAAAAACTTACTCAGGGTGTATTAAAATACATCAACAGCCAGCGCAATTGATGGTTAAAATACCTGATCCTCCTTTCCGAGCTCATTGACTCTCAATCCGTAGTACCGACTAACTCTTAAATGATGACGAACGACTGACTGCCAACCGATCGTAGCCGATCCTTCTGACTCTATAATAAATAAAAAAATTTTAAAAATAAATAATTATAAATCAACCAAAATATTAAAATTATGGATGATCAATGAAACCAACCATGATACCAACGTCTAATAATAATATCGAACCTATATTCTCGATGCAGAATATATGAAATGATCTCTTCACGATTATATAATAAATATTAATTATTTATTTAATATAAAAATAAGTAAAATTTATGAAATCTAATCGTTATAAATGATTATTAATACTTTATCTATAAAAAAAAAAAAATAATCGGATACTTTGATAAGAGATTCTGGGCTATTCTGCTATTCTTTTTTTCTTATCTATTCGGTCAAATCCATTCTTTCTAATTTAAACATCGAAGAATTACTGTTAGAATTAATTTTGGTTTGAATAAATATTATTTTATAGGTAATAAGTGCCAAAAAAATTCGGCCACTTTGGCAATGTACTCCTCAACGTAACCTGCTAATTTATCTTTTGTTTTGTGAAGATAAAATAGGATTCATGCTTCATAGAACACGAACACATTGGCGCGGAGTTCATTTTTCTTCTGAACGAGTTTGTTCTGCCAGGAAATATGGGCCTAGGTTTGACAATGGATGCAGATATTGCCCCCTGCTAAACAATGTCGAGACAAGAAACGAAATTTGTAGCCGGCAGATATATATATACCTTGGAAGCACTATTAATCATCTTTAATCGTGTGTGGACAACCACATAAGCGATGAATTTAGGATGCGCCGCTTCTCAAAGTTTTCTGTTTCTTTCTTTTTCTTTTCTTCTCTCACCTGAAATGGAGAGCTTGAATTGCAAATTAAAAGATTCACGGATGTTAGTGATAAAATAACTTAAAACCTATCACATGTTAAAAGAAAAATTTTGAAAACAAATATTATCTCCAAACACATACATACAGGAAAACTTATGGGTATCATAGTTACGTCTCTCTATATTTCAATCCAAAAAATATTTTATTTTTAATAAATATTTTATTTATATATAAGTCAGAATTTTTTTTTTATTCACAATGAATATTGTAGAATTAATGATATCCTCTTCTAAGATGTCTCAATATTTTTTTTCTCTTCCGTTTGCTTGCCTCTTTTGTAACTTTTGTGGCATCACAGACTACCATCGTAATAAAAAAAACCTTTTTTCCTTTTTATTGTTCATCCTCGCGAATGAAACAACCCAGCGCAGAGCTTTTGTTCAAGGTGCCGTGATCGCCTGAGTTATCCTACTTCCTTTCGTCTCCCTTCTAAAAATTAAACCTTGTTCATGGTCTCCTATCTTTTTATGTTGCAGGAGCGCAAAAGAACACTTGAAACCTTGTGATTGATATTCTCCTGTCGTTCTTGTCAGTCTTGTTTGATATCTTCAAATTGCATTACGTCTTCGTGCCGGCGCCATTAAGAGATGTAGTTCTAGAAATTTGTTTCCCTTCCTCAAACACGTGCTTCATTTTTCCAATTGAAGCACCTGCTTTCATTATACATTAAAAGCAAGAAGCGCACCCATCAGCTTACCTGCCTACTGTATATAATTGTGCATTATCTTCATTACAAGTTACAATTAAGCACCTGTCAACACTTCTCTTATAAGGAAAACGGAGGCGATCTCATCACCATAATAGTTTCTTGCAAACTACAGTTATCTTCAAATGTAGCCAATTTGACTTGCAACGTGAATCCATTTCCATGAAATATGTTATATGTACGGCAGCCGTGGCTTATCTGGTTCTCTCTTTGAACTGACGGCAGATATGAGGGAGAACAACCGCATCGCTATCATTTCTTTTAGCTACTGCTGACCAATAACCTATGTTCCACTTTCTTCCATCACATGCAAATGTATTGCCGTTAAGTAAAAGAATCATTATATATTATTCTATGTAGCTTTGTGTAAAAGAATCATCAGCAGAACTCGGAATCTAATCTAATCTATTCTATTCTATTATATATATACATACTTAATGAGAACTTCTGCTTTTGGTGGAGCTCTTCGTTTGTTATCAATACAATCCTGCCACGTATCTAAATAAAATTAAATATATGCGGAAACTCTAATCCGGTCCTATCACAAATCCAGTAGCGGTGCGAGAGATAACGCGGACCGTCGAGTCGTGCCGGGTGCTCGACCAAATTTTTTTATTTTGGTAGAAGAAGTACTTCATTGATTATTAACAAATCAACCCACAATTCCAACCCTTGAGCTATTTATATATTGTTGACGCAGAATCTGATCATTGCCGGAGTCCGTTGGAGTGGAGGCCGATGAATTCGCCATCGAAGATCTGCAAAATAAAGTCCCATCCAGAGCCGATGGGGGGTGATTCCGACAGGACCCTCCGACGATCAAATCAGCTCTGACCGATAGGAATGGAGTGCTCGGGAATGACTTCCGCAGAGCTTAGAGATGAAGTAGAGATCAGAGAGATTAGAGTTAGCGTATGTAGAGGATCCTTTTTATAGCGGAGCTTGATGTTGATAACTGCAGCCGCGTGCTGGCAGGCCGCTTGAGGTCCGACGGAATCAGTCTGATGGAAAGGTACCATCTGCAGCGGGTTGATGGTGATAGCCATCGCCGTCTGATAGCGGGTCGCTGTCGTCCGCGGCGGACTGATGGTGATGACTGCAGCTATCTCGATACTGAGCTGCTCGGGGCCGAATAAAAAGTTGAAGGTCTTTGATGTGAGCCCATTTTGGAGGAGTTCGAACTTCTGAAGAGGAAGCTCGAAAGGAGTTCGGCTCCTGTAGGCGTCTGGCCGGAGGCGCGCGACCAAGGCTCGATCGCTGGGGAGTTCGGCAGGAGCTCGGTCGGTGAGAAGTCCGACCAGGGGACGACGGCTGAGGAGTTTGGCCGCTGGGAGTTCGAGGGAGCTCGGCCGGCTGAAGGGACGGCCGCTTGAGGAGTTCGACCGAGGGATGACCACTGAGGAGTTCAGGCGCTGGGGAATTCCATTAAAGCCCGGCTGCTTGGAGTTCAAGGAGCTCGGCTGCTAAGCAATTCGGTCGGTTGAAGGGGTTAGAAGAAGCTTGGCCGGCCGAAAGGAATGTCTGGGAGGAGTTCGGCTCCCGAAGAAGTCCGATCGAAGGGAAAGTTCGGAGGAAATTCGGCCCTCGCGGGAGTCCGACTGAAGTTTGGCCACCGAGGGGTTCGGCTAAAGCCCGGCTGTTGGGAGTCCAAGGAGTCGACCGCTGAGGAGTTCGATCGACTGAAGGGGTTCGGTCCGGACGCTGGAAGTCCGAAGGGGCTCGGCCACTGAGGAGTTCGACCGGCTGAAGGGGTTCGGTCCGGATCCATCCGTTGAAGCTCTTCCACGGCTACTGATTGCATCAAGCAGGGCATCGAATTGGACTTTGGTAGGAGCGGGGTTTATCCCCAATACTAGTCCCTCCACTCTCGAGTTCGAAACTCGAAGGAAGGGAGTGCAGAAAGGGCGACTGCCGAAGTCTTCTTCCGGGCTTCGTACTAGTTCAGGTCGAAGCTCGGGGGAGATCTCATCTCCAGCTAAAGTTGATGCTGAAGTTGAAGCCTAGGGGAGATCCCATCTCCCATCGAGGTTGAGGTAGGCCTCGTCTCCTGCGATCGAGGTCGGAGGTTGAGCTCATCGGGGGCTCGGAGGAGATCTTACCTCCTGCAGTCGAGTGTGATGCGGGCATTCGGGGGAGATCCTATCTCCTGCAGCCAAGCTCTCCTCTGGGGAGATCTTATCTCCTGCAACCGAGCTTTCCTCGGGAGAGATCTTATCTCCTATAGCCGAGGTTACCTCGGAGGAGATCTTATCTCCTGCAGCCGAGCTTGCCTCGGAAGAGATCTTATCTCCTACGGCCGAGGTTGAAGCGGGCACTCGGGGGAGATCTTATCTCCTACAGTCGAGATTTCCTCGGAGGAGATCTTATCTCCTACGGCCGAGGTTGAGCGGCACTCGGGGAGATTTATCTCCTGCAGTCGGCTTTCCTCGGGGAGATCTTATCTCTGTAATCGAGGTTACCTTGAGAGAGATTTATCTCCTATAGTCGAGCTTTTTTCGAGGAAGATCTTATCTTCGTAGCCGAGGTTGAAGCGGGCACTCGGGGGAGATCTTATCTCCTGTAGCCGAGGTTGCTCGGGGAGATCTTATCTTCAACAGTCGAGGTTGCCTTAGGGAGATCTTATCTCCTACAGTCGAGCTTTTCTCGGGAGAGATCTTATCTCCTGCAGTCGAGGTTGAAGCGGGCACTCGGAAGAGATCTTATCTCCTACGGTCGAGCTTTAAGATCTTTTACCTGCCCCCGTTAGCACGAGGTCCTCCTCCAGTTCCTAACACGGCAACTATTTGACTGCTTCCCCCTCTGTTACCACAGTTTTTGCACTAGGGAACGATAATGCGAAAATGACTACTTCATCCTCAGATTCTCTGAGTTCCAAGGTCGTAGAAGCGTCATCCCTCCGAGCTCCTTCAAGCGATAAGCACCGGGCCGGATGACCTCCACTACTTCATATGGGCCTTCCTAATTAGGAGCGAGTTTTCTCTGACTCTGAGGCTAAGAGACAGTGGCTCGCCGGAGAACTAAGTCTCCCACTCTGAACGTCTTGTTTCTAACTCTGGAGTTATAATACCGAGCCACCTTCCATCTGTAGGCCGCCATCCGGATGCGGGCTTCCTTCCTTTTTTCTTCCAGTAGGTCGAGGTCGACTCGGAGGTCCTGGGGATTGCATTGCTCGTTGAAGCCCACGACTTGCATAGATGGGAGCTTGAGCTCGACCGGGATAACTACCTTAGTACCAAAGGCCAAGGAGAAGGGTGTTTCTCTAGTCGGCACCCTTTGAGTAGTTCGGTATGCCCAGAGGACATGGTAGAGTTCGTCCACCCAGGCCTCTTTTGCCCTATCGAGCCTTGCTTTGATTCCTTGCAGTAGGGTTCGGTTGGTTATCTCAACTTTCTCATTGGCCTACGAGTGAGCCACCGATGTGAAGTGGTGGGAGATGTTTAGTCCTTCGCAGAACTCGACGAACCTTGCCCCAACGAACTGTCGCCCATTGTCGGTTACGAGGGTTCGAGGCAGGCCGAACCGACAGACTAGTGACTTTCAGACGAAGTCCTGCACCTTGGCCTCGGTAATCTTCGCGAGTGGTTCAGCTTCGACCCACTTAGTGAAGTAGTCGATCACGACCAAGAGAAACTTCTGCTGCCCAGACGCCGTTGGGAAGGGGCTGAGTATATTCATTCCCCACTGCGCAAATGGCCAGGATGAGCTGAGCGGAGTGAGTTTGGATGCCGGCTGCCTCTATACGCTGACGTTCTTCTGACAGCGGTTGCACTTCTTTACGTATTCTATGGAATTACGAAATAAGGTCGATCAGTAGTACCTCTTCTGAAGTAGTTTTTGCGACAAAGACCTAGCTCCTACGTGACTTCCGCAGAGTCCTTCGTGCACATCCCATAGCGCGAGGTCGGCCTCCGAAGGTCGAAGACATCTCAGCAATAGGAGGGAGTATGACCTCTTATACAACTTGCCTTCGTATAAGATGTAGCGGGAGGCCTGATTCCTGAGCTTCCGAGCTTCTTTCAGATCATGAGGAAGGACCCCTTCCCTAAGGTAGCCGACCAGTGGATCGATCCAGCTTGGCTCGAATTTCATCTGCAGGACGACCCGAGGCTCCTCCGGGGTTGGGTGCTTTAGAGTCTCCAGAAATACTCCTCTGGGTAGTTCGACCGGGGCAGAAGTGGCCAACCTGGAGAGAAGATCGGCTCTCGCATTTTCCGTCCTCGGAATATGTTGAACGCTGAAGCTGTCGAAGGCCGGAGTCAAATTTCTCACCTTTCCGAGGTATCTCACCATGCTTTCCTTCCATGCCTCATAGCTGCCGCTGACTTGGCTGACCACCAGCTGGGAATCGCTATAGACTTGAAGTCGATCTACCTTTAGTTTCCTTGCTATCTTTAATCCGATGATCAGTGCTTCATATTCGGCCCCATTGTTGGTCACAGGGAACTCGAAGCGCAGCGCGTATTCGGCGATGACTCCCTCGGGGCTGACCAAGACTAGCCCCGCACAAGCTCCAATGGCGTTGGACGAACCATCCACGTGCAGGGCCCAGGAGCCTTCGAAGAGGTCGGCGCTTTCCTTGGGGAGGTCCGGCCATGGCAGCTCAGCTTCGTCTAGGCCCGGTCCCGCTTTGATGCCGATCTCGATCGGCCCAAGCTCGGCTTCAATTGGAATGGTGCATTCCAGCATAAAATCCGCTAGTATCTGAGCCTTGATTGATGGCCTGGGCCGGTAGTTGATATCGAACTCCGTGAGCCGATCGCTCATTTTGTGATTCTTCCAGAAATGTTTGCTCGATGAAGGACTGCTTTTATTGGTTGATCCGTGAGGACCGTTACGGTGTGCTCCTGAAAATAAGGTCAGAGCTGCCTGGTGGCAATTAGAAGAGAGTAAGTTAGTTTTTCCAGCCTGGAGTACCTGGTCTCCGCATCCCTCAGGACTCAGCTCACGTAGTAGATCGGTCGTTGCGCCTTCGCTTCTTCCTTGACCAGCACTGCCGCCAGGGCCACTGAGGAGACAGCTAGATACAGAAATAATTCTTCTCCGAATTCGGGCTTTGCCAGCAATGGGGGCGAGTCAAGATAGCTTTTGAGCTCTTCGAACGCCATTTGGCACTCCACCGTCCAGGAGAAGTCCTTTGGTCGCCTGAGAACGCAGAAGAAGGGCATGCATCGTTCGACCGACCTTGACATGAAGCGACTTAGGGATGCCACTTTCCCGATCAGACGCTGAACCTCCTTGATTGTCCTCAGAGCGGTCATTTTTCGAATGGCTTAGATTTTCTCGGGATTTGCCTTGATTCCTCGTCTCGACACCATGAACCCCAGAAATTTTTTGGAGGTCACGTCGAAGGCGCACTTGGCCGGATTCAGTTTCACCCTGTGCCTCCTGAGTGCACCGAAGGTCTCTTCAAGGTCGGCGAGGTGGTCCGTTGAAGCTCGACTTTTGATGAGCATATCATCTACGTACACCTTCATGTTGAGGTCGATCTGCTCCTTGAAGACCTTATTAACCAAACGCTGGTATGTTGCCCTCGCATTCTTGAGTCCAAAAGGCATGATCCTATAGCAATAAAGACCTCGGTCAGTAATAAAGACGGTCTTCTCTTCATTCTCAGGCGCCATGCGTATCTGGTTGTAACCAGAAAAGGCGTTCATGAAGGTGAGGAGCTCATGGCCCGAGGTTGCGTCCACCAGCTAGTCGATCCTTAGTAGGGGATAGCTGTCCTTCGGGCAGGCCTTGTTCAGCTTTTTGAAGTCGACGCATATCCTCCACTTGTTATTCGCTTTCTTGATGAGAACCACGTTCGAGACCCAGGTTGGATAGTTAACCTTCTGGATGAGTCCGACTTTGAGGAGCTTGTCTACTTCTTCGGTGATCGCTTTCTGCCTCTTCAGGGCGTGGTGGCGTAGCTTTTTTCTTATCGACCGATGCCTCGGATTGACAGCCAGCTGATGTTTCATGACCTCGACGTCGATCCCCGGCATATCTGCTAGGGTCCAGGCGAAGACGTCTGCGTTTTTTCTGAGAAAAGCGACGAGCTGCTTCCGAACCTCGACCGCTAAGTTGGAGCCAATCTGCACCACGTGCCCTAAGTTTTCGTCACTCAAGGACACAGACACGAGGTCCTCTGCGGGCTCGCCCCGCTCCTCAGTGAGATCGTCGTGGACGTCTAGTCCATCAACAAGATAAGGGTCGGGCTGATCTCCCTTACGTAGGGCAATCGAGTAGCAGTACCTTGCCAGAGCCTGGTCTTCTCTGACTTCTCCGACTCCGTGACTCATCGGAAACTTCATCTTCAAATAATAGGTTGACACTACCATCCGGAGTGCATTTAGACCAGGTCGACTAAGGATCGTGTTATAAGCGGACGGGGTCCTTACGATTAGGAAGTCGATCCAAGCTTTAGCCTGCTTCGGACGTTGCCCTACCGCTACGATCAATGTTATTACACCTTCGACTGGTACGGCGTTGTCAGCAAATTCTACCAGTGGAGAATTCATCAACCTCAAGCGGTCATCGGGCAGAGACATTTTTGAGAAGGCATTGTAAAATAATACATCGGCCGAGCTTCCATTATCTACCAAAATGCGGCGTACATCGTAGTCAGCAATATTCAAAGAAATTACAACCGCATCATTGTACGGAAATTGGATTTTCTGACCATCCTCCTCAGTAAAGGCCACGGGCTCCGCGATCCTCCGCCTCTTCATCGATCCTTCGGATCCGCTGGTCTCCCCTTGCTGAGGTCCCTCTGAGATAGTGTTGATGACGCCAAGGGACGGCCGATCTTCCTGACTCTCTATCATGGGGTGAGTATTTTCTGACCCAAACACCCGTGCGGCGCCCCAGTATACCACACACCAAGGCCAGCCCTCCTGAGTCCATCCCTCGGACATACCATTAAGCACGCAGCAGTCCAGCCACATAAGCCAAGCGTAATCATCTAAGCCTCTGCCTGACACTCTGTTGCACTGAACACAAGCGACACCTTCAAGTGCCCACAAGCAACTCGATCGCTCGAGTCGACCGTAATGCTCATATGCACCTCCGTGCCTGAACATAGACTCTTCCCAAGAGTGCTCCACAACTCGGCACCTTTGTGCCAACCTCAGGCTTTGCCTTCAAGCCAAGTACTGCTCACCCAAGGCGACCCTCTCCTCAGTGTACCTTCATGCCATGGCATACCTCCGTGCCATTGACCTACAACCAACCAAGTTGTCCAATAGCACCACACAAACCAAATCCCCACAGCACGACCATGCAATACCACTGTAATGCATGAGGCTCAGGCAATCCCCCTCAATGTCGCCCAGCTAAGCTTGCCAAGTTGACATGCCCTGCAACTCCTCGAAGCTACAGCCGATCGTGCACATCTGAGCCCTCATAGGTTCCTTTGTCCAAGTTCCCCATAAGCTCCTGTGCTTCGATCCCGATCTAGCATCCTTGACATGTCCATCAAATAAATATATCCGATCGGCGATCCTTGCATCAAAGCTGCCCTCTCCTCGGTACGACCCTCTTGACCGTCCTCGATCCTTGGCCCAGCTCCAAGGCACATATCCGATCGATATTCCTTATGCCAAGCTTGCACTCCACGATTGACCGATTCTCGTGGATCCCCGCAAGACATCTTGCCCGCGATGCTCACGAGACTTGCCTGTTCGGGTAGGCCACATCCTTGTCCGACTAGACCCCTATCTCCTCTTCCCTCCACCACAGAGATCAAGAACGTATAGAGTAGCCTGGACAACTCCTCGAGGATAGGACCTCTCGAAAATCCCTACCCCGCACAATGTGGCCAACTTGTCCGACCAGCATTGCCCCGAATGCCTGCACACCAGACCATCCGAGCGTGGCACCACCATTGCTCCGCAATTGTGCCACGACGGACCCATCTCCTATGGGCCATGGGGGAGTCGGGGCACAACCAAAGCTCAGCGCCCCTCCTCAAACCAAGAGGAATCCTTGAGTATCCACAAGTATCCTGGCGGTCCACCGTCATGCCAAAACCATGCATCCCGAGCCCCCAGATATCATGCCACGGCCATGCCGCACCTTGGCTAACCATTGCCCCTTTTAATACCCCAGGAAGGCATCCGCCCAAGCTCCACCCTGGGGGTTCCAAAGTATCGAGCGGCATTGCATTTTTATGGCAACCCAGCGAAGCCAAAACCCTTCGCAGCACCGTGCCACGCCCACGCCGGCACCCCCTGCGACAAGCCTGTAGACAAGCCCGTGGCCGATCTTCCTGACTCTCCCCACCTGATGGTAACATGCCCTTGGCCGCCCCTTCTGCTCTTCGAACTGCCTCTGCAGGAATCGATCGAGTCTACCTCGTTTGACGAGCTTTTTGATCTCGTCTTGGAGTTGGACGCACTTCTCGGTATCGTGGCCATGGTCGCGATGATAGAGACAGAACTTGTTGGGATCACGCTTGCTGGGATGGAAATGCATCCTGTCCGATCTCAGAAGTTGTTTCCTGATTTTCATTAGCACTTGGGTCTTCGGAGCGTTGAGGGGGACGTAGTTGTGGAACCTTCATCGGGGAGAGCTTTGACGCTGAGGAGAACCTTGGCGCGCCATTTCGTCCGAGCTTCCCCACCTCAGGGTCTGCGAGAGAGTTCGAATCCACTAGTGATCGGAAGGAGTCCAGGAGTGCCGCCGAGCTTCACTCCGCTTCCCTTCTTTGGCAGGCCTGCCCGGCCCGCCAACTCACCGCTTGCCGTCGACTTCATCATCCTTGGCCTTGAAGGCCTCCTCTGCCCGGGCATATCCTTCAGCCCGAGCTAGCATGTCAGCAAAATCCTTGGGATACTTCTTTTTTAGGGAGAACAATAAGTCGTTCTTCTGAAGGCCGCCCTTGAGGGCAGCCATGGTAACTGATTGGTCTAAGTTCCGGACTTCCAATGCGGCAGCATTAAATCGGATGACGTAGGTCTGGATGGGTTCCCCCTCTTTCTGCCTGATGGCCATCAAGGAATTCGAATCTCGGCACGGCCACCTACTACTGACGAAGTGGGCTGCGAACTATTGACTCATCTGGTCAAACGATAAAATGGTACTCAGCTTGAGCGCCGAGTATCAGTTTTCGGCAGCTCCTTTAAAGGTAGAGAGGAAAGTCCGGCATAATATAGCGTCTGGCGCACCATGGAGCAGCATCGTTGTCCGAAAGACTTTCAAGTGGTCGACCGGGTCGATGGTCCCAGCATAGCTCTCGAACTGTGAGAGTTTAAAGTTCGGCGGGACCGATTCCTGCATGATTTTCTGTGAAAAAGGAGGGTCAGTGCAAACATCATTACCATGTGAGGGGGGAGTGTGATGAAGTTTTTCGATTTGCTGGCTCATTTTTAAGAGCCTTTGATCCAGGAGATCTTCACGGTCTCTGATCTCCAAGATTTTCTGATGGAATAGGTGCGAGACTTCACCCTTGGTCGAGCCATGATCCGAACAAGGGCTCTCCCTCCTCTGCCTCCCCAATCCGGGGATCGAAGATCGGGCAGGCCAAGTCGGTCGCTCCTGGACCGGATCACACGACTCCGGAGAATCCCATGCCGGTTGGGCTGGCACTGGGGCTTGCTGGTGCAGCACTGCCTGCACCGTCTCTGTGAGACCACGAACCTGCTGGACGAGCAGGTTGAACTGCTCCGCATCCATCGCGGCTATAGATGGGACCTAGGTCGCCGGGACTGGAGTGGGAATAGACGGATCTGGATGGGATCGGGCCGCGAAGGCCGTCGAGTGTTGGGTCGAAGCTCTCTTGTGAGGCATTTTCTCCTCGGGAGAGAAAAGGGAGATCTTCGAAGAGAGAAGGGAAAAATCGTCGTCGAGCACTCCTTTAAAAATAAGGGAACCTCGGAGGTTCGGGGGGTCCTTCCTCTAGCGCCAATCTATTGACGCAGAATCTGGTCGTCGTCGGAGTTCGCTGGAGTGGAGGCCGATGAGGTCACCGTTGGAGACCTATAAAATAAAGTTCCATCTGGAGCCGGTGGGGGGTGGCTCCGGCAGGACCCTCCGACGATCAAGTCAACTCTGACCAACAGGAATGGAGTGCTCCGAAATGACTTCCACAGGGCTTAGAGATGAAGGAGAGATCAGAGAGTTTAGAGTTAGCGTATCTAGAGGGTCCTTTTTATAGCGGAGCTTGATGGTGACAACTGCAGCTGCATGCTGGCGGGCCTTTCGAGGTCCGATGGAGTTAGTCTAATGGGAAGGTGCCGTCTACAGCGGGTTGATGGTGATAGCCATCGCCGTCTGATAACGGATCGCTGTCGTCGGCGGCGGACTGATGGTGATGGCTATAGCTGTCTCGATACTGAGCTGCTCGGGGTCGAATGAAGAGTTGAAGGTCTTCAACGTGAGCCCATTTCGGAGGAGTTCGGACTCCTGAAGAGGAAGCTCGGAAGGAGTTCGGCTCCTGTAGGCATCTGGCCGGAGGCGTACGGCTAAGGTTTGATCGCTGGGGAGTTCAACAGGAGCTCGATCGGTGAGAAGTCCGATCGGAGGATGACGGTTGAGGAGTTCGGCCGTTGGAAGTCCGAGGAAGCTCGACCGGCTAAAGGGACGGCCGCTTGAGGAGTTCGGCCGAGGAACGACTGCTAAGAAGTTCGGGCGCTGGGAAATTTCATTAAAGCACGGCCGCTTGGAGTTCAAGGAGCTCGGCCGCTAAGCAATTCGGCTGACTGAAGGGGTTAGAAGGAGCTCGGCCGGCCGAAAGGAATGTCTGGGAGGAGTCCGGCTCCTGAAGAAGTCCGATCGAAGGAGAAGCTCGGAGGGAATTCGGCCCTCGCGGGGGTCTGACTGAAGTTCGGCCGTCTAGGGGTTTGGCTAAAGCCCGACTGCTGGGAGTCCAAGGAGCTCGGCCACTGAGGAGTTCGGCCGGCTGAAGGGATTCGATCCGGACGCTGGAAATCTGAAGGGGCTCGACCGCTGAGGAGTTCGGCCGGCTGAAGGGGTTCGATCTGGACCCACCCATTGAAGCCCTTCCACGGCTACTGGATGCATCAAGCAGGACATCGAACTGGACTTCGGCAGGAGCAGGATTTATCCCCAATACATATAACATGCAAAGTGGCTTAAAGAAAATACAAGAGTGTCGTCATCAGCCCCTTGGACGTGCTCGAACAAATTACCGCAACTTCCGCTCTCCATCGTAGGCTCCATCCTTCTCTCATCTTGCTCCCATATTTTTTCTCCTGATGGCTCTCCTCCCATGAATCGGCCGCCTCACCATCCCGACAGCATTGCCCTACTTTGCCGCCATTACCTGCTCCGTACACCTCCCTGCCGCTATCAAAGTCCTTGCAGATGGAGCTGTGGAAGGCGGCCAAGGTGGACGGTCCGATGAACTCACGGTATTTTTATTTTCTTTGGTTTAATCATATAAAAAATAATTCTAGATTTTGTTTTTAAAAAGATTTTTAATTTTATTTTTAATTTTTATTTATTATAATTAGATCATATAATTTTTAAATTAATTTAATTCATATTATGACTGTAATTGTTGCTAGCTTGCTGTGACAGAGTCATCGTATGATGTCATATGACCTGTGGCCTCTTTTTTCATATTTCAAAGTTCCATCATGCAACAATTTTATCATAATAGGCCAATAGAAATTATATTAAGGGTCCAACTGAATCAATCCGAATATTCTAAATAAAAGCTCTAGATGAAATTGAAAATTTTCAAAATATTTAAGATTTTTTTTTTTTTTTTTTTTTTGCATAATTCAGCCTTCTCGTTTTTGGTAGAATGAACCTACAAGGGTTTGGGGGATGCCAGGTTAAAATATACATATACAAAATTACATTTTAAATGTGGTAGTTGCACGACGTGCCATTTCATTTATTACTTTTAATCAGTTATTAGATCCCCATCTTTACTCCATATTTACATTCATATCCTGTTTAATGTATATTTTTTCCGTTAATGTTAGCTTTATATATCTACAAGTTATTTATTCAACAATATGTCAAACATCCCCATGCATACTGGGGGTAGGATTCGTCTATGGCTTGATTAGATGATGGGTTTGATGCCGCATAGAATTTTTATACTTTAATTCTTTTATATATGCTTTTATTTCTCTATGCAATTCAGCTGCTATTAGATCTCAGTTGCATCCACAAACATGATTATGATCACTCATCGAGGGTGAAAAGAATGGGTGTTTTTTTTTTTTAAAAAAAAAAAAAAATCTCTACTTGAGAAATAATATTAATAATATTTCTAAATATTTTAAAAAATATATTTAAATGTACGGATTATATCGTTGGAACATTCAATCAGGCACACCCCCATCCCATTGTCTCGTGGAGGAATGGAGTTCTATTGCAGTTGGAATGGAGTCTGTGCATGTTTTAGCATCAAACAGGCATCACGAACCTTGTAATATGGAGTAGGCAACAATCCACCTCCGCGTTTTATCATGCTTTTTGAGAGAAGACAACAATCCCACCTCTGCGTTCATCATGCTTTTTGGGTAGGCAGTTATGTGACTACGAAGACCAACCGTAGGTGGTCGGTCACATGTCAGGCTGGCAAAAGCTTTTGGATCTGACCGAGCCTAGGTAAAGCCCGTGCAATTCTTGTTCGCATCCAGGCTTAGACTAGGCCTTCGATTAAAAAAGCAAGCAGCAGCGATGATGAAATCCTGTGGAAAGTGGAAACAAATGTCTCAAAGCCCTCGTTTCCGGCACCAAGCATTAGTTTGAATAAATTATCCCAGTTGTGACAAGCTAACGAAGTTACCTAATTTGTAAAACCACAACCACAAGAATATGAAGCATGGAGGTTGGTACTTGGGGAGTGTTTGTAACTGTTAGGAAAGTTTTGCCCAAAAATCACGGGGAGATCATGGCTTTAAATTGTATAATGTAGACCGGCTGGTAGCTCCTGGGGACTCCCAGTGACGTGAAACGGCTCTTCCTCTTTGATGTGAGTAACTGTGAGAATTCCATCATCCTTAAACCAACTCAAGACTTACGACCTTGGATCTGTAGTTCTCTAAGAGAGAAACAATGTCCTGGATTATTTGCAAAAAAATCTGCTTTAATATTTGGTATATCTTTGCTCCCGATACATTAGGACGTAATACACAACTGAATTGGAAAGCTCCTGCATCTGAAGCATCAAAACCCCTCCTAATGGTTTTGATCAACTAAACTGCAAGCAAACCAGGTTAACACTATTGGTTATAAACTACAATGCCGAAATTACCCTACTGTAACTGGCTTACAAACCTAATTCGGCCTATCATTTTTTCTATAACCAGCATCACCTCCACCTAACTAAAGTCCATTATCACAGCACAAGCGTCGAATAGTTTGATCTGAAGCTATGAGTTGGCAACCATTTATAAGCATTGCCAACAAATTTAAGTTACAAGGAACAATACCAAAAACAAAGTACACCAAACCATCTCAACCTCAATTAGTGACTATAATTTGAAGATAAAAAATGATTAGCTCATAAAAAAATTCATATATTAGAGCTCCATGAGTCATTACCAGACAGCCGTCCAAATTAATAACTATCCAAAATTTATATGGAAAAGAAATAAAACGTATTTTTGTATGTAAAATTTAACCGGGTCGGTGTCGCCGAGCCGATCACTTGGATCCGGATTCGAGATCGGCATCCTCCTTCTCCTTCTTCTCCGAGAGCGGCGGCGCGTCGACCGTGGCCGCGGCCTCGTCGCCGCCCACAAGATCGTCCCTGACCCTGAACACGGCGTGGAGCAGGACGAGGGGGACGCCGATGGCGAGGGCGAGGAGGAGGTGCTTGATGGCGTCGGTGAGGGCGAGCTCGACGATGATGACGATGAGGAAGAGGGCGAAAACGAGCCGGCGGTCGAGGATCCGGCGCAGGAGGACGGAGTTAGGGAAGGCGCGGAGGAGGACGCCGTAGAAGAGGGCAACCTTCGAGGCGGCCATGAGGAAAAGCATGGAGGCGCGGTGGGAAGGGGCTAGGGTGGCGAGGAGGAGGATCCAGAGGACGAGGGCGTAGTGGATGCGGAAGTAGGCGACGTTGCGGACGGTGCGAACGGCGGCGGCCTCGGCGTCGGCGGGGCAGGCGAAGGCCTGGGGGCGGGCGAAGCGGGAGAGGGCCTTGCGGGTGAAGCGGGCGCGCTCCGCCACCGCCGCCGTGGCGCGGGCCAGGCCGGACCGCCGCAGCATGGCGCCGTAGTTCGCCATGCCCTCCCTTCTCCCCTAGCTATGGAAAAGGGGCAAGAGAGAGAGAGACCGTTTCTTGAATGACTTCTTAGGGAGAAGGAATGAGAACGGAATGGACGCCGGAACCTTGGAGGGGAGTGGGGGGCCGCCTCCTTCTTGGGGTCTACGCCAGGGTCTCGCAGTACCCGAGGTTGGTCCTTGAGTGGGCCCTACAAAAATAACCAACCAATGGGAATGCGTTGTGGTGGGGAAGGGGTGGACTTTTTTTTTGAATGCCGGAGGAGCCGACTTATGGGCTCCGGTTTTCTTTTGTTGTTAAATGTTAATATAATTTTGGGTATTATAGCTGGCCGGTTCTTCTGGGGATTTACGCCTTTTTTTTTTCCCCTTTGTGCTGATTAAAACGTGTCGAGTGGGTTGGAACTTGGAAATAGGCACCAGGGAAAGACAAATTGGGCGCTTTGTTTCTACTCCGCGTGGAGAGTAGCGAGTAGGGAGGGTATCTTTTTCTGGTATTGGCTGGGATTAGACTGGAAGGTTCAATCCCATTTATCGATTAGCTGTAGTTTTGATTTTTTCAAAGAGATTGGGTAGAATCTTTGGTTGCATGGCATTCCCAACGGATGAGACTAGGATTGTATTGATGTGATTTTTTTTTTTTTAAATTTTCTGATATTGATATTTTGCTTTTGATCCCCTTAAATTTATTCACACAAGATTTGTATCATCATTCTCTCTTATCATAAAAAAGATCATTTAAATGATGATATATTCACAATAAATAGTGAAAAAGTTTATATTATTTTAGTCTTGAGGGCTAGCGTGCTTTTTATTAAAAAAATTTGTAAGTAGAATGAACAAGAAAAAATTCCTACGTTGCGGCTGACCTTGAACCTCCATCTCAAGGAGTTCTCGGTGTAGGTCATATATTGTGTGGTTTGATTGCAATGTATTTTTTTTTCCCGATTGAGCAGTTTGATTGCAAATTGACAGGACAATTGGGCAATAAGGTGACCTTAATTCATCAACCAATCAAACAATAATTTGATTAATTTGCATGTATATATTTTGGTCGGAGGGCATTAGACTTAAATGGAAACAAAGTGATTACTATTCCAACCATTTAGTTCATAATCCAATTTTAGGAAACAATGACAGTGCCTCAATTCTCCAAAATTAAATCTCAACTCTCCCCTAGTATTTCAATCACATTTCAATTTTGATTCGGTCACAAATCCACGTATCGGAAAACATGGCCATCTTTCTCATCTATTTTGATTTTGGTTGCAAACCAAATACATCCTTAGAGTATGTTTGTTAAATGAAGTTCAACTTTTGAATGAAAATGAATGACTTCCATTCTAATCATTTTCAATTCTTTAAAACCTAATTTCTACTTTCTTTTAGAATTTGAATTTTATTCTAATCATTTCCAATTCTTCAAAACCTAATCTCTACTTTCTTTTAGAATTTAAATTTCATTCTAATTCCAATCACAAACCAAACATGTTAGAAGATATGACCATTTCATTTCTCATTCCAATTAATTCTAATTTCAATTTCGATTGTGAACCATATACAAATCCTACTTTCATATAAATCCTCTGCTGTGCACCGCACCATACGATGCACAACGCGATGGATGGCCGTTGTACATGCATGTTATATGCAGTCTCGTGCAACCATCCATCACAATGAATAATGCCGTGCACCATATCATGGTGTGCATAGCCAAAGATTCCTTGCTCGTCCAACTTTCCATTCCGAGTTCAACTCCTCCCAACCAAAGTTGTCTGGTATTCTACATAAATAAGTTGCCCTCTTTGGCTTGGAATAGGGTCATTCGATCCACACCATTCTGTAGGACGGCTACAGCAAGTCAGCAACCAAGAACACCATAATTCTGGCTCACTGTTTGATCTTGCACGCTTTGGGGCTCAAATCACAACGGATGCCCAGCTCAAAGGGAGTGTTGTCATCCAAAGCCACACTATTTCCGTCAGTGGACAAAAGCCTAACCCACCTTACCAACTCAACTAAGTGGACCTAACAACGGCCTTCCATTGCCAGGAGGCGCCTACCACTTGAAACATCCAACCACTGCCACAAACTTTCCCAAGTACCTTCAATGCTGTCCAAGTTGCCAAAAGATCTCAACAACTTGAATATAAAGAGATTGAAACATTGCATAAGAGGAGTTATGACCGAACCAGAACGACAGTAAGGTTCTGCAGGCAATCTGGGTTCATCTGCTTTCAGTAAAGATAGGAAATCTTTCCCTTGTAAATATCTGTAATCCAAAAAGATAAATAGCTCAGTCCATCAGGTAAAAAAAAAAGCTAAATTTAT
This sequence comes from Cocos nucifera, assembly GCA_006176705.1. NCBI lineage: Eukaryota > Viridiplantae > Streptophyta > Magnoliopsida > Arecales > Arecaceae > Cocos > Cocos nucifera. The sequence goes on from QRFJ01000266.1 coordinate 760,463, forward strand.
CTAGCTTCACATGGATGCAGCTTCTAGGAGCTGACGCTGCAAAACACTGAAAAAAGTGAGAACCAGCAAATGCAAATTTCACCAATGTGAGCAACGGAGTATGCGTCAAACAACCACAAGCAAAGAGAGACTCACTAGTGTACTTATTGACAATACATACAAATTCCTGCAACTCCATTCCCTCACTGTAAAAGAGAGGGACTCCTTCTGCACGGAGCTATTTTTACAACTCTCTTGCCAGGCTATACAAGAAAGAAACCAGCCCAAGCCAGTTCGATGGCGAATGTCAGCTTTCAGCTTACTAAAAAGAAGACTGAAACATGATTTTAGGAAACTAAACGATGGGAGAAAGGCTCAAACTGGAACACCCATCATTGGAACACTATGATTTTTCAGTTATGTTTAAGGGAAAGATGTGACAAATTCTACTACTGGTGGTTCAGCTGTTTGGACGGAAAGTTGGAAAGACTCTCTTCACCTTGGGCAACTCCACTCTCTGCTGGGGAACTGCTTTGGTCTGCTTTCTGTTTCCAAGGATGACAAAGTAGTTCCGCCTCAGGGAATGATGCATTGCACGGCACATCCAGCAACAGGTCATGATCAGTACTGTCATCACTGAATTGTAAAGCAGCCAGCATGGAGCTCCTATCCGGAGGAGATGCAAAAAAGCTTCTTGGACTGAAGCAAGCCCCTTCGTTGTCCATGAAATCATCTGCATCATCAATTAGCTTTGAGCCTGCGTCGCTGGAATTCAGCTGAGTTGGATTTCTTGAAGGAAGATTCATGCTCCCAGATTTGCACAGCCTTTTTGGGCTTCTCATGGGCTCTTTCAGCTCTGAAATTGACAGCAGCATGACATGAAATCAGCTGGCAAGTTACAAACCACTATTTTACTCAACCAACTGATATATATGCCCATCTAAAACCTCATCCTCCTGACCATAGTTTAATCCACAAGTCACAATCACTTTGTCATACTTAATCTTTGTTAGTGAATCAGTCTCTTGGTCCAAGCTAGGCAGTTAATATGGAAATGGATGTCAAAAGGCAATATAGGTATAGGTAAAACAAGTTAAGTTTCCAACTACCAAAAGAAGTGATATATATTTATATACAAGATGTGGCCATGCATATGTTTGATCGTGAGTGTATTATGTACGTGAACACCTAAGTTTTCTAGAACAGAAACCCAATTACTCATATTACGTCAAAGAAACAAAAAAGAAGAAAAAGGACTCATATACCATATCTATTTAGTTGGTCGAATTGCCTTCATATGCGAGTAATAGAATATGATCAATATCACCATTATGCCCGGCAGAAGGCATCAGTCTTATCTCTGCACTGTTAAGAGATGTTTCTAGGAACTTAAATGCTCATCTCTTTATATCAACTTGTTGAACACTGAGGACTCCCAAAAAACTATATGCATATTACATGACCGATGTCATAATTCCAAAAATGATCCCAATTCCAAGGAGCACAACGACTATTATGACTAAATTTGATAATTTACATCAATTGCATATCAAAACTTAAATGTGCCATTTCACTGGATTTAAAATAATGATCAGTCAAATCATCATGCAGGAACACAAATTTCATATCAACTTTAATAAAAATTTGGAATCTCTCAGAGAGAATATCATGTGCACTGTAAGAGTATCACAAAATCTATTGATTTCTTCCTTGCTTATAAGACAACGGCCATGCTTCATTTCAGGCACTGTCATGAAAATAATGCCCAAATATAAGCTGAATGCTAACTATAAGTACCTTTACTTTCTAGCCATATATATATATATATATATAACAGTCCCACAACCATGATCACTATGACATCCACCCTCTGAAGTCCATTATATATGTCATGATTAAGACATGTTTGCCTTGCTTCCTCAATTCCATATTTCAGCTTCTTATAATTGGCAATGATTAGAACATCCCATTTTTTGACACCACCATATTTCCAGTGCTGCTTATGCATTTTCAATTTTTGTCCTTGACACGTTCCAGATTCCATCAATTGAACATGATTGTTACATGCTGCCCCTTGCATTTTACCTAAAAAGCTAATGTAAATTAACTTAACCTGAATTCAAAGAAAGTATCAAATTCAAATATAAGTGCATCTTTCCAAGGTTATTTGACATTCCTGATGGTTTTTTTAATCTTTTAACATTTCAAATATCATTCTTAATCTATATTCAACATTCTTAATGTATATAAACATCTAAGGTGTTCAAAAATTGGAGGGAAAAAGCATCACGGCTTTAACCTCCCAACTAAATAAGTATACTTGTATTTCCAGTGAACACTCTTTCAACCTTGTAGATTTATTGATTTCTGAGCTATATCAAAATCAACACCAGATGATTATGTGGATGAGCATGAGCATTATGCTTCTTACATCTTGCAATACAACACAACCAATTATGGCAACATAAGAAAATGCCTACAGGAAAGAAATTTTATTGACTAGCTCAATCACGTCAACAAATTCTTTCTCCAGAACATCACATACATCTGTCAGCAAAAATTAGTGTGTTTACTTCCCCAAAAAGAAAAAAACAGGGTGTATTTAGGTGATATGATAAGCATATGGCATTGAAGGTATGGAAACACCAAGCAAGTAAAAAAGGGAAAAAGAGGGAAAGATGATTCACAGGAAGATTGATTGTTAAGTATTGCAGATCTATATAACCTCAACACTTTTGCTTAGCCTATATGTGGAAGAATACAAACCAGGATAGTTCTGATTCTGGCCATCTCGAGGCTTCTTGAGGAATGCTGAAGAGCAAAATCCAGGGGACTTTTGCCTGCTTACCATTTCCTTTCCTTCTTTGATCTGTTTATAGTTTGCATCCTAGCAAAGTTGAAGTCAAAGATCAATCACAGCTTACATCCAAATCTATAATTAACAATTCAAACAGATGAATTTTTTTTTTTATAGGATCTACTCCAAATGTATATCCCAAAAGCTTTTATAATCTACATGCACAAGGTGGTAATGATCATTTCATACCTTTAAATGTTTATAGTACTCCACCCATTTAAATTTTGTCAAATTGAGTAATACAAGCTTCCTTAAATTCCTACATTCTTCAACATTTTCTCCCAAAAAGGAGAGATCAAAAATTCCCTCTTGAAGCAGTTGCTGAAAGTGAGACAAAGACTCCACAAATTGTGGACTGCTAAACATGCTTTTAAGGCTGTAAAGGCAACAGGCAAATATCATAAAAAGGCAAGACTAATGTCAGCCTGCTAAGACAATAAAGTCACTAGCATGTAGAACCAACCTCTCGGGAGGTTTAGCAGTATCTATAGGAGGAAGATACTTAATCAGACGCTGTTGTTCCTCATGCGTCAAATACTTCATGAGTTCTTCAAAGTTAATGACATCCTACTCCAACATAAACAGTGCCCGATGAGTACATTGTGCAGATATCAACAAAGATCCTTGGTCAACAGATTCTCACAAAATGCATCTGTGTTTAAGGTCTTAATTTATGTGCGAAGGCCACAAGAGAAAATTAATAGACAGAATAGAGATTTAATCTTACTTGCAGATCTGTGGAACATAAAGGAGATTCTCTGTCTCGCAGGATTTGTAACTTATCATGGGAAAATTTATCCCTGCCAGGACAAACACAGATTAAGACATGGAAATCAGAAAACAATCTGAAATTGAATCCAGGAAAAAAACTATAAAAGTAATTTTTTATGTCATATTGTGGCTAAATTAGGAAAAGCATTCACTTCAGTAGGCATGCATGTTTTATATTCTGTTGCACAAGTTAATTAAGAGGGTACCTTCTGATATTCTCTCTGGTCGCTTGTGCTGTAGACTTCTTAAGTTTGTCATTACCAGAATCTGAAAGTCTGATTCCTTTGCTTTCACTATGTACAGGAAAGGAGGCTATTCCTGAATAAGCCTCATTGGTAATACATGATTTATTATCTACCAGAAGTGAGCTTGCCTCTGATTCCTCCTCTATAGACTTTGAATTCCTAATAAGTACACTTCCATAGCCTATCTCAAATGAATCCATTGGAGTTCCATTTTCATAGATTAGATCCTCTTCAGAAGATCCTTGGTAAGATGGCTGTTGTTCATGCCAAATGGTATAGAGGTCTTTTGTGAGCTTTTCAACAGGAGAGGGCTTCGGACGAGTAAAACCTGTCCTTCTCTTGGATGGAACCTGAGAATCCCAGACATTTGATTGTGCTGAACCTGAAAAAAAATAAAAGCAAACATCAGATGTCTAACTGTAAAAGTTGAGAACAAATAAAAGTAGAGCAAAGCATCACAGACAAGAAGCCTGAAAAGAATCTGCTTTTGAACACAACTTTAAATTGATGATAAACAAGTTATTCATATATGTGGATTATTACATAATAGTTTTATGCAAATAACACAATTCTACTTATCATTCATCCCTATGAGACATATTAAAGCTCAATGACTATTAAGTCTGATATAATCAACTATCAGTTTATGGTTGTAATGTGCATGTCGGTATATATTGTGTTCACTTATTTTTTGGGCTAATCGGATTCAACATGCTAAGGGCAATTAATGCACTTGATTCTTTTCTTATAAGCCAAAACTAATAATCCAATAAACACAGTTCCTTGAGGATATCTTCATGCGAGAAAACTACAAATTTAACACCAACTTAAGTGTCCATAACCCGTATTCCATTATATAAACAAATTAAATGATAAAGTCCAATGCTATTCTAATCATTAATCTTCCAAGGCATTTGATTGCTTATTAAATCAAAGGCCATTTTTTCAAAAAAAAATGGAAGAGAAAAATTCAGGTTATCAAATATTTGAAGTCAAATGAATTTTCAGACTTGCAACGTTTAGTGATTGCGAGTTTATCACTGACAGTTCCATTTTCAACACTGACTTTGAAGGTTCTGATCTCTTAACAAAAAACTCAAAGGTACAATATTTTTTCACGCACACACACACACACACAAAAAAAAAAAAACTCACAAGGTATCAGCCATCCCATTCACAGAATTTAATGTAATATGAGGCAAAGAAAAAGTCATAATATAGAAGGTAATATGCACCTTTATAAACTGAAAGCAGGAATAATTGTGATAAAAGACTAAGCAAGAACATTCAGTCTCTACAGCACCCTTGAGGCTGTAACAGTGGATCTAATTTTGCTGCTTATTTTTGTGATTATATATGAAAAAATGGTTAACCTTGCCAATAGGCATCTGCTTTCTTTTCAGAATCCAAGTTTACTATCAAATCAGTTAGACTGGTACCAATCAAATGGTATCCACCTTGTCCTACAATTTATCAAATTTAGACTTGCAATTTGCCTAATCAACTCCATTCTTATTGCTCCAAATCCAAGTTCTCTTTTGGTCCAACCTTCTCCCTTTATGATGCTCAACTCAGGCCTGAGTTTTTATCTGTTTCTTGCAATCAGATCTGGACTTTCTGCATGCAATGCAAATTATCTGGGTCATTCTTAATCATTCATCCACTTTTGCAAAGCCCATATTTTTCTTCTATGCCCTTTTCTGTTCCCAGGACTTCAACCAATGCGAGAATATCTGGTTTCAGAATTCTTTCTTCATACACATGCATGCATGTGTACCCCATACATGTATGGGCATACATAGATTACACATACATGTCTGAATGCATGCATATATCGAGAAAGAAGGATCAGGATTTTTTTTTTTTTTTTTTTCGGGGGGGGGGTAAGGAGTGAGACAAGATATTGCTATATTAATTCTATTTCCAAAAATCACCCAACCTGAATTTCATGTCCTGAAATTTCCTATTCTCCAGTACTCCCCTAATTGGTAACCAAGCTCCCAGACGTTTGAAGAAGTTATCTTTCCACATAAATGCCTAACCTAAGAAGAAGTGGTCACCTTCCAATACACAGGCCTCTAACATGAATACCCAGAGCAACATTATTAACCTTAATGTAGACAAGCACCAGCAGCTTAGCGAGGTAATGACTATAATGCTTGATCAAGTGCTCATCAAACAAATATGAGCATTGCTTGTTTAAACAAGGCATTATTTCACAATCACTTTCTTTTCTTTTCCACTTTAAAAGTTCCATCACTACATTCATTTGAAGCAAGGTCTGCAATCTTGGTAACATATTAATAACTCATTTGAAGCAAGGTCCGTCATCTCAATACCAAAAATCATATTAGTATGTTACCAGTTAGCACAGCATGTCGTACGGTACCGTCCGCACCCCATGCCGAGACAGCTCCCAATCCGCTTTTTTCTCACTTCAAATATGGCACCACCCCAAAATCAAGCAGTATGGTCGGTATTGAGCAGAACCAGGCAGTCCCGCTAGGTTCCAACTAGTACGAACTGGCTCGCACACTGAACCAACAATTTTCTGATCCGCATTGGTTTGGTATGGTACACCCTGAACAAGGCAGTTAAGGTGGTTTTGCAGTCCTAGATTTGAAGTGCCCTTAAATAAGATAGGTCTCTAAGCTTGCCATATTGTTTGTGAGGTCTCATGGCACCAATGCATAACATGTTGACATCAGGTTGACAACTAAAGTTTAACTCTATATAATGCTTTCAAGGAGCTCTATGTCACAGACTCACAACCCAAAAATCTTAAGCTATTGGGTGGACCATTCCATGCTTATAAACCCATGTGGCACCCCTTTATCAGCCAATGTGGAACTATGACAATCTCCCCCACACAACCTCACGATGTCCTCATCACAAATTAGCTCCTACTAGAGTCACCCATGGCTTGAGTCATATACAACCTTCGTATCCCCTTATAAGGCACCCACACGATTAATGAGGCTGTGATGCATGTTCAACCTGGCTCTAATACCACATGTCACATACTCATAGACCAAAAAGCTTAAGCTATTGCATGGAGGACTAATCCAAGCTTATAAACCCACGTGGCACCCTTTATCAGATTGATATAGGACCATGAGTCTATGAGATCTCTCTTGACTTTAAGTTGTTTCCCTATAGATGTAGTTGATTTCATTTCATCAAGAAAGGAGAGTAGTCTAATGCATGAAGCTCCCACTGCTGCAGGGTCAGAAAAAGTCAGATATACACCGCCTTCCCCCCATGCGCATAGAGGCTATTTGAGTTTCAAACCTCTGACACCCAAGTCACAATGGAGTGAATTTATTGTTGCGCCAAGACCCTCAAAAGGGGCATCCCAATGCATAAGGCTCCCACAATTATGGGGTCTAGGGAGAGTCAGATGTATGCAGCCTCACCCATGTCATAATGGAGCAACTTCCAATTTTCATCAAGAAAGGCTTAGTTAATGATGATCCATAAGTAGCACCCAGCAATAAATATTTTGCTTGATCTTTTAAAGCTTATCTTCAGTTGGCTATTATTCATTCACAAAATTCTCAAATCCACTTCAGAAGCTCCAAACAATCAGTAGAATTCCACATATTAGAAAACATGCCTCTTTCAAACAGATCAAAGAAATCACTCTTTGACCACCAACTTACTAGAGGAGGGAAACATGCAAGATATCTCAAAAACTTATAAGAAAGAATTCCAATGGTATAAAAAAATGTACTCAATTTTTTTAGTGAAGAAGCAAGAATCTGCTAATCTTGGAATTCTCCATAACTGAAATATTGCTCCTGCAATTTAGGAGCAAGTTCTTCTACAATTCACGCTTCCTATTTTCAGTAAGCACATTATCACTTGTTTCTGCACCATGGAGTAAATGCTAAATGAAGTTCTTTTAGTAGGTTTTGATCCATGAAATCTTTATGTATCTTTGGATTGTTATTCTTGTTAAAATAAAAAATATTGCCATTATAAATTGGAGTTATTTTGATGCTTTTTGAGATGGGAGTTGAGAATAGTGAGATTTAGGAATCATGTTTGGAGCTCCTCATGGAAAGAGAAATGGCCATGTAGTCCCCCAATATTCCTTATGTGCACAAACAACACACATATGATATTAATGTCACTTTTACATACTGGTCTCTCTATCCCCCTTTTTATCCACAAACATGCATACATTTATTTATATGCATCTAAGCTTTCTATACACACTCCAAAACTTCCTCATTATTTCAAAGCCTCTAGCTTTCTCACTCATGCTTTTGCACTCATCCTAGCTTGTGATTCATGCAATTTAGGTCATAATCAAGGAAGCACGGATACGGCAAAATGGCTGCCGTACCAGTGTCGGACATGTTTCCCATATGGAAATGCCGGAGACACGGTGTGATACGTACCCACCACGTGTCTGGCTGTTTTCCCTCTCTTTCCTGGTTTTTCCGGTGTTGGATATGGCTGGGTACGGCTGGGAGATGAGATTGCAACTGTTAATGTTCATGAGGATAGGATAGGATAAATGCTCTTGATGCTGACTTTTGAAACATTGGTGTTTTTATGTTAATCTTTTAGGATTTTTGCTTGTAATGACTATGCATTAATGATGCTTACCTTTCAAACATGGGTGCTCTTGAGTTATGATTTGTGTTTATATGTTAAATTTATCTTGAGTATTTATGCTTCTATATTAATATCATATTAATTTTATATTTTTTAATATACCATATCCTAGCCATATTGTATCCTATATTTTTAAGAATCTGTTGTATCTCCATATCCGTATCATACCGTACCCATGTCCCGTATTGTCTCTGTGCTTTCTAGGTCATAATATGCTGCAACAAAAAAAAAATAGTAATTGCCAGCTATAGATGTCTAATAAGACCAAGTATTTATCCTTTACAAATGCAATAAAAGCACCTTATGTATCTCAATATCTAATAGAACTTATGGAAAGAGTGTCATAGAAGTCCATAATATAGTAATTTGTGAAAGACTAGGATACCTATTTCTTTTTACATGCATTTTGCTATGGAAGAAACATTGTTTCTCCAAAGCGTTGATGACAATAGCCTGCTCCATCTTTAAGTCGGTCAATAACTAGAACCAATCCAATTAATCAGCATTTATCCTAGGTCTGCCTCCTGAATATATTTTGACTATCTTTAGAGCATGCAATGAACATATGACATTCCACATGCAGTTCTCACCTCATCCGCCAAATAATCTTCAATTAAAAACATCACAATGCACATTCATGTGCATCACTAGGGCATAACATTGGTATGTTGTCTCTTGCCAAAAAGAAATGGCAAAATCTATTAATGTGCTTAGGACTAAAGAGAGCAAATAACAAATGTCAATCCCCTCACAAGCTCTGTAGTCTAAAATAATTGAATTTAAGAATCATTGTGGATTCTCAACTCTATAATTGTTTTGTCTTAAAAATTAGGATGCAGTGAATAAAAGTGTGAAAATTTGATCATTTGAATTGATGAGCCCAAGTTCAGAGAAGTTGACTCATGCATGTCCCCCAACAAAAACTTCAGATCTTAGAAAAGAAAGTGAAAGAAAGGAAGCATCTATTTAAATTAAGGTATAGTCTGATGTTTAGTTAATGAACAGAAAGAGCTAGTAACCTGTCATATCACTTGCATCGGTCGTTCCAAAATGTGCACAACTTTCTGAATATGATATCACGGATCCAGAACTAGATCGATTGCTTGGATCACCATCGGCTATCTTTCGGAAGTTCTGGTCAGAATATGGCATTTCACGTTCACTTTCCAACATAATAATGCTCTGCTTTTTCTTGTGCAGCTTCTGTTCTTTGGATTTGAGTGATATACTTTTCACCTTAAGAACTTTCAATTCTTCTGAATCAATAGGTTCTCGAGCATGCATGGGGGTATAATTTGTCAGTGAACCCTTTGTTCTCCACCTTGAACCACATGCATTGCATAAAACTGGCTTCTCTGGCGGTCCATTCCGCCAAAGAGGAGTACCTGTTGAATAATTCAGCTTTAGCAACTAGAAATTATGTAGAAACCATGGTAATAACTTATGGCTATTGAAAAAAGGTAAGGAACATTGAGATTGCATATTAATAGTGTTATCAGAATATTGATATTATCTTCCTTCTTTTTCCTGACAACTAGGATGGATGCAAGCCCTGCCAGAGGGATCGAACCCAAGTCTCTTGTATCAACACGAGAGACTTTATCAACCGCTGGCTAGTTGCATCCTCAGTTTTCCTCTTCCAATTTCAAGTGGCAAAGAATGAAATTGGTCATAAAACCATAAACTTAAAATTTACACCTCAAGGAGATGCAATTCTGTTGATAAGTTCATTCATTCCATATCGCACGTATTGTAAAAGAAACTGATGGGCACTAGTTGCAGTACAGAGAAGTTTGTTAGAAATATGTTGTTCATTCCATTTCAAGAAGCAAAAAGTTTGGAAGTAGCATCTTCCCAGCAGCTTTACACTAACTAAGGTTGCAAAAGCATGATATGAGCAACACTACAGTGAAAAGGATGATCTACTTGTAACTTGAAGGTTGAGTACAGTACTGACCTTCTTAAAAATATGCAAAGTTCAAACAAACATGACCAATTGTTTTTTCTGCACTGAAAGATATGAATGTTGCCTTGTCACCAATTCTGTAGGGGCTATCTATTTTGACAATATTAACAAAAAGAAACCTAAGACTAGCTATATGTCATGCAGGCATCCCTTGTAAGATACCAAAATACGATACTCGCAGATCACTAAATGTGCATGACCAAATCATGGTAAAGCATCTTAAGCACGGTCTAATATCAATTAAACAAAAAAACTGTCTAAGAAAAATCATGACTTAACCAAGGCAATAAACATAAGAGGATAACAATCATTGCATGTAGCATTTGGATAGAAATTAGAAAGGAAAATGCTGAGGATGCATATAAAGAAGAAAACAGAGAAGTTAGGAAACAACACTCGGAAGAGTATATAAAAAAAAGGGAAAATAGATCAGATAGCTCATTTGCAGCTACAATCCAGCCAACAATGTAGATACCATGAAAATGATATCGGTGGTGATCAAATTAAGAAAAATTTAGTTGATATTATCACAAAAACATTTCCATGCATGTAAATAATACTAAAGCCCCCACATACACAGCAGAGCAATGAGAAAGACATTATCTCTATGAATCGATCAGACTTTTTTAACATGAAGACTGGCATTCCAAGAGCATCCTCCAGAATGAGACTTGGAGAGAGAAAAGATAAAAGATCATAAACACGATTGTTTTCTGAAATTGACAGATAATTTAACTATATAGCAGGCCCAGACCTTATGCATTAATCTAGAGATCTAGAAGAACCAAGTAATTGCTTTCTCTCAATGCTGAGTAATCTCATAATATCTATGATTTTATATCACAAACAAAATTACTACAATTTCTCTGAGCAGAGTAACTCTCTAGACACCCAGCAGCCAGAATTTGCTGGTAGGATATACAAGAATGGAGCATATCTATTGTCTATGACATAAAGCCTACAAGCTGTGGCAGCTATTATCTTGGTACGACTTTCCAGAAACAGACTGCCAGTCTCAGTTCATGGAAAACACAGCAATCAAATGTATTGCATCGAACTTAATATAAATTTAGTTTCTGTTCTTAAACTATATATGGCAATTTGTGGTATATTAGCACCGATAGGCTGAGCTAGAACCCTGCTAAACTAGTAGTGGAAAACACCCCAAACAAGTGAACTTCCTATGTGCAGCAGTCCTTGAGGACTAGAAGAACTGAATACAATTAGCCGCATCACATTTGCAACCCAATAAGAAATTGTTGCTATTCAATATAATTTCCCAAGAATTTTTGATATACGTGTTGCTGGAATTCCTCTCTTATGTGAATTTTTGATACACATATTCTCCCAGGAAGCGGAAGGAGATCGGAAACAGAAAGATCCACAATCTTCCTTAGGGCTTCCTAAGTATGAAGAAATCCATGCGAGAGGTCACAAACACAAAGCATAGACTTAAAACTAATCATACTTACACCAGACTTGGCTAAGGAATTTAATTAATACCCAGAAAAAAAAGAAAAGAAAAGAAATAACAAACCAACAAAGATGCATGCCTAACAACAAAACAGAAACAAATAAGCTATAACCCAATGATTTCAGGAGGATAAGATGGACCCTTCGGTAACCCCAAATGCCTTGAATACTTCAGGAACGAAATTCAAAGGCAGGCAGGTACCCGAGGATAAGTATTGAACAAGAAAAAAGAACAAGAAGAGGAACGTATAAAAATTGCTTCACACGGACGCCTTGTTCTAGAACAAGTTGTTAATTTTTAAGAAATTAAACCATTTCAAAAGGGGGAAAAAGGAGCAAGAAAAAGAGAAGCAAAAGAAAGATCCGAACACATAATTTTATATCAAAACAATCATCAGAAACATGAAGAAGAGCTCACTTGTGACTCCACAATGACAGCAAGGTCCGTGCTTTCCCATCTTTACCTCTCCTTCTCCCTTCCCCCTTCTCAATCCCAGAGAGAAATTAATAGAGAGATTAAAAAAGAGATAAAAGCAGTTCTTTTGTGCAAGTTATTTAGAAAAATTAGAAAGAGTTCATATATTTCTGAAGCCCTCTAAACCAATTTCAGTGGGTGCTGAAAGGCTTTCTCCTCTAAAAGCCAAGAGAGAGTTCCAAAGAAGCAGAGCCCAGAGACCCAGCAGCAGGCCTGGTTTTTCCCCTTCTTCTATCTAGCAGTCTCAGAAGACCAAAAGAAAAAAGAAAAAACAAGAGAGAGAGATGGAGAGAAGTGGGGGAGGAAACAAAAAGTGGAAAGAGGAAAGAGGTGGAGAGGAATGGGGAGAATGGAGGAAAAAAAAAATTACAGAGATGAAAGGAATTTTATGCAAGAATCTGTACAATCCAACGGAAAGGAGAAAACCAATGGGGGAATCAAATTAATGCCGGGGAAAAGGAGAGGAGGTGAATAGGTGGGAGAGACTTTTTTTTTTTTTTTTGCTTTCTTTCTTTTTTTTTATTTTGTATGACCCTCTGTCTCTGGAGTCTGGAGTCTGGGCTATGGGCTCTTGGCACTGGGTGGGTTTTTTATTATTTTATATGGTGAGTAAATGACATCCATTCATGCCTTGTTTTGTTTAATCCATATGATAAGCTATTTTTATTGGGGAAGCCTGCTATACACCGAGATACGGTGTATCAGCACTTTTCTTTTGGCGTGGTGGGGAAATGGAAAGGAACTAGGAAGGATGGAGAGGGAATATTACATGCACGATTTTTACTGGGGAAGCCTGCTATACATCGAGATACGGTGTATCAGCACTTTTCTTTTGGTGTGGTGGGGAATTGAGAAGGAACCAGGAAGGATGGAATAATGAGGTGGAAGAAATGAAAAGATGAGCCATGGGCTAAGATGACCGACTGATTTTGCTTATGGTTGGCATCGGTGTTCCAAAATGAAAATAGTAGAAATCAGAAGAAGAGGGGATTATTTGGATGAAAATTATTTATGGTATGATGTTAACATCTTGTTTCAGCATTTTCTACTTCTTATTTTTGAATCAATTTTACTATTTTAAAATCATCTTTTTGAATATACATATCATGAAATGAAATCATGACATTTGCCAGTCCAAGATCATATACTAACAATTCTTATTTAAATATTTGCCATTATAATTGGATATACAGTAACTTGAATTACATATTTTTAAAAAAATATTTGTTTATTTGGATGCCACAATAATCTAATTTTTGCAAAAAATATATTCTGATTAATATTTTATCCAACAACCCATGTAAATTAAAAAATTATAAATTTATTTGCATATTTTTAATATAAAGTAATTGGATCTTATAAAATAATGTTTTAGAAGGAATGAGGAGATAAAGTAGGGGGAGCAGATTTCTTGTTAGAAAATAAAAAATATATAAAAATCTTCTTGAGGAGATGCAAAAGTTAAGATGAAGAAAAAAATTTCCATCTATAAACTCTGCATATTATCTATCCAAACTAGAAAATTAACTATTTTAAATAATATTATATAATATCTCAAAAATAAAATAATACTATACAGTCATATTCTTCTTCAAAAATAATTAGAAAAAAATTACTAGATATTAATTCTCCACCAAATTCATGGGACACATCTGGTTTGAAAAACATAGAAATTATAAGAAACTAAAATATACAAAGATCAGATCCTTCTTATGTTTCACTCGCTCTGCCTCCACCAAACCCTTGGAGATGAGCCTTACCACCAACAACCCATTCGTTGGATGTTGGGTCGGCCCCACCATACAAATCACAAAAATGATGGTGGTGAATGTGGTACGATATACATTTTTTTTTTTTTTTTGTTTCCTTTTATTCAGAAAACGAAATCCTAATCCAGTCCCATCCCAATTCATAACTACTTTGGCTCCTTCTCGCTCTCTCTACTTTCTATAACCGGAGGAAAAAAAAAAAAAAAAAAAGAGCGGCCGTCTCCACCACGGGCGCAGAAAATGGTTCCGGTAGGACCAATGACCATTTTATCGCTGTCAAGTGTCAAAAAAAGTCAATGACCTTACCGGCTATGTATACCCCAAGGTTTCAAATAAAGCCGATATTCCCCCAAAAATAGCGACTGCCCCAGCTGCCATTGTTTTTGGTGGCACTCTCAGCTACCTTTATTTACCTTTAAAATAAAATATTAAGAATTTTATTACGATGCTTCAAAACCGCTTTTAATCATTGGCCACCATCTATATTAAGATTAATGACATTTATCTATTTATTAGTAATTAATTTTAATTAATTATATACACGTTTAGTATAATAAATAATTTAAAATTTAAATATAATTATAAAAATAATAAAAAAATAATATAATATTTTGAAAGACAGTCATTCCTCTCTCCTCTCTTCTTCTCCTTTTTAAATACCACTTCTCTTCCCACAGGAGATCAGTATGTAGTCGAATGATGGAGAAAAAGAAAGAAGAGGATAGCTGGCCCAAACAGCAGAAGGAAAAAAAGGTTGAAAAAATGAGCGACTGCAGTGAAGAAACGATCGACGAAGATGGACGAAAGAAGAAAAGGATGAAAGATGTTCGAAAAGAATAAGGTGTCATCGAGGTAACCAATAATAGTAGAGGACGGAGGAGCCACAGGTAGGCAGAGAGTGGAGCCATGGGTGGCAGGAGGTATGAAGAAGCCGCAAAGTAGAGGAAGATAGAAAAGCCGCGAGCAAGAAGCCTCGGAGGTAGAGGAGCCACGAGCAAAGAGCTTGATGGATGATGAAGGGCCACAAGTAGATAGAGAAGTCACAAGTGGTGCCGAGGGATAGAGTGGGCATGAAGAAGCCATGGTAGCACTTGGGGGGAGGAGAAGGGATGGATGGAGAAGGAGGTGGATAGGAGGCGACATGCAATGGCTAAGAAGAAGAGGAGGAATAATCAAAAATAATAAAATATTATTTTTAAAAAATATATAAAAAATGATGATATTATAATATCTTAAATATTTTTATCATAAAATATTATTAAAAAAAGTACCGTAGCAAATGCCAAATATCAGTATCTTTGGGAGGATAATGAAATAACAAAAATGCCTTTGTTTAATTTATAACTCATCAAATATTAAATTATTTTTCAAGCTGAAATAGAGATTTTAAGATTTAATGGAACCGTTAAATAGTAGGTATTTTCAGACCAGCATAATAGGACAAGTGTTAAATAAGGGCCTCTAGTTAAATTTCCCTATATCTTATAATGTTTTCCTCTAAAAACTATTTTAATGACCGATATAGCATTACATAGCAGCCATAGTTTTGAGCCCGACTCTTTTTTTTTTTTTTTTTTTGGGTAAAGTTGAGCCCGACTCTTTACTAAGAGTCCAAGAGCTCATTTGGTAATGGGTTAACTCAACCGGGGAGAATTTCTCTTGGATGACTTAGGTTTGATTTGGGTAGGGCTGAGTGTTATAACTAATCTTTGTTGGTCGGTAGCTATGTTTAAGTTTTGTTGGTCCGAATTGACTTACAGATGACCTAGAATTCTCGAGTCTTAATCAAACCAAGCCCATATTTTAAAAATAATTTGAAGCAGCCGCAGTGTATGGTAACCATGTGCCCTTCCTGAAACAATGAACTACCCCCACCATTGGGCAGAGTTTGCCTGAAGCAAACAGAGAACCCAGCTATTGATATGAAAACCGGACAAACTAAGAGCACTTGTACTTGATAAAACATCACCTTATAATTTTAATGACAACGTTTGCAATATTTTGTGTTCAATAGATGATCTCATTGGGAATTAAATATTTTGAAATTTGATAGAACTCGGTCAGATAACTTATCCAAATGGGTTTGTGGAAGGAGTCCATAAATATTCTCCTTTACGTGGCCGGTGGGTGGGTCGGGTAGGTCCATCAATTTGGCTAGACTTGGAAAACAGAAGCTTGTAATGGTCCTGAAATTGATTAAGTTGCAGGAAATTACTGGAGGGATACCTAGGTTTGATGAGAAATTATATCCTACACATGCAGCATCATGTAGGTGGTGCACCGTACCAATCCTATTTTGACGTGTCACCGGGTGGAGAGTGAATGGAATTTTTCTGAATTTTTTTCACCAGAGTGAGATTTTCCAAAATAGGATTGGTACGATGCATCACTGAGATGGTGCACATAATATAGGTTATAATTTCTCAAGTCCAAGAGATCTAAGCTCCCGAATACGACATTAGGTACATTTCAACATATCGTAGTTAAAGAGATTCAAGCAGCATTCATCATACTATCCATATTATATGGTATAAAATATACCATACCATATCAATACATCAAACCATTTCATATCAATACAACCGTACCATATCATATCGTGCATCGATACTATAGTAACATTTTATCGGTATGAAATCCGGTACCAAGACGATGAATATTGGATTCAAGAGCTCTGAAAACACTGACAACAAAGTTCAAAGAAGATAACATGGAAATTTGGAATCCCAACAAGTCTGGCTTGAATCACCCATTACACTCACACGATAGATTGTTGATTTTATAAGAATTGTCACGCAATTTTATAAGACAAATGGATCATACCTTTCTTGGTGTGCCAACATATGTTATAAGGTCGGTGCAAGGTCCTTTTAATCGATAAGTTGGTACTATAAAATCGTTGGACGCAAAATTTTGGAAAAGAAAATGTTAATTAATACCAACTTTCATGTAGGATTGCTAGGGTTCACAAGCATAAAAATCAAAACAGTGCAGATGACACTGAGGTATATATAAAGTAGAAACAATGAACTAAAATAAAGTCAATAATAATCAAAATCATAAAATTAAAAAAGCTAAAAGTATCCTTAATAGAATTTTAGACAAGGCAAACTACTCAAATCAGTATGCAATCTGGAATGTACGCAAAAGCTAGCTGCAGTGAGAGGATCCTAAATAATAGTTGAAAGATTAGTGAAAATAGAAGGGAAAACCAAACAATAATTGGGTGGTGATAATATTTTGGTAGAAGGTTTAGGGCATATTTAGATACCCATTACCAGGTGTAAATGAAACCCGATTATAGGAGATAATCTAGATTAATCTAAGCTGATCAAAATTCTGTAAGTCAGATAGTATTTGGGGCCTTTCACGGTGTTTTGCCTTGCAATCAAATTTGTTGTAATGCAAATTTTTGTGATTGGAAAAGTCTTTAGAGGTACTTTTATGGTTGGTTTAATAATATAACCAAACACGGATATACTTCTAATCTACAAGCAAACAAATATAAGATATATTTTTTTATTACAATTACAAACTCATGACTCAACCAAAACTGAAAATGCAGTTGCAAATGCACCAATTAATGCAACCACATGTAACTCCAATTTCAAGTCTTTTCAAATTTCAAGTATCCAAACACACGCTTAGCTTTTTTTCAAATGTTATAATATAAATTTTATGATGCAGCCTAATAACTGATGCTTGAACCCCTCTCTTGTCCCCGTTCCGCTCGCCATCCTCTTCCACGTTAGTCATCTATGTTGTTTGGAACATTACTTTCGGAATCCATAACATATAGATGAGCATCCTGAAATGAGTCAAATGATGATCATGTGGTTTCATTATCTTATTTAAAATCTATTAGCCTCTCTAGGGTCTAAGTTTCCCCAAAAGACAAAAAAGAAATCAGCGGAATGATCCGGTCTAGATGTTGATGGAGCTATAAGATATGAAAGTTGGTATTGAATGTAGATCTTATAACTATAGGAAATCATAATCTTTAATGCAGAAAAAATCATATTTCAAATCATCGTTGTTTAAGTCCTAAATGAATCATTATTTCAAAACCTGCAACTGCAACGATTTGCAACCTGTGATAAAATATTTGAATGCTTCTCGTGAGCAACGAGCAGCATCTTAGTTTTTTCTGACCTTACTCCGAGTATTCCTGATGGAGAGGATCTCACAAGCTCTCGGATTAGTAGGGGATCAAGTTCATAGACGTCTTTTTATAATGTACCTCACCCATCAGAGATAGTATCTGAATCAGTAACAAAAACTGAAGATGGACAGTATCCACGATGATTGAATAGAACTCAAATTCATCAAACCATCTAATATATCTCTATTACTTTATTGAGGGTTTATCTTTAGTTATAGTCCAAATTAATTAAAACATGTAAAACAAAATCAAATGCATGTTAGTATGCACCACATCTAGATAGGTCTAATTAGAGAAATTACAACATTCTCCCACTTGGCCCAACCTAACACAAGCATCTTCGTTTTAATTATTTAAAGTATTTTAAAAATCTTTAATCAAAATTTATCTGGATCTGATAGTTGAAAAACTGATGTGGCTATGTTTAAAAACTTAATTCCTTCATAGGATATATATTGTATACTTGATTATGAAATAATCATCAGTGCAAATCATGGCGGCAAATGTGTTATCAAACAATATACAACCTTCCATGTATTACAACATTAATAACATCTCATAATCAAATCTTTATGTGGAACTTTAGCTTTATAAATAGATGAAACTTTATGTCTATTCCTTAGTCAACTTTATATCACATGATAAATAATTGATCACCATAAAATAAACTAAATTATAAAATCCAATGTGATAACTTTATACATAGCTTTCAATACATCTCAACCACTAAATGAGCTATATCTCTATATGATCCACCCGACCCTCAAAATCCTGGGAATAAGTTTTTTAGTTAGTGGGTCTATAATTATCAGCTCTATATGATATATTTCATAAATACTATATCTTTTATTCTCTCATAAAGAGTCAAGTACTTAATACCAATATACCTGCTGGCGCTTACACTCTTCATACTATAGGAGAATCTTACTTGCAAAAGATATTATCACAGTATCTTTTTATCGGTCTGCTAATAGAGTTAACAACTCTAAATTCCGTGATAAAATTATACAACCTTATAGCTTGTAAGAAAGTCTTATATAGACTACGTACTCTGCTTTTATATTGAATATAGTAAATAAGATCTTATTTTACATACATTCATGACATAGCACCTCCTATAGCTAGAAAGATATCTTAATAATAAACTTTTTACTATTGGTGCATCCAGCAAAGTCCGAATCCTAATAGCCTATTACTTTATGATGATCAGACCGACCATACGTGAGTATGTAAACTTTATACCCTATAGGTAATACATAATTTTTTTTGCAACTTTTCTATATTCCAATCTAGGATCATGTTAATTATGTATAAACATTGATGCAATAACGTCTGCACCTATATGAATATGTGCATAGGTTCCCAATACTAGATGCATAGGTTATGAACTTTATTTTCTTTATCTTTATCTTAATTCTTGGATATTGAGCTTTATTCAATGTGTCACCCTTTATATTATGAACACATCCAGAAGAATATTTTTTTATCTAAAATTTAATTTTTTAAATATGTAAATTATTTAAGATAGTCTAAATAGCCTTAAGGATCTATCTGTGTAAATCTGAATGCTGATAACTAAAATGGCTTTACCTATATATTATATCTTAAAATTCAAAGATAAAAATTGTTCAATTTTCTTAAGTAGACTTAAATTACTATTAGCTAGCAGAATACTATGAACTTACTCTCACTGCTTTTCGGATATATAAAATTTTCTTTAAGCTCAAAAATAATGACGATCCAATTAAAAACTAGATACCATAGTATAGAAGACTATTTAAGTTCATAACTGAATTTTTTTAATCTGCAAACTATATGCCTTTGTCCACTGACCATAAAATTTCTCATGTGTTGCACCATATAGACCTCTTCTTGTAGATCACTATTAAAAAAGACTATTCTTACAACCATCTGATGTAGCTCTCAATAAAAAATAAGCTACTAAGATCATGACAATCCTAAAAGAATAATTAATGCTTTCTTTTGTGTAAACCCCTTTACTATAAATCTAATTTTATATCATTCAATCTTATTTTCAAATATGATTGTTATCCATAGAGCCTAGCTCTTCTTTTAAGGCATCTAACCATTGTAAGGTGTTCACACCACTTATGACTTGTAAGAACATCTCAAGGTCATCAACATTTTCATCCATATTATCTAGATACACCATATAAACTAGAGGTATAGCAGATTTTCTTAGATCTCTAGAGAACTATTCCTTGAACCATTTATGGCGGTAGTTAGACAGTTACTTCTTTGGCAATAGAAATCTTATAGAGTGAAACTTGATAAAGTGATGATTCCTTCTGAATATTATTTTAAAGAATAATAATAGAAACTGTTACTTCAGTCTACTTTATAGGCTTAGTATTTTCTTCAGACAAATCCTAAGAACCTCTACTCCTACTAAATATGCTGATCTCTGAATCTAGCTTTATTAATTTTCTACTATCTATGATATAGAAGATGGATAATAAAATCTATGCCATTTTGATATGATGTACTGGGCATTATGTGCTAGAGTACAATACCTTGTATCTTTAGGAATTTCACTGATGGTTCTGACTATTAACCCATCTTAGTATATCTACTATAATATTCATCACCTTTATTATATCTGACTATTTTAATCATTTTTTCTAATTATCCTTCTACCTCTATTTTGAATTTCTTAATAGGCTTTAAAGATATCAGCCATATCAAACAGAAGGTATGGATATATAAAGTGAATAGTTACCAATGAGTGTGACGAAATTCTCTTCTCGATTAGATATAGAGAAAAGTTTGCATAAAATAGTATGAATAAATTCTAAAGTTCCTTCACTCCTTCTAGTATCCTTATATGTATATACTATTTTATCTTTATGCAGTTATCATATGTTACAAAATCTATGAACTTTGATGATTCTAAGACCATTTTCTTCACTAACCTTATGACTCTTTCCAAACTTGATGCCATAACATAGAAATATTTTCAAAATAAAAATCTACTCTAGGATCTAAGACTATCCTATAACATCCAACTGTCTTGATAAGTAAACATTTTTATTTTTTAATGAGAAGAAATTGTTCACTTTCAGTCAGAGACCTTCTTAATAGGAAGTCGTGTAACTTATTGGTAATATGCACAAGTATACTAGAGTCAGTCCATTAGATAGAATAAGAAATATTTACTAAATTAGATTCAAAATATATACAATAATAAAGGATGTTTTTCTTTTGCAGCTACCTTTTATACTTTATGCAGCTTTTCTTTAGGTGTCTCTTCTTTTTACAGAAGAAGCATTTGATAATTTTATTAATGGCTTTACCTAATACCACAATAAATATTTTTTTCTTCTGCCTTCGGTACCTTAGGTATACCATTTTCTTTATCTATTTTTTTACTAACTTAATGTGAATCAAAGTTCATGCTCTTTATCTTCTTCTGACTCAATCTCTTCTCCACTTGTACACATATTTGGCCAGTAATTCTTTAACTGTCCATTCCTCATTGTATATATTATAGAAGATCTTAAAGAGATTAACCTGATGGAAAAGTAGTGAGAATAAAGTAGACTAAAAGAATATCTGATATAAAAACTTTAATATCATATTAACTATGCTATAATATCTTTTATTTATATAATCTACTCATGAATGCTGGTCTTTATCTTAAGAGCTTGTTGATTCCTACTCTATAGCATATATGACAATATGAGCCTTATGACATGATCTCCTAATATGTTATTTTAAGTTAAATTTCTTGTAGAGTAATTTAAATCCATTGAATGGCTCATGATTCTTTAAAAGCTCTTCTATTATAGTGTACTTTCATCTATAAATGGTAAAAATTTATTAACTCGATACATCAGATCAAAGTCAGCACATCCTAATGTGAGCAATATTTTTCTCTCTTTATTCCAAGAACTTAATCCATTAAGAAAAAAATTTCTATGTTGTTATTTATAATTATGAAAATCAGTACTATAAATAACACATACTCACTTTATCATCAAATAATGAGACTAATTAAACTTTATCCAAAACAAATAATTTTTTTTGTATTTAACTTTTGCAATAGTAAATTCTAACCTTCCAGTGGGAAGAGGTGCATCATGTATAGAACTTACTAATACTTTATTAATAAGATCGGTAACATAGATATCAAAAGATAGTAAATTTTCATACCTATGGGTCTAGAAAAAATTCTATCATCAATACCTAAATTATCATCTTATTCCAATTAAATCATAAAAATAACCACTCCCTATGGATAAAGTAAATTATTTTAATAATTTAATTATTGTTGGGGATAAACTCCGCTCCTACCGAAGTTCAGTTCGATGCTCTGTCTAATACAACCAGTAGCCGTGAAAGAGCTTCAACGGACGGATCTTAGTCGAACTCCTCAGCGGTCGAGCTCCTTCGGACTCCCAACGTCTGGACCGAACCCCTTCAGTCGATCGAACTCCTCAACGGTCAAGCTTCTTCGGACTCCCAGCATCCGGACCGAACCCCTTCAGCCGATCGAACTCCTCAGCGATCGAGCTTCTTCGGACTTCTATCGTTCGGATCGAATCCGTTCAGTCGATCGAACTGCTTAGCGGTCGGGCTCCTTGGATTCACAGGAGTCGAACTCCTTCCGAGCCCCCCTTCGATCGAACTCCTCTTGGAGTCCGAGCTTCTTTGAAATTGATATATGATCGAGTCCACCAGCCAACGTCTGCTTTCTCGAGCTACGGCTGTCGAACCTCGATGGTATGACCGCCATTACCAGTCTGACGATGCCACTCTCTCCTTAACTAGTCCCATGCGATCCACAACCAGATGACATGGCCACCACCACTGGTGACACCACTCTCCGTAATCAGTCCCATACGGCCCATGACCTATCAGTATGGCTGTCACTATCCGTCTGACGATGCCTTCCTCTCCATACCGAACTCCATGCGGCCCCAACGACTCTCTACTAGGCGGTATGGCCGTCACCATCAATTAAGCTCCGCCTATAAAGGATCCTCTAGATATGCTAACTCTAACCTCTGATCTCTATGCTCTCCTCTCTTTCTCTAAGCTCTGCGGAAATCATTCTCGAGCACTCCATTCCTATCGGCCAGAGCTGACTTGATCGTCGGAGGGTCCTGCCGGAGCCACCCCCCACCGGCTCCGGACGGAATTTTATTTCGCTGGTCCCCGACAGCGATCTCATCGGCCTCCACTCTAGTAAATTCCGACGACGATCAGTTTCTGCGTCAACAGATTGACGCTAGAAGGAGGGGCCGAACCTCCGAGGTCCCCTTGTTCTTAAAAGAGTGCTCGACGACGATCTCTTTCTCCCCTCTCCGGAGATCTTTCTTCTTCCTCTCTAGGGTTCATCCCCCAAGAGATAATGCCTCCCAGGAGGGCTTCAACTCGATGCTCGACGGCCTCCGCAGCTCGATCTCCTTCAGATCCGTCCACTCCCACTCCAACCCGGGCGGCCTAGGTTCCATCTGTGGCCGCGGTGGATGCGGAGTAGTTTAACCTGCTCGTCCAGCAGGTTCGTGGCCTCACAGAGGCGGTGCAGGCCATGCACTGATAGATCTCGACACCAGCTCAAATGGCATGGGACTCCCCACAGCCGTGCAGTTCGGCCAGGAATGGTCGACTTGGGCTACCCGACCTCCGATCCTCGAAAGGGGGAGGCAAAGGAGGTAGAGCCCTTTCTAGGACCGTGGCTCGACCCAAGGGAAAGCCTCGCACCCGTTCTGCCAGAAAACTTTGGAGATCAAAGATCGCGAAGACCTCTTAGATCGAAGGCTCTTAGAAATGAGCCGACGAATCGAGGAGCTTCGTCACACTTCCTCCTTCCATGGTAATGACATTTGTATTGACCCTCCCTTTTCATAGAAAATTATGCAGGAGCCGGTCCCACCAAACTTCAAGCTTCCGCAGCTTGAGAGTTATTATGGGACCATCGATCCGATCGACCATCTGAAAGCCTTTCGGATAACGATGTTGCTCCACGATGCGCCAGACGTCATCTTGTGCCGGGCTTTCCCCTCTACCCTTAAGGGGGCTGCCAGGAATTGGTACTCAGCGCTTAAGCCGAATACCATCTTATCATTTGACCAGATGAGCCAATAATTCACAGCCCACTTCATCAGTAGCCGGCGTTCACACCGAGGCTCGAATTTCTTAATGGCCATTAGGCAGAAGGAGGGGGAACCTATCTAGGCTTATGTCATCCGATTTAATACTGCCGCATTAGAGATCCGAAACTTGGATCAGTCAGTCGCCATGGCCGCCCTCAAGGGCAGCCTTCAGACGAACGACTTGCTGTTCTCCCTGGAGAAGAAGTATCATAGAGATTTTGCAGACATGCTGACTCGGGCCAAAAGTTATGCCCGGGCAGAGGAGGCTTTCGAAGCTAAGGATGGTGAAGCCAGCGGCAAGCGGCGAATCAGTGGGCCAAGCAGGCCCACCGAAGAAAGAAAGCGGATTGAAGCTCGACCGCGCTTTCGGACTCCTCCTAGTCGTGGGTGAGCCTGAACTCCCCCTCGAGCTCAGAGGTAGGGAACCCCCGATGGAAAGGCATGCCGAGGTTCCCCCCAGCGCCGAAGTTTCCTCCGACAATGATTCCACAACTACGCCCCCCTCAACGCTCCGAAGACCCGAGTGCTGATGGAGATCAAGGAACGACTTTCGAGATCGAAGAGAATGTGTTTCCATCCCAGCAAACATAATCCCAACAAGTTCTACCTCTACCATCATGAGCACGATCACGACACCGAGGAGTGCATCCAACTTCAAGACGAGATCGAAGAGCTCGTCAGGCGAGGTAGACTTGGCCGATTCCTACAGAGACGATCTGAAGAGCGGAAAGATCGGCTGAGGGCGTTACCGTCAAGTGGGAGAAACCAACAAGAAGATCGGCCGCCTCTTGGCGTCATCAATACTATCTTAGGGGACTTCAACAAGGAGAGGCCTGCGGATCCGAGGGATCGATAAAGAGGCGGAGGATCATGGAGCCCATGACCTTCATCGAGGTGGACGGCCAGGGGATTCAATTTCTGCATGATGATGCGGTTGTAATTTCTTTGAACATTGCTAACTATGATGTACGCCGCATTTTGGTGGATAATGGAAGCTCGGTCGACGTATTATTTTACGATGCCTTCTCAAAAATGTTCCTATTCGAGGATCGCTTAAGGCCTATGAACTCTCCGCTGGTAGGATTCGCTGGCAACACCATACCAGTCGAAGGCGTGATAACTTTGGCTGTGACGGCAAGGCAACACCCGAGATTAGCCAAAACGTAGGTCGACTTTCTGGTCGTAAGAACTCCGTCCGCCTATAATGCGATTCTCGGTCGACTTGGTCTAAATGCACTTCGGACGGTGGTGTCAATCTATTATTTAAAGATGAAGTTTTTGATGAGTTGCGGGGTCGGAGAAGTCAGAGGAGATCAGGCTCTGATGAGGCACTGTTATTCGATTGCCCTACATAAGGGAGAACGGTCCGATCTTTATCTTGTTGATGGCCTAGATGTCCGCGATGATCTCACTGAGGAGCGAGGCGAGCCTATGGAGGACCTCATCTCTGTTCCCTTAAATGATGAAAACCTAGAGCACGCTGTGCAGATCGGCTCCAACTTGGCGGATGAGGTTCGAGGCAGCTCGTTGCCTTCCTCAGGAGAAATGCGGACGTGTTCGCCTGGACCCCAGCAAACATGCCAGAGATTGACATCGAAGTCATGGAGCATCGACTGGCCGTCGATCCAAGGCACCGACCGATGAGAGAAAAGATGCGCCACCACATCCCGGAGAGGCAGAAAGTGATCACCGAAGAAGTAGATAAGCTCCTCCAAGCCTGACTCATCCGGGAGGTTAATTATCCGACCTGGATCTTGAACGTGGTCCTCGTCGGAAGGCGAACAATAAGTGGAGGATGTGTGTCGACTTCAAGAAGCCGAATAAAGCCTGTCCGAAAGATAGCTACCCCTTGCCCAGG
Source organism: Cocos nucifera (assembly GCA_006176705.1). Lineage (NCBI taxonomy): Eukaryota > Viridiplantae > Streptophyta > Magnoliopsida > Arecales > Arecaceae > Cocos > Cocos nucifera. Next base: position 786,763 of record QRFJ01000266.1, read on the forward strand.
ATCGATCAGCTGGTGGATGTGACCTCGGGCCATGAGCTTCTCACCTTTTTGGATGTCTTTTCTGGTTATAACCAAATATGGATGGCGCCCGAGGACGAAGAGAAGATCACTTTCATTACTGACCATGGTCTTTATTGTTATAGGGTCATGCCATTCAGACTCAAAAACGTAGGAGCCACTTACCAGCACTTGGTTAATAAGGTCTTCAAAGAGCAGATCGACCGCAACATGGAGGTGTACGTGGATGATATGCTCGTCAAAAGTCGAGCTTCGACAGACCACCTCGCCAATCTTAAAGAGACCTTCGGTGCACTCAGAAAGCATAAGATGAAGCTGAACCCGATCAAATGCGCCTTTGGCATGACCTCTGAAAAGTTTTTGAGGTTCATGGTGTCGAAATACGAAATCGAAGCAAATCCTGAGAAGATCCGAGCCATTCGGGAGATGACTGCTCCGAAGACGATCAAGAAAGTTCAGCGCCTGATCGAAAAAATGGCATCCCTAAATCACTTCATCTCAAGGTCGGTCGAACGATGCATGCCCTTCTTCCAAGTTCTTAGGCGATCGAAAGACTTTTGCTGGACGGCGGAGTGCCAACGGGCATTCGAGGAGCTTAAAAACTACCTCGACTCACCCCCACCACTGACGAAGCCCAAACCCGAAGAAGAATTATTTCTGTATCTAGCTGTCTCCCTAGTGGTCCTGGCGGCAGTTTTGGTCAAAAAAGTAGCAAGGACGCAACAACCGATCTACTACGTGAGTCAGGTCCTGAGGGATGCAGAGACCAGGTATTCTATGATAGAAAAACTAACTTACTCTCTTCTAATTTCTGTCAGGAGGCTCCAACCTTACTTGCAGGAGCATACCGTAACGGTCCTCACGGACCAACCAATAAAAGCAGTCCTTCACCGGATGGATGCCTTCGAAAGAATCGCGAAATGGACAATCGAGCTCACGGAGTTCGACATCAACTACCAACTCAGGCCATCGATCAAGGCCCAGATATTGATGAATTTTATGGTGGAATGCACCATTCTGGTCGAAGTCGAGCTTGGATAGAGCAAGGCCGACACCAAAGTGAGGCCGAGTCTAGACAAAGTCGAGCTATTGCAGCCGAACCTCTCCGAAGGCTTTTGGGCTTTGCACGTGGATGGTTCGTCCAACTCTGCTGGAGCTGGTGCAGGCCTGGTCTTGGTCAGCCCCGAAGGAGTCATCATCGAGTATGCACTACGCTTTGAATTCTCCGTGACCAATAATGGAGCCGAATATGAAGTACTGATCATCGGATTAAAGGTAGCAAGAAAATTAAAAGTAGATCAGCTTCAAGTCTACAGCGATTCTCAGCTAGTGGTCAGTCAAGTCGACGGCAGCTACGAAGCATGGAAGGAAGGCATGGTGGGGTACCTCGAGAAAGTGAGGGGTTTGGCCCTGGCCTTCAACAATTTCGGCATTCAGCATATTCCAAGGGCAGAAAATACGAGAGCCGATCTTCTCTCCAAGTTGACCACTTCAGCCCCGGCCGAGCTACCTAAAGAAGTATTTTTGGAAATTTTGAAATGCCCAGCCACGAAAGAATCTCAGGCCGTCCTGCAAATAGAATTCGAGCCCAGCTGGATCGACCCATTGGTCACCTACCTTAAAGAGGGGGTTCTTCCTCATGATCGAAAAGAAGCTCGGAAGCTTAGGAATCAGGCCTCCCGCTACATTTTATATGAAGGTAAATTGTATAAGAGATCGTACTTCCTCCCATTGCTGAGATATCTTCGACCTTCAAAGGCCAACCTCGCACTGTGGGATGTGCACGAAGGACTTTGCGGAAGCTACGTAGGAGCCAGGTTCCTATCGCAAAAACTACTTCAACAGGGATACTATTGGCCGACCTTATTTCACGACTCCATAGAATATATGAAGAAGTGCGACCACTGTCAAAAGAATGCCAATGTGCAAAGACAACCAGCATTCGAGCTTGCTCCGCTCAGCGCACCTTGGCCATTTGCACAGTGGAGAATGGACATACTCGACCCCTTTCCAACAGCGTCCGGACAACAGAAGTTCCTCCTAGTCACGATCAATTATTTCACCAAGTGGGTCGAAGCCGAATCACTAGCAAAGATCACCAAGATCAAGGTGCAGGACTTCATTTGAAAGTCACTAGTTTGCTGATTTGGCCTGTTTCGAATCCTTATAATCGACAATGGACGGTAGTTCGCTAGGGCAAGGTTCGCCAAATTCTACAAAGAACTGAACATCTCCCACCGCTTCACATCGATGGCTTACCCACTGATCAATGGAGAGGCTGAGGTGACCAACCAGACCCTGCTGTAAGGCATCAGGACAAGATCCGACAGGACTAAGGGAGCTTGGGTGGACGAACTCTACCACATCCTTTGGGCATACCGAACTACTCAAAGAACGTCGATCGGAGAGACACCCTTCGCCTTGGCCTTCGATACGGAGGCAGTTATTCCGATTGAACTTCGACTCCCATCCACATGAGTCACGGGCTTTGACGAGCAGCTCAACCCCCAAGATCTCAGAGTTAACCTTGACTTGCTAGAAGAAAAAAGGGAGGAGGCCCGTATCCGGATGGCAGCCTACAGATGAAAGGTGGTCCAGTACTATAACTCCAGAGTTAGGGGTAAGACGTTCAGAGTGGGGGACCTAGTGCTTCGGCGAGCCATCGTCTCCCAGCCTCAGAGTCAAGAAAAGCTTGCCCCAAATTGAGAAGGTACATACGAAGTGATGGAGGTCATTCGGCCTGGAACCTATCGCCTGAAGGAGCTCGAAGGAATAGTGCTTCCCCAACCTTGGAACTCAGAAAATCTGAGGGTGTATTACCAGTAGACTTTCTTCAATAAAACTTCTTCGCTCAATATTATTATTTTCTGGTGCAAGAATTACGTGGCGATAGAAAAGGAGTGGATGAAAGTGGCCCGTTAGGAATAGGAGGAGAATCTCATCCTAATGCGAGCAAAGTCGAAGACCTCGTTCACATTAGACGAGATGAAAAAAAAAAGCACGGACGGCGGTCCGCATGTGTCCTCATAGCTCGTTAGGAATAGGAGGAGAACCTCATCCTAATGCGAGCAAAGTCGAAGGCCTCATTCACCTTAGACGAAATTGGGGAAGAACCGCGGACGATGGTCCGCATGTGCCCCCACAGTCCGTTAGGAACAGGAGAGAGAGAATCTCATCCTAATGCGAGCAAAGTCGAAGGCCTCATTCACCTTAGACGAGATGACGGAAGAAGCACGGACGACGGTCCGCATGTGCTCCCATAGCCTGTTAGGAATAGGAGGAAGAATCTCATCCTAATGCGAGCAAAGTCGAAGGCCCCATTCACCTTAGACGAGATGGAAGGAGACGGACGATGGTCCGAATGTGCCCCCACAGTCTGTTAGGAACAGGAGGAGAACCTCGTCCTGATGCGAGCAAAGTCGAAGGCCTCGTTCACCTTAGACGAGATGGGAGAAGACGGACGACGGTCCGAATGTGCCCCCATAGCCCGTTAGAAATAGGAGGAGAATCTCGTCCTGACGCGAGCAAAGTCGAAGACCTCATTCACCTTAGACGAGATGGGAGGAGACGGACGATGGTTTGAATGTGCCCCCATGGCCCATTAGGAATAGGAGGAGAACCTCATCCTAATGCGAGCAAAGTCCAAGTCCGAGTTCCGAAGTCTGCAGAAAATAGGATCTTCATCAACATCGGCCAGAGATAAAATCTCTCCCGAAGCGATCGAGACAACCTCGGCTAGAGGTAAGGTCCGCGACAACCTCGGTCAGAGCACCCACGACAACCTCGGCCAGAGCGCCCAAGAAACCTTGGGTAGAGATAAGGTCCGCGATAATCTCGGCCAGAGCGCTCGAGAAACCTCGGCTAGAGATAAGGTCCACAACAACCTCGACCAGAGCGCCCAAAAAATCTCGACTAGAGATAAGATCCACGACAACCTCGGTCAGGGCGCCCGAGATAATCTCGGCCAGAGATAAGATCTCTCTCGAGCGTCCGTGTCAATCTCGACTAGAAATAAGATCGGAGATAACCTCGGCTATAGATCAGATCTCTCTCGAGCACTCGTATCAACCTCGGTAGGAGATGAGATCTCCTCCGGACTTCAATTTCAGCATCGACTTCGTCTGGAGATGAGATCTCCCTCCGAGCTTCGATCTGAACCAGCATGAAGAACTTCAGCAGTCGCCTTTTCTGCACTCTCTTTCTTCGAGTTTCAAACTCAAAAGTGGAGAAACTATTGTTGGAGATAAACCTCACTCCTGTCGAAGTTCGGTTCGATGCTCTATCTAATGCAACCAGTAGCCACGGAAGAGCTTCAACGGACGGATCTTAGCCAAACTCCTCAGCGGCCGAGCTCCTTCAGACTCCCAGCGTCCGAACTGAACCCCTTCACCGATCAAACTCCTCAGTGGTCGAGCTTCTTCGGACTCCCAATGTTCGGACCGAATTCGTTCAGTCGGCCGAACTGCTTAGCGGTCGGACTCCTTGGATTCATAGGAGTCGAACTCCTTCCGAGCCCCCCTTCGATCGAACTCCTCTTGGAGTTCGAGCTTCTTTGAAATTGGTATATGCTCGAGTCTACCAGCCAATGCCTGCTTCCTCAAGCTACGACTGTCGGACCTTGACGGTATGACCGTCGTTATCAGTCTGACGATGCCATTCTCTCCGTAACTAGTCCCATGTGGCCCACAATCGGACGACATGACCCCCACCACTGGCGACATCACTCTCTCTATAACCAGCCCCATAGGGCCCATGACCTGTCAGTATGACTGTCACTATCCGTCTGACGATACCTTCCTCTCCGTACCGAACTTCATGCGGCCCCAATGGCTCTCTACTAGCAGTATGGCCATCACCATCAATTAAGCTCCGCCTATAAAGGATCCTCCAAATATGCTAACTCTAACCTCTGATCTCTAAGCTCTCCTCAACTTCTTTAAGCTCTGCGAAAATCATTTTCGAGCACTCCATTTCTGTTGGCCAGAGCTAACTTGATCGTCGGAGAGTCCTGCTGGAGCCACCCTCCCACCGGATCCGGACGAAACTTTATTTTGCAGGTTTTCGATGGCGATCTCATTGGCCTCCACTCCAGCGGATTCCGACGACGATCAGTTTCTGCGTCAACAATTATAATTTTGTTCACATGCCATTATACTTTATTTTATAATCTTTATATGGTATTTACTATATCCATGATGCTGTGGCTATTCTTGAATATAATGAATCTACTAACTTCAATATAGCATTGAACACATTGTCAGAGATATGATAATAGGTCTACAATTTTTTATTTATATATAAATAAATCAAATAACACATAAATGAATCATATAATATGCTAACTAAACTTTTATGCAATAAAACCATATAGCGAGATCTTATCATAATTAATAAAAAAAAATTTATATAATAAAATTATTATAAGGACTAAACAATAATCTAAGGATCTTTATATAATAAATTTTATTATAAGGGCTAAAGTATAATTTTAGAAGTATCTTTATGCGATTTATTCTTTATTAGGGACTAAATTATAAAATTTTTATAAACTAGTTCATTCAATTATAGAAAAGGATCTTTATGTAATATATTACTTTTGAGAGACTGAATTGCTAAAATTTTCTAAACTTGATTCAGCCAACTATCAAAACCAAAAAAAGGGCTTTATTGGAATATACATTTTACCAGCGATTTAATTGTAAAAACATCCCTTTTAAGTAAACCAGTCCAACCAGACTTTGAATTCGAGTCGAAATCCAAACCCAAACTCGTTACCCTTGTCTTCCTCACTTTCCTTCAATTTTTTTGATCAACATCCAAACCCCATGGCCGGCGATCCCCTTCTTCTAATCGTCGTTGGCGAGCCACCGGCTGTCCACAACCACCGACGATCAGCGTGAGACCACCGTCTCGATCATCGGTGAGCCGACGATGGGTGGTTCTTGATGAAAAATTGGAGGAAGAAATATGGGCCCAAGTCAGCAATTTTCTCCTCCAAAAAATCTTACCGACGACCATTGGAACACCCCAATGGTGGACCGCCAGACTCTCCCCAACCCAACTGCCGGATTCCCAGCGGTTGATCGGACATCCGCTAGCGATTTTATTCTCTTTTTTTTTTCACGATCGGGCAGAGATGGTAGAGCTCAATCCGGTGCTCCTCCCACTAAATTCTAGTCGACGGCCGTCGGAAAAGCCTTGATCGATGATCTGCCGCCATCTCCTCAAGGCCCTCGATCGATTATTACTGACGATCAAAAGAGAGGGTCCCTGTTTTACCAATAACTGGCGGGTCCTTTCTATCCTTTTTTTTAATTTCTTGAATGGTTGTTGCCGAAGATCGAAGGCCGGCGTGACGACTACCGGAGGAGGAGCCGGGTGGCCACCAAATGCAGATCGGAGGTTCGGCCATCGTGATGGGAGGAGGAGAAGGGGACGGTCGGCCCCTTTCTTTCATTTTTATTTTTTTAAATTTAATTTTAATCAATATTTCAGCCCCAAAAATAAATCATAAAATTTTTTAAAATAAATAAAATATAAATTTTTATGGAGCCCAAGAATAAATCCAGATCTGCAAGACATAAAATCGATCATGGGAATAAATGGACGTCCCTTTTATTTTGTTCTTCATTTTATTCATAAATAATCTTTAATATGCCAAAAATAAATCTAAAATTTGGTATATAAAACTTTGCATATCATTGACTGAACAAAATAACATAGAGATTGCTCTGATACCACTTACCGTAAGAAATCATAATCTTTAATACGAAAAAAATCATACCTCCAGTCGTTGTTGTTCAAGTTCTGAATGAATCATTGTTTCAAAGTCTATAACTGCAACGATCTGCAACCTGTGATCACAAGAAAATAAAATGTCTGGATGCTTCTCGCAAGCGACGAGCAGCATCTTAGTTTTTCTTATCCTATTTCGAGTATTTCTGATAGTAAGAATCTCACAAGCTCTCGAATGAGTAAAAGATCAAGTCTTCTTTTATAACGTACCTCATCCATCAGAGATAGTATCTGAATTAGTCGCAAAGATTGGAGATGGATGGTATCCACAATGGTTGAATAAAGCTCAAATTCATCAAACCATCTAATATATTTGTATTATTTTATTAAAGATTTATCTTTAATCAGAGTCTAAATTAATTAAAACATGTAAAATAAAATCAGATGCACGTTAGTATGGGCCACATCCAGAGGGGTCTAATTAGAGAAATCACAACAATAACAACTCGGAATCTCATCCAAAAAAATTAGCCAGAAGATGTTATTTGAGTTTCTTGATCCTGTATAAATATACAAACTCTTCCTAGCGAATAATCAATATGGAACTAAACATAAGTTCACACGAACCTTACATACTTCTCCCGTTTAAGTCCCGGCATCCTCATCAGGTTAAGAGTCCAAACCCAAATATCCATTCATAAACACATGATTGGTTTGTAATCAATCCTAATGAACCTATGCTGCAGTATCTTTTTGTCTACATGGACTATGGGCTGGATCGGCTATGATACCATTTATAATAACTCATAACCTCATCCAAAAAAAATTAGCGAGAATGTATTATTTGAGTTTCTTGGTCTTGTATAAGTATCCGATATTTTTTTAGTGAATAATCAATATGAGACTAAATATATGTACGTACGGATCCTTATAGATCTTGCTTGAAATTTACCATGATTGCATGCACTAATGCATCCAAGGGTAATTTGTGCATAGGTGCTGGATTCAAATGAGGAACATGCTTGCTTATTGTGCATTCATGACATTTGTGATCATAGCCACCTGCTACAAAACATAACATTACCTTCGAGGAATCGTTATCTAACATCATGAAAACTACCGGTGCAAGAATTGCCATGCACAAAATGTCTACATGAAGTACGAAACGTATACAGCTCGAGTTTGTATTGCAGTTCATTGTGAAATATTTGGTGAGTAATATCAATGGCCCATCAGGTTGTGTCTTATCCTTTGGAGTTTACGGGAGTTGGATTCTTTTCTCAAGGGTTTTTGTGGTCATAATCATCCATACAGGGACCTAGGCTTCGTGATATACATCCCTGCAAGTATTGGTGTTAGCTAGAGAAAATAAATCTCAAGATTTTTAAGTATTAAGGTAAAGGTATCTTTGTAAGATTACATGTTCTTTTGCATCCATAACTTAAAGGTAATTTTGACACAGATCTTCCTGATTTTGAGGAAACAATCCTATGCATTAGATTTATATATAACATATACCCCACTTACTTCCTTTCATCTATTCCATTGGAACCACCATTCCTCTGTCTTCTACCTAAAAGTCTCCAAGTCGCAGTTTTTGACCATGGACGGCATCCTTCATGATGAATCACAACTTCCTTGAAAGGTTCAATTATCTAAATACGTTATTTATTCCAAGAACAAGATATTTCCTTCGTTCCTAAGGTTTTATATGCAAATAATGATTGGACCTCTGACCTCATGGGTTGGCAATTATCTCTCACTCAGGTGAGTTAATGGGCCTGCGACGGGAGCCAGAAACAGCGAATCTAAATGTCTTGTATGAATCGATTGGAATTTGTGCCACATGTCCACATCCATTGATGGTACCGATGCCAAACATAGACCTTGTTTTTGCCACTAAACGGTGTCCGCAGTTGCCCCGGTCAAGCCATGGAAACTTTATAAAAATCATGGCTTAACTCTAGATGACTTGGATCTTGATTTGGCAAGGCATATCAGGTGGGCGATCGTGTTTATAGTAAGGTTAGCAAGATGGGTATTCGTCAATTTTGGGTTGGTACCATTAGACAAGATGACCGTATGTTAACTTAGATAAAGTTGATTTGATCTAATCTAAAAGAAGAAAAAATTGCTCAATTCAAATCTCTTGAGAAGATAGAGGAAAAATAGAAAATTAAGCAAAAATAATGTTTGAATCTTCTTTTCTCTCCTCGATCGAGATATATAACTTCTATTTATGTCGATGATATCAGCTATTATATAAATTTGATCAGATTTCTCTTCCCATTCCAATAGAACTCATGTTTTTCAAAATAGGTACGACTAATAAAAATCTTATAGCAGATAGATCCCGGCTCTTATATTGATTTCTTTTAGAGATGCTCCACCTAATTCTTCGTGGCTTAAGGGATACTAGTCAATTTTTTTTTTAAAAAAAAAAAATTTTGATTTGATAGATCTATTTTGAGGTCCAAACTTAGATTTCATCGCTTGGTGCACCATACCCTTAAGAAGGCAGCATAAAATCGTAGAGTCTAAAAAATTATCTGATTAGCAAAAAATCATCTCAAACGAATATCATATGATCAATTTATGGTCTCCGGATGTTTAACATATAATTTGGCTTTTTGATATAATGAATCTTACTCTTAGACCTTATGTAGCCTTAATTGAGTGATCAAAATAATCTACATCAAGTTTAGTGATTTTTCTGAATCATAATCTAACTTATAGACTTGGTACATGATGGTTGACATCCACAACACATTATAGGTGTATTTTTGTTTTTGATACAAGTGGGCGGTCACATCATTTTGATGTGAAAGCAATCCATGAGGTCAAGATATAAAAGATTCCACAAAGTCGGTAGATAAGTATCATCCTGCCTCTAAACCCGATCTTTCGAATGCTCCGCTACGAACTCAACAACCCAATCTGCCATCCTATTCGCCTCCTAGTGACATGTCGGATCAGCAATGCAGTAGAGTAATGAAGAGAGGTCCAGATGTTGCGAATGAGCCAACTGCTTCATGCTATCCTGGATCCAACCAATGATGGTAGCGGAGTCGCCCTTAATAAAGTTTCTCTCCGCTCGAAGCTACTACCTAGCATAGGTGAGACATGCCGAGACAGTATAAAGCTCCGCTCTCAGGACTGAAGGCTTAAAAAGATGAAAGTCTCTAGTAGTCAATAACCTAGTATCAGGATCGTAAATGATAAAATTTGTACCATCCCTACCATCCATGACACTACCATTGAAATTCATCTTAACAAATCTCAAGGGAGGGGCTCCTAGGAAATGAATAACACCCTTCGAGTCGCTGTCGGGGTAGCAAGAGAGTCCGAGGAGCTAGGGGTGTCAAGGGATAAGGTAGCAGCATCGAACTGACAGTACTTCGCAGTCAGCCAGACAACTCTTTCTAGTATCCGATGAGCAGGAGCCATCTCGTCCTCCAAGACTAGGCTATTTCTAGAAAGCCAAATCTCATAGGTGATATAAGCCATCTAGCCTCCTTCGGTGGTCACCCCTTCAATCATGCTCTGATGGATCATGCATAAGAAGGAATCCAGCCACGGGTCACTGCTCATCTCTAAGGAATAGTCGCTCATCTATGTCCAGATAAGCCTCACCCCTAAATAGCATATGATAGCATGCTTAGCCAACTCCTCCAGCCCACATACCAGATATAAGACTGTAATCTCCATGCCCTTATCTCTAAGAAGTATATGTATCGAAAGCCAATCCCATACAAGTTTCCAAAGAAAGAGCCTCACCTTTAGGTAGGCGGCCACTTTTCAAATCTAAGCAACCTCAATCTCCTGGCCAACATTGGTCAGCACATCTGGGAGAGGTCCCTTAAGGAAACCCTTGGGCAATAGGAACAACCCCATATCCTTACATCCTGATTGGAATGCACAAGAATCAGAGTAGTGAGATCCAATCCACAAGCAGGCCACCAAAATGATGGATGACCTCCTGGGCTCTCTAGCTCCAGCCATCAGCAATGATCAAGTTGCAGACCTACATGTGGCCATGCACATCACTACTGATAAAGGTCAGCCAGCAAAAGAGAAAAAGGCTCGAAATTCAGGCATCCTAGGTCACATCCATCGATCATTTATCCCCAATCAATCATCTAACCTGTGCCATAACATCAGGCCTACGAGCATAAATCTCTCCCCAAATGAAAGAGTAGCCATGTCCAACCTAGATTAGGAACCCCTAGGCACCATGGTCCATACCGGGCCCTCATCATCCTGCTCCATAAGCAATCGACTAGATAAAGAATTTGGCAACATGTCTGGTAGTTAAGGCCTCCCTTCTAATCAATAGGGACTGAATTTCCAGTCCACCATCTCTCATAGGTTTGCATACCACCTTTCAGGATAATGTCTCAACATTAGAAGCAAAGCGCTCCACATTCCAAACCGAGACCCATCCAATAAGAAGGCAATCGTCTATAAAGAGAAGATGCAAGAGCAGTTGGACACCAGGAGTAGGCCAGTAGGGCTCCGGCACTAGCACCTGAATCACTATCCTTAATGTCTGAGATAGAGCATTAGCACATAAAATGAACAAGCAAGAAAAAAAGGACAACCTTGGTACAGTTCAATAGATGAGTGGAAGATCTTCGTCAGGGTGCCATTAAATAGAATGGTAAAGTTCGGGGCCTCCACATAGTCCATAATTTAGCCAATCCACCTCCCTCGAAATTTCAGCTCCCGAAGCATTCGTCGAAGGAAGGGCCAGCTTATCCGATTATATGCTTGTTTCATGTCCAATTTGATCGCCATAAAGCTATAGCGATCAAGGGCTTGCTGAAGATCGTGCATAAATTCATGAGCAAATAGAACATTATCGATAATGGACCGACTACTAATAAAAGCTTTTTGCTCTGGATTGATAAGATGAGGTATAAATGGCTTCAGTTGACCAACCAAGATTCTAGCACATATCTTATAGAGGGTGGTACGAGACTAATCGATCTGAAGTGTTCCAAAGTCGATGTGTCTAGTCATTTCGGAATGAGGATAATCAGTGTCCTCTTCCACTTCACCAAGATGCCTCTGATGCACTGCCTCCACAACCTTCTTGCAAAAAATTGGCCAATACCGACGGAAGAACAGCGAGGCAAAACCATATGGTCTCGGGGCCTTGTCCTCCCCAAGAGACCAAAGAGCCTCATGCACCTCCTCGGTAGACACCTTATAGGTTTGTTCATTGAGAACAATGGCATAGGATCTAACTTGATTATTAATTATAAGCAAACTTGATGAAGCTATTAGCTACCATCGCAACATTCATAATTTGATTTGGAAAGGACAATGTTCATCCACAAACCTAAGGGTACAATTGATAGACCAAATCAATTTTAGAATCTCTCCATTTTGCAATTAGGTCATCACAACATAAATTGATTAGCATATTGGAGGTGAATAGATTTTATTCATTAATTATGATATCCCACAATCTTGTTGTTTTAATTGCCGGCCTTATTTGACTACCATCAATTACTTTTCTTCCAACTTTTCTTGACACACGTATTGTATTTTATCCTGTCTCATAATTCTGGAAGCCCGGATTTTTGAAGTTGCAGCAAGGAAGAATCAAATTCGAAACCTTAGATGCGAAGCAGAAGCAAAAGCGTACAACCACTCGAACAAGCCGTGCTTCAGTTAATTGTTTTTAATTCTTAAAACTCACCTGATTCTCTAAAATTTCTAAATATATTTGTCCCATTAAAAATTTTAGCTTGTGTGAACAAACTCATTCTACTTGCTGACTCGTTCAACCTGCATGGTGGCTATCCGCTTCCAGGCGTACCAACAAAATCGAATATCCAATGGCATCCAAATTATCTGACGGGTCCCTCCATTGAACTTGGCTGATTACGAATCCATGTGCTTTTTTAATCCATTCCGCACCGCAGCTGCCGAAAGGCAAAAAGTCTCGTAACACGAAGCCAAATCCAACAGGACGACACGCCTCAGGAGGCCAAAAAAGTGCCTTTCCATCTCTTACCGTGACTCACAGGAGCACTTAACCCGGATCTTGAAATCGGACCTCGGAAGGGATCGTAAAGCTCTTATAAAAATAAAAATTGAGGCACGTTTTAGGCGAGCATTGCTGGATGCGTATTGGCCATCAATGGGCGTTTTATTTGAGGTGTGGATGGAGTTTCCGCGCGGAAAGGGTCCTTGTTCTTCTTGCTTATATATGGTGGACGGGTAAAGGCACCGCTGCCACTGGCATCCCATTCGCCAAGGCGCATGCATATCCCACGTAATCCGCCAAAATTTTCTTATTAATAAGTCATCCTGATGCGATGCATCTTTTTGATTTTTTTTGACAACTTTTGCCTCGTTCTTATTTAAGGATATATTTGGTCGGAAAAAATTAAATTTTGAAATAATAATGAGGATGGACAATTTTTATTTCAATTATTTGATTGTATGGAGTTTTATTTTTAATCTGATTCAAGCGCAGAATAATAATGTCAAAAATCCTACAAAACTCGACACTAACTCTTTCCCAAGGATGACAAATTTAGCCCATCCACCAGTTATCCAATCCAATTAAAATTCAGAATGGGTATGAATTTTTTTTAAAAAAACTAAATTACATTCAAATGAGACATGGATGATACTATTGTTTGTTCCAAAATTTGATCCAATTTTGATTCTTCTTTCAAAATTATAATTATTTTATAATATTTATATCATGAGTTCTTAGTTTGATCCAATCCAATATGACCCAACCCCTCTTATCTAATTTATCCGACCCAACGTGCCCCTCTATTTGATCTAATCTAATCTGTTTGAAGAGAAAAATAATAATATGGAAAACCCCATAAAACTCAACACTAACTCTCTCTCAGGGATGATAAATTTAGTCGATCCACCAGTTATCCAGTCCGATTAAAATTTGAGACGGATATGAGTTTTAAAAAAAAAATCTAAAGTAGATTCAGATGGGATATGGATAATATTATTATTTATCTCAAAATCCAATCCGATATAATCTTAATTTAAATTCTTCTTTCAAAATTATAATTATTTTATAATATTTATGCAATGAGATCTTTGTTTGACAGGATCCGATATGACCCAACTCCTCTTATCTATCTCATCTAATTCAACCCGCACCTCTATTTGATGTAATCCAATCTGATTGGAGATGGGTACGGAAAGGATATACGTATAAAATTTTTAATTATAAAATAGATATGAGTATCGACCAACTCAACCCATATTTCTGATTTGTTGCCATCCCTACTCTCTCTCGATATCCAAATTTTATTCCAATTTTGATTCAAGCCATCAATTAAATTCATCGAAGAAGAATATGACCGTTCCAATTTCCATTCCAATTCATTTAGATTTCAATACCAAACCAAACACACCCTAAATTTTTGAACCGACCATTGCCCCATGGAATTACTCTATGTTATAATCTAAAAGCTAATTTGTTGACCCAAGTAATTTCCATGGGCATTGGTTAACATGGTCCAAAAGAGTCTATACTCTTCATGGTGGACTGGGTTAAACACCGGCTCATAACTATTAGGTTGCAAGATATAGATCTCCAAGAAATTTGTTGCGAAAAATAATGAGATGCAGTTCGATAGATTTGGGCCCTCCGAGTCTCATAAGAGGGATCGAGTGGTTTGTTAAATTTTCTGTATTTGGTACGAGAAGTCAAGTGCCTGATGTATTACCGTGGTTATGCTTGTTTGTGAAGTTTTACTACTGACATGTCTCCTTATTAATATAGCTTGGGCTTTGTTTGTTTACCTAAAAAAAAAAAAAAAAAAACGGACCTTTCTCCTTAGCATTTTGATGTAAGAGAACACATCCCTTTTGCTTATTTGTTTAGGTGTTGCTGCACTTTAGAAGCCAAGTTGATCCAAATATAAATATTAAAATGACAGGATTGCACACGCCATGTGACCAAAGATTTCAAATACCTAAGAAGCCATTTGGTTGAGGATCATCTAGCATAAAAAAATAATTTTAAAAAAAAATGATAAAATAAAAACTATGAAGAGATTAATATTTGATAAATTTTTGAATAATGATAATCTTTGACAAAAATACTCTCAATAAAATTACATATATAATTATTAATTTTATTTTAATATTTTTTTAAATTTTATTTAATAATTTTTTTTATAAAATTATTAAGATGGAGATGAAATTATGAAAAAGATTATGTGATTATAGTCATCATATAGAAACTAATTAAAAATAATAATACTATTTTAGTATTAAAAAATTATTTTATATTGAAAAATATATTTATAAATTATATTATATTCTCGTGTAGGATTACCTTCAATCAAATATAATAATTTTTTTTTGAAGTAATTTTTTTATCAATTAAATATAATAATTTTTTTTATAATTATTTTTTAGATAAATAATTTTTATAAATTATTAAATTATTTTATAATCTGACATATTCCGGATCCTAAAAGATTTTTTCTTCCAGCTAGAAAGTTAAGGTCCGACATTCGTAGAAAAGGACGGAACTGATTCCAACACACACAAATAAAAAGAGGGGAAATGGGGACACTAGTATTTATGGATGTATTTCTATTATTATGTTTCATTTTTCTTTTATAAACTAGCATACAATCCATCCAATATGTGAAATATTTTTTTTATTTAAAAAATATCATCTATAAATATTTTTTAATTAATTATATATTTATTTTAAAAATAATATATATTATTAATATTTAATAATATATAATTATATTAATATATTGTTAGTATTTATTAATATTTTAATATATTTTTAATAAAATTCTATTATTATTATTGAAATATGTTATTTTTATTACAATATTATTAATCTTATAATCAATGGTATTGGTATTTAATTTTATTATTTTTATTAAAATTTTATTAATAAAATTTTATTACTGAATTGTAGAAATTTATAAAGAATCTACTAAAAGAGATAATAAATAGCTACGAAGGTTCTTATCCAAAAGTTTGCCGAGCTAGTTCAAAGCCAATGGACCTTCAAATGCTGCTTGAAAATCCCCGTATCTTTGGATTCTGACCACCTTCGGCCATTTGATGAACTAGTAAAGATCCTTCTTCAAAGATAAAGTTCGTTCGATCCCAAACTATTTTGACTGCTTTTCAAACAGACGGTTCACAACCTTCTTCTAAGATCCAAAATCAATGTAAAAATAATTATATATAAAAAAAAAAATTTAATATAATATGAAGAAAATAGATTGAAGAATCTAGCAATAAAAAGTTAATACCAAAAATAATTTATCGGTTTCTTTCTGCACCTACAACCTTCCCACCTTTTTTGGAACCCTATAAAATTAAATCTATAAATTAATAGATCTATAACTAAATAATAAAAGCTTTTAAGCAAAGAATTCAAAAAAAATATAGTTACCGATAATTCAATTAATCACTTAAAGATGTTTATATCTATTCTATCTTTTAAAGTGATGTATGGAATATAATTTTTAAAAATATTTTATTTTAATTATCTATTCTATTATATTTATTTTATATATTTAAAAAATAATTAAAATAATAAAAAATTATATCTATTCCATCTTTTCTTTCTCTTTTCTTTAATCACCCCCTCGTATACCATCTAGCTCTCCTAATAGTAAAGCTGACAATGTTGTTCATTGATCTGTCACTAATAGCAACAGCATCTTCGAGCACGGAGGGAAAATATAGCAATATAATGATAGATGGTGGTCTCGTAAGATATCGATCAAAAATCAGTTGATAAATTTACTTTCAATTGATAGCTCATGAGAAATTTAAATTTTAGAAATTTAGAAAAAAAAATATTTTTAGGTATAAAATTTTAGAAATCTAAATTATAAAATTTTTTCTTTTCTAAAAAAATAAATATTAAAAATTTATATTTTTTTCTTCTTTTTTTTTTTATAATAATCAAGAACCTTCAATTACTGGACAGCTGATCAAAACACCATTTATTTGTCGCTTCCTGGCCCCTCTGCAAGCATCAAAACAATATGATTTAAACGAAACAAAGCTTGAAATATTTTTATCAGTAAAAATCATCCTAACAAAATTCAAAAGCACCAACTACATGCAAAATCAATTTAGATATCCTATCATCATCGAATGCTGAGAATTCTCTATTGGAACCTCTCCTAGTCGAGAGGCTAAATTTCAAGGAACTCGGTAAAAATAAGAGGAAAGATGCAATTTTGAAATGAAAAATTAATATTTTTAGACTACTTGATTGGATGATTCAGTGCGATTTTTCAAACAAAGAGAAGAAAATTCATCCAGTAATGATCAGAAAGACCTCGAGAAGAGTTTGATGAGAGCAACGGTCGACAGGGAGCACAAGAGCGCCCATCTTGACCAAGAGTCACTGCTCGGGCCTCTCCGTTATCTCTCCTTTTTTCTCCCTCCCTCACTTGTAAGATTAGGGCTGAGCAAACAACCAAAATCCAAAAAAATCTATCCAATCCGATCTGATAAACATCGATTTCAGTTGGTTAAAAAACTTGAATCAGATTGTGATTCATAAAAAATTTGGTTAATTATGGTTAGGTTCGATTTCTTCATTTTAACCCATATGAAATTGAACCCGACTGACCAATATAGCATTTTCAATACTTAAATGTTTAGAGATTGAAAATTAACAATTATGACATATTATGTATTGACTTATATATGTTATAAAATTATTATATCTTAGTTTCTATATGAATTGAATGGTATATTGGTTTGTAATACTTAAAATCAATATTTGATCAACATTGAAGTTCAAACCGATATAATCCATCCGAACCCACTACAAACTGTTAACTTCGATTTCAAATGATTTATATATGATAAACGATCAACAGTAGATTGAATTTTCTTCAACTCAATTGGATCCTAAATTTTTCTTTCAACCTTACCTAATCCAACCCGTGCTTAGCCCTATGTAAGATAGTCTTTAGGTTGGAACAAAAACCCTACAATGAATCTAAAAGGATTTTTTTGTTCCGCACATTGTTACGAAGGATGGCGTAGAAGAACAAAAATCGTAGGTCTATTTGGAAGGGTGGCACAGGCTCAATGATCAGTCTCGCTTAACAATAGTTCATCATTGAGTAGTGGCACACCCGATGAAGTTCCAAGCTTTCACGGCAGAGCTCTTCATGGCATCATCCTCGCCAGCACCCACTCGGTGGTCCTTTAGTAGGTCCCGATCATTGCTATCCCACCGCCCTCCTATGATATATTAGTTTAAATGAAAATGCTGTCTTATGAGATACGTGGCTATTTCATAGTTTTTTCAAATTATACGTGTCAAATGAAGGCAAAAATCTTTATTTTAATATATATATATATATATATATATATATATATATATATATATATATATATATATATATATATATATATATATATATATATATGTAGGGGATGACACCACTCTCCGTAATAAACTCCACATGGCTCCGAGCGGTCCACTATCGGACGGTTACAACCGTCACTATCAGTCTGCTACAGGCTCAATCTATAAAAAGAGATCCTCCAGATATGTTTTTTCTAAGCTTTCTTCTTCTTCTCAAAATTTTTCTGAATTCTTGCCTGAGCACTCCATTTCTGTTGGTCAGAAGAGCTGACTTGATCGTCGAAGGATGCTGCCAGAGCCACCACCACCGACTCCAGACGAGATTTTATTTTACAGGTCACCGATGGTGACCTCTTCTTTCTCGACTCCAGCTCGATCCGGTATCAACCAAATTCTGTACCAACAGAATTAGCGCTAGAGGAAGGGCCCTCTATTACTGAGGTACCCTTGTTCTTAAAAAAGTGCTCAGCTGATCCTTTAGATCTTCTTCTCTAAGGTCCATCTCCACCGTCTTCCTCAATCCCAAGAAATACTTCCAAAGAAGGCGACTATCCGAAGATCTATCACTTCTGCCGTCAGTTCTGGGCCAGATCCATCTATCCCTGCTCCATCGTCGGTACTTCAACCTCCTCCTCCACTAGCAGCCACGGTAGATCTGGAGCAGTTCAACTTGCTAATGCGGTAGGTTCAGAACCTCATCGAGATAGTGCAGGCCATGCGGCAGCCTCCGATGATGATTTTATTAGAAAATCCACCATCAGGATGTCAGGAATCGATCCTAAGGAGGAGCACTTGGGCTAGCATACTCGTCGTCTCTAGGAAGGAGAAATAGAGAGTAGAGGATTCTTGCTTGGATCATAATTCTTCTTCGAAAGGGACCTTCCCCATCGACTATCGAAAATCTTTCAAGATCTGTGATCGAGATGACGTCCTCGATCAAAAATTTGAAGAAAAAATTCTGATTTTTCGGATTAAGTTCGTTCAGATCTGATCGAATTAAAAGAGATATTTCAAAAAAAAATTTCATATATTCAGATCAGATCTGAGATATTTCAGATATGATTTTATAGATCTAATAAATAAAATAAAAATAAATTAAATCTAATTTAATTTATACCTTAATATCGAATAATCTGATTATCCTTTGATGATCCTGCTGATTGCCTGAGGTTCTAGATCTAGCCATGCAAGCGTCTAGCCTCTACTGATATCCACTTGGATTGGATCTGGAGATCTTCTCCTTCTTTATCATCTCTCCAAAAATCATATCTGAATTTGATTTGGAGGATCTTCAAAACTTCTTTCAAAGATTTATTGTCGTCTTTGCAGCAGTGGTGCCTTCTTTCTTTCTCATCAACTTTTTCTTGCCTGGATCGCACTGAAGGAAAATCCTAATTTTCCGGTCCAGGTTCGTCCAGATCTAATTAGATCAAGAGATATATTTCAAAAATTTTCTCTTGATCTCAATCAGATCTTGATAAGTTTCATATCTGATTATTATTATTTTAATAAATAAAATAAAATAAGATAAATTAAATCAAATTTAATTTACCTGATTTGGGTAATCCTATTACCCTGTAGATGATCCTGATT